>JALAZF010000598.1:3000000-3334482 GCA_022829125.1 Lathyrus tuberosus | reverse complement strand
ACAAAATAAATAGTACATGACAAATTTATAAGTTTGTGTTGTGTGAATGATTAATTTCTATTTATTTTGGGAAATAGTTATGTTTCTGTTTTGCTTTGTAAATAGTTATGGTTCTGTTTTGCTTTGTAAATAGTTACGTTTCTATTTTACTTTGTAAATAGTTATGAACCAAAGGACATGTTTTGAACAAAGGAAATGTAAATGAATAAAAAGGAATATATGAGTCACTGTGTTATGCCTTTGTGGCAAGTTTATTGAGACATGCATCATATAGAATGTGAATAAATAAGTCAGTGTGTTATGTCTTGTGGCAAGTCGACGCTTTTCGGGCCTGTGTGGCAGTAGCCTATGTCGCAAGATTGACGCTTTTCGGCCTTTGTGGCAGAGCCTGTGTGGCAGTTTTTCCAACTTTTTGGCCTTTGTGGCAGGAGCCTGTGTGGCAGATTCTCCCATTAGAATGGGTTTTATTATCCGGATCATTAGTGTCTCATATCATTAGTGTCTCATGTAGTGGTTATGGTCTCATTGCATTTTATATACTATAAGTACAAGTTTAAAAAAAACTAATGATCATATTTTGAATGGTAAAGTGTTTTATTATTGTTTTATGACATTTTTATTATGATGAGTATGATTCAATGTAGATAAGGAAATTGACCCGTTACCATAACATTATAGGTACTCAAGAAGAAATACATGATTGAATGTGATGTTGATTGAATGTGTTGCTTGAAGCGCTTACGGGGATCAAAGAGGGTTTTTGCAGATTTAGTATTTTATGTAATAAATAAATCAGTATGATACACTATTTTATTATTTTCCTTGTAATTATTTTAACACATAATAAATATTTTTTTGAGATTATCAATAAATCAATAAGAACCTTCAAACCGGATTATCAAGGGAAACTAACGCCATCCCTCTGATGTCAGACTAATGAATCACTCATATAGGGAATTTATCCATAAAAAGGTTCTATCATTGTGGAAATTGAGATGGACATGTCTTAGAAGAACACATGATCAGAGAAACTATAAAGAAGTGAGCCTCTAAATCATAATCTAACTGATCCCCTAGCATATGTCCTTTCATACAACTATCCAAAGTAGTGTTAGAAGTAATTCAAGTTCTCTGTCGAAGTCGAAGTCGAAGTCTTTATAGGTTTTGTCGAAGTCGAATTAGTTGTAGTGTTGTGTAGTCAGCTGTATTCGACAGAGTCGAATATAGCTGTTAAGGAGTTAGTCGAAATGTTTGTTTGGGCCTGGGCTTTTATAGTCTATATAAAGGGCTTTGTAATTTGTAATTACATACGATATACACAGCATTTAACACAATAAAGTTTAGAAAGTTTTGCAAACCCTAATTCCTTTTCTTCTCTCTCTCCTTCTTCTTATTCTTTCTCTCAAACATTCATCTTTCTTGGAACATAGTTCCAACAATTGGTATCAGAGCATGGTTGCGATTCAGAGAGAATCTAATGGCAAACGGAACAACAGCGTCCACACAATTCCTAGTGAATCTACCGGTTTTCAAAGGGGAAAACTACCAATGGTGGGTTACGCAGATGAGGGTTATTTTCAGATTGAAATCGTGAATGATGGTGTAACTGAATTGGGGGTGAATGCGACTGATGAACAGAAAGCTGTGTACAAGGATCAACGGAGAAAGATGGCAAAGCATTGTTCTTGATTCACCAGTGTGTGGATCCGAATGTGTTTGAGGAAATTATTGAAGAAGAATCTGCAAAAGGAGCCTGGGACAAGTTAAAGAACTTGTATGGAGGTGATGAGAAACTGAAGAGGGTGAAGCTGCAAACCTTGAGAAAACAATACGAAATGATTCAAATGAAGGAAGATGAATCAGTTTCGGAGTTCTTTTCAAGATTAGTGATGCTGTCAAACCAGATGAAGTCTTATGGAGAAACAATCACAGATTTGCAGAAAATTGAGAAGGTACTAAGATCTCTGACTGCAAATTTTGATTACATTGTAGTGTTCATTGAAGAGTCCAAGAATCTTGCTGAAATGAAGGTTGAAGAGCTACAGGCTTCTTTGGAAGCTCATGAGATGAGATTGAAGCAAAGAGATTCAGAAAGAGAAAAGGTATCGAACCAAGCACTACAAGCGAAATTCACCAAGAAGTCTGGGAAGGTGAAGCAGGGAAGGAATCTTGCTAGTGATGAGAAGTCAAGCAAGAGTTCAAAGAATCATGATGATTCAATAAAGAAAGGCATGGGCAACAAGTATTCTGGGAAGAAAGTTGACATGAAAGATGTGCAGTGTTACAATTGTCAAGGTTTTGGTCACTATGCTCGAGACTGTCGAAAGAAGAAGGAAGCACGAGCAAAAGAAAGTGACAAAGCGCAGTATGCACAGGCAGAAGATAGTGATTCTGATGGTGTGATACTAATGGCAGATACTCAGTCAAACGCTGATGAAACAGATTTGTGGTATCTTGATTCAAGTTGCAGCAACCACATGACCTGGTAACAAGAACTGGTTCACCAAGCTTGATGAATCAGTTAAGAAGGTGATAAAGTTTGCAGATGGTAGACGTATCACATCAGGTGGAAGAGGAAACATATCTGTAATGAGAAGAGATGGTAGAAAAGCCAGCATTACCGATGTGTTGTATGTGCCTTCTATGACAAGTAACTTGATAAGTATAGGTCAATTACTTGCCAAAGGACATAATATGAAGCTGGAGAAGAACCAAATGAAGGTGTATCATGCTGATGGCAGGTTGGTACTGAAAGCACCATTTGTTGATAACAAGACCTTTAAAGTTCAGATTAACATGATTGATCATCAATGTCTTGCGTCAACTACAGAAGAAGAAAAGAATTGGCTATGGCATCATAGATATGGGCATCTAAACTTCAGGAGTTTGGGTATGCTCAATCAGAAGAAGATGGTTTATGGTTTACCTCAGGTGAAGGAACCAAATCATGTGTGTGAAGAATACTGCAAAGAAAAGCAGGCTAGAAAAGCATTCAAGCATGATCTGCCAATTAAGTCGAAAGGAAAGTTGGAGCTTGTTCATTCTGATGTATGTGGACCTTTTGAAGTTAGGTCGAATGGTGGCAAGCGTTACTTCTTAACTTTCATCGATGAATTCACCAGATATATGTGGATTTATATGATCGAAAGTAAGAGTGAAGTATTCACAAAGTTCAAGAAGTTTAAGTTGCTTGTCGAAAAGCAAAGTGGCTGCAAGCTAAAGAAACTGAGAACTGATGGTGGTGGTGAATACGTCTCTCGAGAGTTTGCTAGATTTTGTGAAGAGGAAGGTATAGAGCATGAGGTTATTACACCCTATACACCTCAACATAATGGAATAGATGAGAGGAAGAATAGAAGTATACTGAATATGACGAGAAGTATGTTGAAGGCTAAAGAGGTGCTAAAGAGATTTTGGGCTGAAACAGCTTCGACAGCAGTATACATTCTGAATAGATGTTTAACGAAGAAGCTAGTCGAGAAGACTCCTTATGAAGCATGGACAGGTGAGAAGCCAAATGTAAGTCATCTTAGAGTTTTTGGATCAATATGTTTTAGGCATGTTCCTGAGCAATTGAGAACAAAACTAGATGATCGAAGTCAAACCATGGTGCTCATAGGTTATCATTCAACTGGTGCATATCGACTATATTCACCAGAAGATGATAAAGCTGTGATCAGTCGAGATGTTCCGGTAGATGAAAATCAAAATTGGGAGTGGAGTCATGGGTCAGTTCGACAGGAAACTGGTCGACAGATGGAAGAGACAGTTCCGACGGTATTTGAAGAAGACCGACAAACTGAGGCCACGACAATTCGAAATGAAGAACCTCCTGAGCAGAATGTCAGAAGATCAACTAGAACAAGAGCTGAGTCGACAAGGTTAGTTGGATATGAGAGATTTCCAGATAATGCAATCGATGCAGATGGTGACTTAATAGAAGAAGTAATGATGATGGCTGAAGCAGAACCAATTAACTTGGATGAAGCCATGAATGATTTGAATTGGTGTGAAGCCATGAAGGAAGAACTCAGGGCAATCGAGAAGAACAATACCTGGGAACTTCTCGAAAAAGCCAGCAAGAAGCCTATTGATGTGAAATGGGTTTACAAGCTGAAACGAAGGCCAAATGGTGAAATTGCCAAGCATAAGGCAAGACTAGTGGCAAGAGGTTTTCTGCAGAAACTTGGTATTGATTTCGGCGAAGTCTATGCGCCAGTGGCTAGGTTGGAAACAATCAGGATTATTGTTTCGACAGCAGCATATAGAGGATGGAAGATACATCAGTTGGATGTAAAATCAGCATTTTTTAATGGACCTTTAGAGGAAGAAGTTTATGCCAGTCAACCACCAGGATTTGAGATTAAAGGGCATGAGTCGAAGGTGTACAGATTGAGGAAGGCTCTCTATGGATTGAAGCAAGCCCCGAGGGCTTGGAACAAAAGAATAGATAGTTTCCTAATCGAAGCCGGTTTCACAAAGTGTGTGTCTGAGCATGGAGTTTATGTAAATGATGTCGACAATGATAGTCGAATCATTTTATGCCTGTACGTCGATGATTTGCTAATTACAGGTGCAAATGAAGCTGAGATAAGAAAAGTTAAGTCAAAGCTAATGCAAGAGTTCGAAATGTCCGACCTAGGGAATTTGTCATATTTCTTAGGGATGGAATTCAAAGACACAGCTGAAGGTGTGTTCCTGCACCAGAAGAAGTATGCTCAAGACATCTTGAAGAGGTTCAAGATGACTGACTGTAAAGCTGCAACAACTCCATTGGAAACAGGAGCAAAGTTGAAGAAGGTAACTGATGATGAGTTTGTAAGTTCGACACTGTACAAACAAATTATTGGATCCTTGAGGTATCTTTGTAATACAAGGCCGGACATTTGTCAGAGTGTCGGATTGTTAAGTCGATTCATGGAGAAACCCCAAGAATGTCATCTCATTGCAGTAAAGAGAGTACTGAGATACATTAAGGGTACGATTGATCATGGTGTGCTGATGCCATGTCGAAATAGGTCCAAGTCGAAAGATGCGGAGGTATATGGTTACACTGATTCAGATTTCAGTGGAGACCAAGATGAGAAGAAGAGTACTGCAGGCTACATTTTCATGATAGACGGAGCTCCAATCTCTTGGAGTTCGAGAAAACAAAGCATTGTGGCTTTGTCATCATGTGAAGCTGAGTACGTAGCTGCATCGTATGCAGCATGTCAGGCAACATGGATAGATATGTTGCTCGAAGAACTCAAGATCAAGGAACCTGGGAAGATGAAGTTGTTTGTAGACAACAAGTCAGCTATTGATCTTGCCAATCATCCTATGTGTCATGGTCGAAGTAAACACATAGAAAGAAGGTATCATTTTCTCAGGGATCAAGTGAACAGAGGGAAGCTTGATCTTGAATATTGCAAGACTGAATTTCAACTAGCCGACATACTTACAAAACCTTTGAAGAAAGTCAGATTCGACGAGTTAAATAAGAGCATTGGGATGAGAAGTCTCGAGAGCATGAATTAGGTGGTGTGTTAGAAGTAATTCAAGTTCTCTGTCGAAGTCGAAGTCATTATAGGTTTTGTCGAAGTCGAATTAGTTGTAGTGTTGTGTAGTCAGCTGTATTCGACAGAGTCGAATATAGCTGTTAAGGAGTTAGTCGAAATGTTTGTTTGGGCCTGGGCTTTTATAGTCTATATAAAGGGCTTTGTAATTTGTAATTACATACGATATACACAGCATTTAACACAATAAAGTTTAGAAAGTTTTGCAAACCCTAATTCCTTTTCTTCTCTCTCTCCTTCTTCTTCTTCTTTCTCTCAAACATTCATCTTTCTTGGAACATAGTTCCAACAAGTAGAAGGTTCTAAAGTCCTTCAAAATACTATAACCATATTATAAATTCTAAATAAGGTGTCACATAAAGGTATACATAATTTTAATCTTAAAACATTCCACTTTCAATTTTTATTGACTTAGGCCCCAGAGTTTTTGTCGGTACCCCCCACCCCCCATTGCAGAACTTGAACAAACATACATCAAGACCTTCAACATAAATCCTCATCAAATATAAGTTCACATCATATTTATGAATTAGAAAGATCAACATTAAACCAACTTTTATTTTGAGGCTCTTGCTTCATTTTATTTTAGACACCCAATTTTGTTAGCATTTTAAGAAAACACTATAAATCAATAAATGATATATGTTCCAGTTCCTTCATTGGGCCAATACACTTTGATCTAGCTCGACAAGTGATCATGATGGGTCAAACGGTTAATCCAAAGGTTATTGGATCTATCCAAAGGACCCCCAAGAGTTCCCTTATAAGATATGTTGTCGTGAGCAAGGTAGATAGATTAAGGATTAAGGGATGATCTTCCCTAGAAATATACTCAAGGGATGCCAATAAAGCAATATGGACCTTCAAATCTGAGTATCAAGGAAAACTAATGTCAACCCTCTAACGTCGGGCCAAAAAATCACTCATATGGGGAAGTTATCCATAAAGAGGCTTTTGTCATTACAAAATTAAAACATACATATCCTAAAAGAAAAATTATCAGAGAAACTAAAAAGATAAGAGTTGTCGGGTCATACTCTAATGGATTCCCTAACATATGTCCTTTCATAAAAATATCCAAATTAGACGGCTTTAAGTCCCTAAAAATACTAGAACCTACCATAAATTATAAAGAAGATGTCACGCCAAGGTACATATTATTTTAACATTAATAAACATTTCACTTTCAATTATTTTTTACTTAGGCATTAGAGTGTTTCTAGATACCCCTTATCATAAAGAAGGTGCCACATCAAGGTAAACACTATTCTAACCATAACATACCTTTCAATTTTAATCTTTATTGACGTAGGTGTCAGAGTGTTTGTAGGTAACCCAACTCTGACATGAACAAACATACATCAAAAGCTTTTTTGTTACATTTGATTGGCATCAAGTTATAGGAAACATGTGTGGCAAGATGAAATGACATTGTGTGAGAAATTATATCTCGCTCAATAGATGATATGCACTGAGAAAATCTCATGCCAGTTAAATATTTGTTTCTATATTTGTCTAATCATGTTTAAATATTTTATGCGCTTTTTGAAATAAGGAAGTTTTCCTAATAGATCATTCTGCAACATTAAAATAGCTTAATTATAATATGACCAAGACTTAACTAATCATTTATCTCCAATCAACATAATGAAGAATTTGTCACTTGTGCTTGTGGAATGTTCAGCCGCATTCAAAGATGAAAACCCTAATGGGATTTGAAGTCGTACCTTGTTGCTATTTAAGGAGGAACTCTCCACTGTAAAGACTCAAACCTTGGACAATTAAGCTAGACATGTTTATTTTGTTTAAGCCAAATTGTTTTGTTTTGTAATACTCTATTCTTTAGTATTATTCATATGTTAAGGAATGTAGTATTTTGAGTTGTAATTCGTTCCATCAGTCAAAATCTATTGTAACTGTCTAAACACTTAAAAGAGTGTTTGAGTGAAATTAAGACAGATCTCATATTCAAAGGATTCTTGAATAGAAATTCATGGGTAGTATTCTTTGCATAACCAGAAATGGTGATGATTGCGGAAACTCTGGTGAAGCGGAGCTTTCGGTGCATTATGTTAATGTGACGTCGTGGATTGAAAGTTGTGATCATGGTGCTTCTTGAACTAGAGGTATCAGACTTGTTATGCGGCTGGTAATCAGTGTTTGCAATCTATAATACGGTGGACCTAACAGGGGGTACCTGCATGGTTAAAACTCCAATGCCCACGTCATTTTAATGTTCAAGATATTTGGTAATGAAAGTAGAGATAATAAATTGTGTACCTTAGAACACTTTACAAAGGCATTTATACCTTGGGCCGATCATATTAGGCTATATAAGGGGCCTTATGTTATTGGGCCTTTGGCCGGTGCGAAGTAGTGAGTCCTAGGTCTTTTGGCCTTCACGGAGCACTGGGTACCGAGTCTTTGGCCAACACAGAACAATGTCCCCCAAGACTCATCGAGCATGTTTGATGCCGAGAAAGGCAATGACATGTTGTCATTGCACGTCATTTAGCAAGAAAAATCAGACAATTCTGACAAGAAACAAACAAGTTAGAGGAAAAGTAGTGAAAAAAGCTGGAAAAAGCACTTTTGGGTAAATAAAAGAACTTAGTGAGAAATTGGTGAAAAAAGAACAAAATCATGTTGCTTTGCCTCTTGAATTCGCGAGCACGCGCCAATGTTCAATGCACCCGGGTTATTACAATGATTGTTCAATGCACTCGGACCCATGTCCAACGCGTCGACATTCGTACATTTTCCTGACACGTGTTTTAGCAGCTTTATAAGTAAACGAATGGGAGAGAAAAAGGGTTTGATTTCAGTGAATAAAAAGCGACGTTTAAGAGCGATTTGGGAGCTTTTAGAGGCTATTGAAGCCATTTGAGAGCTTCTTCTTCAGTGATTTTTCACGTTCTTCCTTGTATGTTAGGTTTTATTTGATGATGAACCTATTGTTATTTGAATGAGACATATGATCAGATGATTTTAATGGAATTTCTTTGAATCTTTGTTATTATTCAGTTATTGATTGCGTTTATTTCCTATTGTTTGTTACAACATTCAATTTGATCTTGATAATAGTGACTATTGACCCTAGGTCTATTTATCTAACATACTTTAACTATTGAATTCGCTTATTAACTAAGGATATTATAATTAGGAGTTGTGACTTGGGGATTAACGAGCTATGTTTCCTATTCAGACGTTACAAATGGCTTGAGGGATCAAGGAATTGACGCTTAGGTTAGTGAGTTTCATGTAACACCCTTTTCTATACCCCCAATTAATCAATTAGGCACGTATACAAAATTTGATCAGAGTATAATTAAAACAACATGGCATAAAAAGGTATGTCACATTATACTTGAAATTAAACACATACAACACCTGCTCACAAATATATGCAATAGTGGGGTAACTTTCAACAATAAAGGATCTCAGTCCTTATACCCACATGTCAACATTTAGAATAAAAGCGGAAACATCTAAACATTGATTCACAAACATATATACATATATATATATATATATATATATATATATATATATATATATCATACTCCAATAGTAGTCACCAATCTCATTCATGTTTACATAAACATTCCTCAGCTAGATACATGTACAAAAGTATCACAAAAGCTCATAAACACATCCTAGCTACCCGGTGCTACATATCAGAGCCAACCGACCAACAAGGAAAATGAAGACACGCTTCACAAAAAGACCTCCAGCATACCTACTCTGCAATGCCTCATAGAGCATCATAAAACAGCAGAAGGGTGCGAAATATTGTCATAATAACAATGCATATAATTATGTACTACAACATAAACATATAACACATATTCTCACCATAACTCATCATATATCACAATATAGATATATCATCAAGCATATTCATTATGCATACATTCACCATTATCATCATTCCACATGAACACACACATACTTGTTCATTCAACAATGCATCATTATAAGATACAGTTTATATCATTTCCCATAAACATACATATATCAATGTTTACTATGTCACAATCATCACATCTCACTCCATATACATCGCAAGGCATATATATATAAAACCAAGCATATTTCTCATAATGCTTATCATTTAACATAAACACACATATTCATGTTTATCCATCCATGCACACCTGCACAATTCTACTCATTCCACATCAACATATACATATATATATGTTTATTCATCAATGCACAAATACAATGATGACCAATGCAAATCATAGAGACCGACTCACGACTCTATGCAAATGCAATGCGGTACCGACTCATCACCCGAGCTCAATTGAAGAACTCAATGGAAATATCCTCCCTGTCGGGCCTACGATATTTCCCCATCGCTCATACCATCATGGCATCCGATGTTTCTGGATTGTTCACGCAGACACAATCCGATTGCTCAAACCCCACAAGGGCACACAATCATTCTGAAGATTCCCACGGAATCAAGTGTAACTCATCGCAACGATTACACCCATTGACTACGCAATGTTCAGAGGATCCTCAAATGATCATTTATGTAATCAATCACTCACACCCGACAGGGACGCGATATTACACCCGATTCTCCACGAATCGCGACACATGAATGCATGTCATGATGTTTCTCATACAAAATGACCACATACACTCATGCAATGCACACATGTTTCACAATATAGTCATGCATTCATCACACACAATCCACATACATTCACATCAATAATTACTCACCATCAACCACAACAATCCTTCATCACAACATCTCATTATATATTCACAATCAAAATGCATTATTATTTAACTCAAACAATGCATATATTCACCAAAGAGCCACAAATCACAAAGAATTCCCCAATCAAGGGTTCACTCCACAAGCATATCCACAACACATTCATAACTACACATTCATTTCATCAAAAACAACTATTCACGATTAATCGGTAAAGTCGGCCAAAAGTTGGCTAAAAATAATATTTCTTTTCACCAAATCATAGAACATATTTTTAGCTTCAGATCGATATAAAGAACAGCTAAAACGGATAAACGACGAAAAAGTTATGCAACTTTTAAAAAACCAAATTTTTGAAAAAGAACAGCAGAGTGCAATCGATTTACACCTGTATGCAATCGATTGCACGGCCTCAGAAATCACATTTTTCGCCCTTTTTTCATGTGCAATCGATTTGCATCCTACTGCAATCGATTGCACCTGTTAAAAACCAGAAAAAACAGCTGCTGCCTCTACACAAAACCCTCCGGAAACCCGACCGATTCAATTACTTTCTTCCGAATAAATACATGGTAATCCTCACCAAATATATATCAACGTTTTAGGACCATAAAACGATAATTCTACGACGTTTGATTTTCACCCGAAATCTCACATTCTCAAAACCCAAAAATGTCAAAACTCGCAATATCAATCGATTTCAACCAAACGAGTTTCTATAATCTCGGCCTAACCTCATACGACTAATCTACGCAATTTATTTCGAAATTCATCCGTGAAAACATCGATTTCTATCGATTTCCTACAATTCGACCTAAACGGAAAAATATGTAAAACCAACCAAAACATCCACACAAAACACATACATAATCATACCCAAAGTTAGGATAACAATATTTCGCACCCTTACCCGATTATTCGCGCTTGAAACGGAGATTTCCTCGATTTTCCTCTTTTTCCTCTTCTCTCTTTTTCCTTCTCTTCTTCCCATTTTCTTTCTTTTCTTTTCCTTTCTCTCTCTTTTCTCTCCTCTAACTTTCTATTTTAATAAAACAAATATCTATCCCAACAAAAAGACCAAAATACCCCTACACTCAAATATCTCGCAAACGCTCTCAAAACGCGATAAAACATAATCACGATGAAAAATAATATATTCTCAAATAAAAGTCAAGAATAAAATAATATAATAATAAAAATAATTAAATCGACTCGATTAATTAAATAAGACGAAACCGGGGCGTTACAACTCTCCCCCACTTAGACATTTTCGTCCTCGAAAATATACTGAGACGAACAACTCCGGACACGACTCTCGCATCCGACTAACAAACCAACATGCCAACAAAAGGCACACCACAAATAACACAACTAACAAACCACCGTGCTAACAGCAGATACAACAACGGCACGACAACGACGACAACAACAACGACAAGATGCAAAGCCCATACAATGCACTTGACGACCAACTCACAACTCAAGGAAAACCACGATACCAACACACAGGTTCACTCTAGAACCGAAACACAACAAGATCGTTACCATCACCGTAGATAACACTCCCCTAATTCACCACAAGGAATTAGCCACACACACTCGAACCATCACGATGGAAACAAGGCAACAACACAAACAAGAACACAAGTTCCACGACACAACATCGATTCCACAACCTCTACAAAACCAGAATACCAACATCCTTGTCACACAACCTTATTACAACAATGCTACGATTCCCAATCGAACATATAACCAAAACATCCATCTACATAGTAGCCCATGAATAATATTTAAACCTTTCACCTAACACTTCCATTCTGAAACGTCCAATGGTCTCATCATTCCTACATGTTCTTAATGTTCAACCTATGAACTCTTACAAGTCCCACACGTAAATACAAAATGTGCCACCTCACGCTTCCGCTGAGCACTCTGATTACTCGTAACCATCAAAACTATCAATTTCACGTCCAAAGTCTAACTCTTTCTCATATTCGCCAAAAATCACTGATCACTTTAATATTACCAACCTCACACTCTCCTGTGTTATCTCATACACCATACACAAGTCTCGGAATTGCTCAAATAATTCTAACTCCCTGACCATCAAAACAGACATGCATAGAAACTTCCGACTTAACTTTTCAGGCACAACAACAGCTTTTCCCCGAAGGATAATCCAAGCCAAATTCATAACTCATCACGAACTCTAACCATCCTTGTTGTCTCATACTCTATTCCTTTAGACCAAACAAGTACTCAATATCCTTGCGATTACCAAACACTTCGAACCTAGAACCATAAAGATAATACCTCCAAATATTCCAACACAATACCACCGCAACCAATTCCAAATCCATAATAATACAGATCCTTTTATAAATCCTCAATTGTCGTAAAGCATAAGCCACGACTTTACCCTCTTGCATTAACACACTGACTAAACTCTTCAAAGATACATCACAATACCCCACAACCGGTTTATTAGGATCACACAAAATCAAAGCTGAAACCGTAGATAACTTCTACTCCAGCTCACCAAAACTTACTCACAACGAACATCCAAACAAACGACTCACCCTTTGTAAGTCAACTGAGATACCAGAAGTACGAACTTAACAAAGTCTTCCATAACCTGTAATAACAACCAACTGAGTCCAAAAGTTTCTAATCTCCTTAACTAACTTCGGAGCCTCTCATGTAGAGCTACATCTAGTTCCGATGGATCCATTAACCATACTCTCATCTGAAATAACATTTCCAAGAAACTAACCCTTTTCAACCAAAATTCTCACTCGAATAACTTAGCATAAAACTTCGTCTCTTTTCAACACTTGTAATTCAAATCTCAAACACTTTACTCATTCTTCCTCTGAGTTTATAACAAATCCAAATATCCTCAATCGAAACCACTACGAACTTATCCAATTAAATATGGAAGATATGATTCCTCTACTCCATAAACATTAGAGACGCGTTACTAACACCAAATACCATCACTGTACGTTGCAATTCCCAACCAAAATCCAAAAGATATAAATCCTTAAAGCTTTTGCAAAACTTTTCACTGGGTAACTGGTTACTCACATACAAGCTTAACCGAGTAAATAACAACCTATTCCGAGGATAACAAACCTAACCAGTCACATTAAATCGATCAAAGCCTCAACTCACACAATTCACCACTCTTATCAAACATTCCAAACAATTGTAATTCACTCAAACTCAATCAAACCATTCTAGTCATCTGTTCATGAAAGTGGACACTTATTCTCAATCATTACCTTATTCAACTGTTAGTAATCCATACCCAATTTCTTCTCCTGACTGTCCAATTCCGCAATTCCAACATGTATCAACAACCAACCAAAAAGAATTCTCAAACACAATGTTACATCCACCCACAAGGGTTTCCTCACAATTTCCATTAATGCCTTAAAACTCCAAAGACTCCAAACCCACCAGAACTCTAAGTTTGTTGTCCATAGTCTCAATACCATTATACTTGTTATTCCATTCCATCATCCTTCCTTTTGTTACCAACAATACTGGAGCTCTCTAAGACAACACCTTAATGTTCCATCCAAAAACACATCTGAAAACTATGCCCAACTGACGGCCCATCACTGCGACTTCCTGCCAATTCCCAGAACACTACCATCACAGACAAAACAAACATCTTATTCCCATCTACTAAGAGTTTCCTACTTACTTAGCAGATATAAACCTCAACTATTCACCTTCGTCCAATTAAGTTCAATCTCTACTCTCTGTGAAGCAGTCCTTAAATAAAACCCAATCATTCTCTCTCAATGACTTCCCAACTGGACTAACATACCAAAACCTCTAATCCATTTCATCCTCCGATATTAGCATCTTCATCGACTCATCAAAACAATCTGTAATCATCTCCTTAAATTCCAAACAATTCATTTCACACACTATCAAAGCCGAAAAGACCCGCCTATTCCATCCAACATAATTTCCGTCTACTATCAACAAGAGATTAAGGGTGATCAGTTCCTCAATTTGCCAATAGACAGTCGACAATCATGATGGGGCATAAACCGTCTTTATCAAACTATAATAGCCTTTCTTGCATCCCATACACAAAACTACCTAAGGCACAAATCCTTAGTTGACATAAACCTTACCTCCGCATTTCTTACGGAATCGGGAACAACACTGTCCAAACAACACTTACAATCTTGCAATTCACAACACACTGAGCCAGCGCTCCACATCTGAAGCAACATGGAGAAGTACCAGCTTCTCCCCCACTTATCTCATTCTAACTCCTGAAAACAAAGGATTAGAAAACCAGAAAGCACTGACAGTGTTTCACACACATATCACGTACTAAGGGGCAAACAACAACGACAGTATTCAACTGTCACACCAACAGACTCAACAACTGACTCAACACTGGCTCTGATACCACTTAATGTAACACCCCTTTCTATACCCCCAATTAATCAATTAGGCACGTATACAAAATTTGATCAGAGTATAATTAAAACAACATGGCATAAAAAGGTATGTCACATTATACTTGAAATTAAACACATACAACACTTGCTCACAAATATATGCAACAGTGGGGAACTTTCAACAATAAAGGATCTCAGTCCTTATACCCACATGTCAACATTTAGAATAAAAGCGGAAACATCTAAACATTGATTCACAAACATATATATATATATATATATATATATATATATATATATATATATATATATATATATATATATATATATATATATATATCATACTCCAATAGTAGTCACCAATCTCATTCATGTTTACATAAACATTCCTCAGCTAGATACATGTACAAAAGTATCACAAAAGCTCATAAACACATCCTAGCTACTCGGTGCTACATATCAGAGCCAACCGACCAACAAGGAAAATGAAGACACGCTTCACAAAAAGACCTCCAGCATACCTACTCTGCAATGCCTCATAGAGCATCATAAAATAGCAGAATGGTGAGAAATATTGTCATAATAACAATGCATATAATTATGTACTACAACATAAACATATAACACATATTTTCACCACAACTCATCATATATCACAATATAGATATATCATCAAGCATATTCATTATGCATACATTCACCATTATCATCATTCCACATGAACACACACATACTTGTTCATTCAACAATGCATCATTATAAGATACAGTTTATATCATTTCCCATAAACATACATATATCAATGTTTACTATGTCACAATCATCACATCTCACTCCATATACATCGCAAGGCATATATATATATATATATATATATATATATATATATAACCAAGCATATTTCTCATAATGCTTATCATTTAACATAAACACACATATTCATGTTTATCCATCCATGCACACCTGCACAATTCTACTCATTCCACATCAACATATACATATATATGTTTATTCATCAATGCACAAATACAATGATGACCAATGCAAATCATAGAGACCGACTCACGACTCTATGCAAATGTAATGTGGTACCGACTCATCACCCGAGCTCAATTGAAGAACTCAATGGAAATATCCTCCCTGCCGGGCCTACCATATTTCCCCATCGCTCATACCATCATGGCATCCGATGTTTCTGGATTGTTCACGCAGACACAATCCGATTACTCAAACCCCACAAGGGCACACAATCATTCTGAAGATTCCCACGGAATCAAGTGTAACTCATCGCAACGATTACACCCATTGACTACGCAATGTTCAAAGGATCCTCAAATGATCATTTGTGTAATCAATCACTCACACCCAACAGGGACGCGATATTACACCCGATTCTCCACGAATCGCGACACATGAATGCATGTCATGATGTTTCTCATACAAAATGACCACATACACTCATGCAATGCACACATGTTTCACAATATAGTCATGCATTCATCACACACAATCCACATACATTCACATCAATAATTACTCACCATCAACCACAACAATCCATCATCACAACATCTCATTATATATTCACAATCAACATGCATTATCATTTAACTCAAACAATGCATATATTCACCAAAGAGCCACAAATCACAAAGAATTCCCCAATCAAGGGTTCACTCCACAAGCATATCCACAATACATTCATAACCACACATTCATTTCATCAAAAACAACTATTCACGATTAATCTGTAAAGTCGGCCAAAAGTCGGCTAAAAATAATATTTCTTTTCACCAAATCATAGAACATATTTTTAGCTTCAGATCGATATAAAGAACAGCTAAAACGGATAAACGACGAAAAAGTTATGCAACTTTTAAAAAACCAAATTTTTGAAAAAGAACAGCAGAGTGCAATCGATTTACACCTGTGTGCAATCGATTGCACGGCCCCAGAAATCACATTTTTCGCCCTTTTTTCATGTGCAATCGATTTGCATCCTGCTGCAATCGATTGCACCTGTTAAAAACCAGAAAAAACAGCTGCTGCCTCTACACAAAACCCTCCGGAAACCCGACCGATTCAATTACTTTCTTCCGAATAAATACATGGTAATCCTCACCAAATATATATCAACGTTTTAGGACCATAAAACGATAATTCTACGACGTTCTATTTTCACCCGAAATCTCACATTCTCAAAACACAAAAATGTCAAAACTCGCAATATCAACCGATTTCAACCAAACGAGTTTCTATAATCTCGGCCTAACCTCATACGACTAATCTACGCAATTTATTTCGAAATTCATCCGTGAAAACATCGATTTCTATCGATTTCCTACGATTTGACCTAAACGGAAAAATATGTAAAACCAACCAAAACATCCACACAAAACACATACATAATCATACCCAAAGTTAGGATAACAATATTTCGCACCCTTACCCGATTATTCGCGCTTGAAACGGAGATTTCCTCGATTTTCCTCTTCTCTCTTTTTCCTTCTCTTCTCTTTCTCTTCTTCCCATTTTCTTTCTTTTCTTTTCCTTTCTCTCTCTTTTCTCTCCTCTAACTTTCTATTTTAATAAAACAAATATCTATCCCAACAAAAAGACCAAAATACCCCTACACTCAAATATCTCGCAAACGCTCTCAAAACGCGATAAAACATAATCACGATGAAAAATAATATATTCTCAAATAAAAGTCAAGAATAAATTAATATAATAATAAAAATAATTAAATCGACTCGATTAATTAAATAAGACGAAACTGGGGCGTTACATTTCACACCAAGGATTTGGGTGTGTTGTTCCTAGTGGATTGGCTACATTTAGCAAAACAACAACATGAAAAGTGTTCAAGTATTCAAAATTGGCCTAGCTTACTTAAGTTGTAAAAAGGACACATGATAGGCATGATGCTTCAGCATATTGGTATGACATCTAGTCCTTACTCAGCAGGCGCCAGAATGTTGCGTTTCAGACGAATCTTTGGAAAAAATCAGTTTTATTTTATTGCTTTTATTTAACAATATGTTTAAGTGATTTGTTTGACAATTGGATGAAGATTAATTCGGATTTAAATGAAGGTTTAAATTTGAATTTAAATTAAAATAAATCATATCTTGTTGGAGATATTCAAGGAATAAATCAAATATCCAACCGATTCTGCATTAATTCTAGACGAAATCAAAGATATTATCCAAGGAGAAAAGCCCAAAAATATTATGCTATATAAGGAGTTCAAAACCTACATTGGAAGCCAAACAATACATTGAAGATTTAGAGTGTAATGGTTTATTTTTGAGTCATTGGTATTATTGTATGTACACCTCTATGTTTCAATATCTTGGCATATAAGGTTTGTCTAAAGTTAAGTGGTAGTATTCAACATTGATTGTTGATATTTAATCTCCAATTACGGATTGTATGATTGAGAAGAAAGTGAGTAAGTTCTCATATTTAGGGGGAAACTCTAAATAGAAAGTCATTGGGTAGTGTTAGAAAGAGACATTGAACAACACATAATTTGTTGTTGCTTGTAAGGTTAATCAGGGTCATCTCACACAATTTGGAGGCCCTATTCTAATTTTAAAAATTGACCCTCAATAAAAATAAACAGAAATAATATAAAATAAATTATATTTTATTTAATTTATAAATAATATTAAAGACTTTTTAATTTTTTTATTTAGCGTTCCTCTATTTATAGATAAATTTATATCATTGTGTAAAGAAAATTAATCTTTGAACTTTTTTGCAATGTTAATAACACATTGTTTTAATTAATAAACAATCAAAAATTAAAATTCTAAAATATAAGAATATCTCCCAATTTTTTATTTTTGTTAAATCTCACAAATCACTAGAATAATTATAATCATGTATCAATTCTTTATTAAATGTGTATTGCATTAAATATTTATTTCATTTTAAAGTATACTTTAAAATTATCTGTTAAATGATAAAAAGCTTTTAATATGTGATGTTTTTATCTTATATTTTTTATTCTAAATTTTTACAATTAGAGAAAAATTCATGATTTATGAACTATGAATTGATTTATGAAAATAAAATATGTTATATAATTATAAGTAGAAAATAAGAAAACCATTAATATTTTTAAAATATTAAAAGTTATAAAAAATTATAATATTTATTTATATATAAATTATAATATTTTTAGTATAATAAATTTATAAATTTTGTCTCCACAATTTAAAACTTCTGGCTCCGTCCCTGAATAGAGTGTTAACTTTTTTTTGCTCATAATATATTTAAAAAATACATTGGATAAAAAAACAAAATATTTGATTGTTTAGAATTGGGCTAGCTGTTAATATACACTATATCAAAACACGAGATTTCTTATTGCGTCCTAGGTGTTTCTAATGCACCGTGTGAATTTCCACATATGCCCCCTGATTTTAGAGATACATCTTCGGACGCACCCAACACACACGCAACAAAGACCATTATGAGCTCCGCCATTTTTTTTGTTTAATTTTTTTTCAAAGATGCATCTCCGAATTCATTCCGTAGTTACATCTCCTGACGCACCCATCACCCACTCAACAATTCCATTCTGAGTTATGTCCTTTCTTTTGGTCTAATTTATTCTGGAGATGTATCTCCAAAATAATTCTGGAGTTACATCTCCAGATTCACACCGAAAACAGATTCAACATATCCAAAATGAAATTGAAATTCGTAACATAAAATGATCATTACAATGATGATTACAACAAAAAAATCAATATTAAATTTCAATATTTCGATGGACGCTTGCACATCTTCAGGATATCTTTGACCGATCTTTGTATCATCGCTTCCAACTTGAGCGAAACTTTCTCTTAGAAACCGAAAAACGTATCCCACATAGCCCTAACATCCGCTTGCGTCTTGAGTTCAAACTTGGTGAATTGAATCTTCCCTCCATTGTCAATCAAAGGCGAACGGTACTCGAGCTTCACAATCTTTAAATTGTCTCTGTAAGGTATGAGATTGTGAATTTCGTCTTTGATATCTTCAAGGGAGGTGAAGTCGGTGAGCTTGAACGTTCGCCCGGGTGTAGAGTCGGAGAAGGACACATTTGCGACATACCAATAGATTTTTATTTGAGACATTTTGTGTTTGTGTGAAATATAGCACTAGAGCACCTAAATTTATAAAAGGCAAAGATAAATTTGTACCATTCATTAACCAACACATTGATTTCAGAGATATATCTCTGGAAACGTACCCTATTATCTTATTCTGGAGATGCATCTCTGGAACTTCTCTTGAACCAGTAACACACCAGAACCATATAATAGAACCATTTTTTTCCAATTACAAAAATAGAAATGTTGTAATGGGGAATATAAAAACAACATAAAGACAAAATATGAAGAAAAGATGAATATATAACACTTCATTTATATTGAGAAACAATTACATAAAATTATTTATCCGGTTAAACAAGAAATCAAAACGAATCAAAACAAATGTTGCCGGATAAATCTATAGATGGTACCCCCTAGAACTTTTGTGCATTCGATTCTTTTTCAGTGATGTTCAATCTCTCGAATTTTTGCATCGTTTCTATAAAATAAACCAGCCACGTCTCGGCTTTTGCGGTTGAATGAGTCGTCCACTTCGGTGATGTAAGTGGTATAGGGTATCTAGGTTTCAAGTAAACTTTAACAAAATGACTTGATTTTGAAAGCCATCCAATACACATGATACGATCATTTGAATTTTAGGGGTAGGGCAGTGCCCAATGGGAAAAAGGTTTCCAAAAAACCGTAATGTGTCAGGTTAATACACGCTCTATCATATGCATATGCTATTAGGTGACCCTTATTAAGGAAGCCCATCCATTTTGTCTCTGGTGCCAGACCACTCAAGCAAGGAACAGTAGATTCATAAACCGCATTGAATTTTTATTTATTTCCATACAACCGCGTGTACGATTCTTTATGCATCTTCAACTCTTGGATAAGTTGATGTCGGACAAGTGCATGACTATCTTCACCTATACCGAGTAAAGCCGACACGACTCGATAGCCGCAATTACCGTTCCCCACAGCATTGATGATGTGCTCGATACATTTGTGCATAAAAACCGGCATCTTGTCAATGAATGGAATCTTTGGTTGAAGCGGCATCAAAGGTAGTTTGCTAATGCAGGCTCCTTTCACAACACTTTTGAGATTTTGGAGTCGGTGAGTCAGGCAGAACTTTGTCAACATGTTCAAAATATGAAGGAGACTGTGTGGTCGAGTTGTCATTCGGTGTAGGCTTCATTTTCTTTGGAACACCTTTTGTTTTTACCGATTGAGAGGGAGGTTTCATGTCAGAGGTTTCGGGATAGGCAATCTTCCTCAATTGTTCTTTGATGTGGAGTTTCATGTTGTCATCGGCCTTTGAAAATCTCTCTTGTATCACTTTCCATTCGGTCAAAATAGAGATATTTGATTTCCCGTCATCTATGCATCCATCATCATAAAACTTAAGTCTCTTCCAATAAGAGCGAATCTCATCCATTCTTATTGGTTCACCAAATTTCACCTTTTTAGCAATAGTACAAGCACATAGGAGACCATATGTTTTCAATTTAGTGCATCCACACTTTGCACTATCGAAGCATACATTATCAACTCATTTAGCCTCGTGAAAAATATAGTTCAGACCCGCCTGAGAAATGTTACCAACCAACTAAGAATATAAAGTGTTGTCTTTAAATCTGTATTCCAAAACCGTGATGCTCCGACCAAATGTTGTTTGTATCTTATTATGCTGGTTTTGAATCATGTGATTCTCAGAGTCCTAGTCTCTACACAAATCCTCTTTACTATTTCCCAACCAATTTTTCAAAGTAGCATGGGCTGACTTAACTTTGTTAGTAGTTGTATTTCCAAGGTGTCTAACATTATCACTCCACACTCTTCTCCTTTACCTGATCAAAAATTGTGGTTTCAACATATTTCAGCAAATCTGGATACTTTTCACACACTTTCCGGAAATGAATAAAGAAATTAGCATATAGTTCTTTTATGCAAGAATTTATTATACGATTCCATGCATCCATAATATTTTCCACAATCACACCCCCTTCACAAATTTTCCAAATTCTGACTCTATTTGTTTCGTCCCTACCGCGTGTTTAACATAACTTCTCACATTCTTTGGTATGTGATACTTACAAAGTAATGAATAAGAAGAAGGAAATACATTTGCAACCGAATTCATGAATGCGGTATCGTGGTCGATAACAATCGCTTTAGGAATCTCACCTTGGACTTTCAAAAGTGACTGACACACCTCTAATGCCCAAGTAAAATTGTCCTCTTTTTCACACTTAAGAAATGCAAAACCAAAAGAATATGTCTTCTCAGTTGAGATAACACCAACCATCTCAAATAATGGAAGTCTATACTTGTTGGTCTTGTAGGTTGAATCAAGTATCAGCACCGTAGGAAACTTGTTGAACAACTTTATGGAATCAGGATGAGTTCCAAAAATATCTCTAATCGTAACTCCATCATCGCACGTTCGCTACCTGGATACGTAACTGTTATCATCCAACAATTTCAAGAGTTGTTGCATCTCAATTTTATCCCCCCTAAGCGCCTTGTTAGTGAGGTGTCGAATATTATACACTTGCTTGATATTTGATATAATATCGGGTCATTTCTGTTTCAATGTTGCAACTATATTTTTCGGTTGAACGAGATTCAAGGTCATGTCACTAATACATTCTTTCTCTTCCAGCTTGAGCCGACAGACACTAGGATGACCGGCTAATTTTAAACACAAATCATGGTTATGCAAACCACATATCACATTAAATCTCCAATTTTTTTTACCAACATATAACCACGAATCTTGAACGGTCACTTACATTTTCTACTACCCGTGTCGTCTCTTTTAAAATTGCGGAGAGGAGTTCGATATTTCCTGCTTCTTTCGCACACCATTGTCACAAATGCGCATCTTATATCCAAACCATTATCGGACCTTCTGATAACCACACCAAATATAAGTTTAGAGGCCTCCATACGAATTCATTCAATCATTTGATCACGAGATTCAAACTCTTGGTTGTTTTTAAAGTCGTTGCTAACATCTATCGCCTTCACAACAACCCCTTGAACATTCACGTTCGGAAAAACAACTTGTTTTGGGAAAACATCGGGGTGCACCATATCTATTGAAAACAATTAAAACAATAACACAACATTAGTTCAACTACTACTACAAAATGACTGGAAAAATGAACACGTACAACTTCCAGAAATGCATCTCCAGACAAGTTCATATATGTTCCGGAGATACATTTATGGACACAACGTAAGTTTTTTCGGAAAAAATTAATGATTAATGTGAGAAATGTAGAGGGAAAATAAAAATATTTACTTGAAATTCTATCTTTTTTTTCTTCATGTGATATGTTAAACCAAAAGGATGGAGATTTGGAGTGAAAAAATGGATTGAGAATGAAGGATTTTTAGGGTGAAGGGTTTGGTTGAAAATGAAGTATGACAACAATGGAGAGGTGATCATGCAGCTGTATGCTATATCAAATAACTCCGGAGATGCATCTCCGAAAATACCTGACATGCAAAGGTGACAGAAAATTTCAAAATGCCGCCCATAACTCCCGAGATGCATCTCCAGAATATTTATCTACTGAACTAAACAATTAAAATGTTTTCCTTAAAATGTTCCGAAGATATATCTTCGAAATAAAACTAATCCAATGTATGGGGCATAACTCAGAATGACCTTGGTTGAGTATGCAAAAGGTGCGTCCGGAGATATATCTCTAGAACCAAGGACATATATGGAAATTCACATGGTGCATAAAAAACATCTAGGGTGAAAAAAGAAATTCTTTATATTTAACATATATATTTTATAAAGCCCAACTCTTAAATATGAGGCCCCTATTATTTGGAGGCTCTATGCAATGGGTCAGGTTGTATAGGCTCAAAATCGGTCAAAAGGCTAATTGTTCTAAACTACTAATAGTGAATTTCTTTTCTTGGGCTGTGAACTCAGCCCCATAGACGTAAGTGTGGTTTTACCGAACTGTGTAAAACACTATTGTGTTATTTACTTCTTTTCTGCTCCATCATCTAGTATTAGTTATTATGTTGTTTTTAGTGTAACTTGTCGAACCTGTTGGTGAAGCATCGCGTTGGACGTCTGTCCCCTGAGGAACAAAATTTCAGGTGTAGTGGTAGAGTTAATTTGTCATGTAACTTTGTATTCATTTCATGTCTGTTAACGCGTATTTCATCAATCATGTAGGAATAGGATATTTTGACAATAAAACCTGACCGCTTTTATCATCATTGTTATAAACGCTTATCTCTTTCATTTTCGAATAAAACAATATGCAAAACCCTCATTTACGGTTTTAATTACATCGCACAACGTATCTTGTTTTTAAATTCACAATTTCTGCGGAGACGAATTTGTTTTTATTATTTCGATGACAACACTAGTACACTTGGTAGTAAATTATCATCAATTTTTTATTATCTTCTCAAATCATCAAATTCATCAAAATAGATATTGTAAATTCATAAACTTACATAATTTTCTTGGAATATATATATATATATATATATATATATATATATATATATATATATATATATATATATATATATATATACTATTGATTCTCCTCAAATCATCAAAATTCATAAAGTAGTTTGAATTAAAAATAGGTATTATAAAATTAAAAATTTAAATAATTTTTTATTATAAATAATCTTTTTTAAAAATTGAAAAGTGAAAATAATCTTACATCGTTTTTTTTTTAAATTGTCAAGATTTTTTTTTTACTAAAATAATCTCTTAAAATTTCAATCCAATGGAGTCCTTCAATATATTTTTTATAGTCTCTAATCCAGTTTATTATCTCTAATCACTACTATAAATAAATTTGGTATTTTTGATTCATTGAAAAAAAAAATTCCGTACCTTCATTATAAGTTAAATGTATTTAATTTTTTGATTTCATGTAAAAGAATTGCTAAATTTATAAATATGTTTTTAATTAAATCATCAATAAAAATCTTAAATATGATTAAATTTGTTAACATTTACTTATAATAAGTTTGTATATAACTAGACAAGTTCCCGTTAAAAAAAACTAAGACAAGTTGTACATAAGATGTTTCAAAAATTACAAAAATGTCAAATTTATTTATATAAGTTTGTTTATAAGACAAGTTGTACATCAGATGTTTCATAAATAAATATAAAATGTCAAATTTATTTATAATATAGAAAGTGTGGTGTATTTAAGTAAGTAATATTTTAAAAAATTCATAGTCTCTTTTATTAAAAAAGTCTAAGATAGCATGGACGCGACCTAAATCTTATTTGTGTGTATACAGTCAAATTTCTTTTGAAATTGATGAGAAAACTTATTTTAATTAGATTTGAGTTCGAGTTTATATTTTTCTTTATTATAAAATATAAGGACGAGTTAGATAATAAAGATATTAGTATTTTATTATTTAATTATAATAATTTAAAATATAAAATATATAGTTAATGTCTTAATAATTTGATTTGTATTTTTTATTTTATATTTGTATTAATAAAATTTTTTAAAATTGTTTTATTTTATTATTTATAATGTAATTTGATTTTTTGAAAATATAAATATTTTTATTAAAAAATTGATTGTATTAAATAAATGGTCACAGGACATGGAAATTCAAACACAATCCGAAATCGTTTGGAACAATTTTAATTTTAATTTTTCACTACTAGAAATACTCTGTTTTCCTGCGGAATTACCTGCGAATATTGACAAAATTTCCGCAGGAAACGTGTTACCTGCGATTCTTCCTGCTATTTTCTGTTCCCAGCTAAAACCTTCGTAGGTAAATAATTTAACAGGTAAAGTCGCAGGAAAAGGTCGCAGGAAAATGTCGCAGGTAAAATAGATAAATTCGCAGATAATACCGCAGGTAACTGAAATTTTCGCAGGAAAACTCGCAGCAAAATGAAAATCCGCAGGTAATTTCTCTCTAAGGTTTTTAGTTTTTATTTTTATTTGTGTTTAATTTATATTTAAAATATTATAATTAATGTTAAATATCAAAATAACTATAATATAAAACTAAAAATTTAATTTGAATAAGCCAATGCAACACTAATTACATTCAAATTTTAAAGCAACCAGGTTGCTATATATTACTATAAAGCCAATAACAAGTATTTCTAGAGTTATATTACTAAACATGACACAACCAATCTACTAATAATCACTTATCCAACCAAGTTAATAAGAAAAAACAATCCTAATTTCAGACAAGTTAACAATAAAAAACAATCCAAATCAAAATTCATACTAATGTATTCACTAATGTCTTCATCTGATTCATCAACACCATCTTCATTCGAATAATCAGTTACTCGAAAGACTTGGTTGAGTTGATAATAAAACCATTTATATATCCAAGACCAAATACTCTCTGACTTTCATCTTCATCCTCTCTTGAAATAGTTGAATTCTGGGAAAAAATCTCCAACTTTTTCCGTTCAAATTCACCCTAAAAGAATATTTAAATAACATAACAATAAACATCATCTCATATAAAAAAACAACTCCAAAGACACAAAAACTAGTCAAATTTCCATTCAAATTATTATTTATAATAATAATAATAATAATAATAATAATAATAATAATAATAATAAAAGCTACTTCCACTTCATAGTACGTGTTACAGGCATAGATAAGGTTATGACACGTATTTTTCTATTATGCTGTATCTATCAATAGGATGATGCTTCTAGAATTCCTACATCTAAGTCTTAAATATCTACATAGCATTTCTTTGACAGATCATTTTATCTTTCAAATTTATTATACCTCACTCTAGAGGTCTTGTGCACGCAATTCCCTATACAGACACAGCTGAATATATTTATACACCTTAGATTGAATGAACATAATTAGAAGCCATGAGAATAGAAACTAGAATTTACCTCCATAATTAAGTGCCAACCATCAACAGACAACTGAAAAGACAAAAAAAAAAGTATTGAGTGACGACCAAACCAGAGATTATTATCAACAACTCTACATTCCATTGATGTTCTGAGCTCTTGCTAAATTTACAAACTTACCAGAACTTGGAGATTACAACAATAAAAAAATAATAAAATCCTACTGGCATATGATCAAGTCCTTTGATCTTAAAAACAGTGGTGTAGTAGTCATTTGTCTCTACTTTGCTGAATAACTCCTTTTCAATGTCACTAGCATCCATCACCCCTGCTTCTCAATCTGCTGCGACTTAAAATCATTAGGTATCTTTCTGGCTGTAGCGTAAATATGGCCAAATAGTGAAGTTAGAAAGTTTACATACCTATGCAAGTTGAAGGTACTGATATGTAAGTTCTTCCATATTTCAATGGAAAGTTACCAGAGACTACAATCTTATCAAACTCCAGAGTTTGAATTTCATTTGAGCTCTTGACATTATCAGCGACGCTGTCAGAATAACGCCTTATTGCCAACACTTCGGTGTTACAGTGAAGTTCTATAGGAAGTGATTCAGCAATCTTCAGCCAAAGACTTGTATATCCACCTTTAAATCGTCGTATCTTTCAAGCCATGGATGTTCTGGTAAATTCATGAATATAGGCATAGGGCATGTCTTGTATGAATCCATATCCCGAAGCAGTATAACCATATGCAACAGATTTAGGAACTGATTTGAGTCCATGATGCTCAAGATATTCCGGAGTTAAGTCTGCTGCAACTTCACTGACAACATGGATCCCAAAATGACCAGACTTCTTCACCTTTTCCAGTGAATATCACAAGAAGAATTAGCAAGATTCATCTTTCAATTGTAATCTTATAGGAAGATTAACAACAGAACAAGAAGACTAACTTGGATTTTCAATGTAAGTGACATAACATATACATAATCAACAGCAACTTTAATATCTCGGAATTTCCCCGAGGAAGTGTCGATAACAACAAGCTTGTGGGAGTCCAATTCTTCTAGTGCAGAACTCGTCTCTTTTGCCAAGTTCATATAATGTTTTTGTCATAAGAGAAAAGTACATGCCTGAATTGTAAGGCGAACATCTAGAGTGCAGTTCTTTAACCTGTCCATGAATGCTTCAAATCCTTTCCTAGAAATATAGCTGAATCTATGCATATCTATATCAATCTCAAAGTAATTTTCTCCCTGTAAAAACAAAATTAAATAAACATATCAGTTAGGTTATTAGAAAGAAAGTGCTACATGTAGATATTCATTGTCTTTTATGATGAAATGACACTGCTTTAAATAGTGGGCTAAATATAAAGGTGCCACAATTAATCCATAAAAATTTAACCAAAGAGTTGTACCAAATTTTCTTTCTGCATAAGCTTTCTTTTTGCTGCACTCAATTGAAGGTCTTCAATATTGCCAACACGGCCTAGAATTTTCAACCGTTCTCGAAATGGCACAATTGTATCGAGCGGAAAACCTTTTACCTTTTCAACTTCATCATCCATAAACTTCTGTCAAACGACATGGACAGATTTTATGAACAACGTAAGAAATCATCTTAAAGAACTTATTGTAACGACAGAGAGAAAACAGAACTATAGCACTTTTAGCAAGATGTATTGGTAATATCACCTTACCTTTCTTCCCATCCCACATGTAAACATCACCTGTAGCTGTTGGTGCTGCAGTCCAGTACTTTCCAGATGATATGCTCACCATATTTCTTCCACACATCGCATATAATTGTACAATTGTTCTAATCAGCATGTTTGTCCAATGAAATTGTAGCATAAGTGAAGAAAAGAATTATGAGCCAAGATGTTAGCATTTTTAAGGCAGTGATTAAAAAGGAATATTGAATATATACCTCAATGAGCCAGTCAATCAGTATGGCCCTCATCCTTTCATTAATGTCAAATTGCTCAGCCATATAATTAGGCGAGACACAATCAGTACTCTGCAAGTAGTTAATGATGTTAGTAATTCAAATTTGATTATGCAGGGAAATCACATTACTGAGATTAGAATAGCATACAAAATCTCATTAAATTCAATGAATGCAGTACGAATTGAAAAATGATTCTAGACATTACAAAATGAGAACCAATCAAGCAATGAACGAAAGTGGTGAACAGATGCTTGTGGTTGCATTGAATTGAATTATGATATCAAGAAATCAAATACAATTAGAGTTTCCATATGAATGGAATATAACTGCAAACCTGCCAAGATTTCAGTGGCTGATATTGGATTCACACCATCTTTAATATGTTTCACCTGCAATAGTAACGGCCGCTCCCGCCATGAATCCCACAATGGCAGCATGAGATAGGAAATCAATCAAGAAACCGAGCCTGCGATAGAATCGGAGTGGCTGCCTTGAACCATAGATCTGATATATGCTCTTTGGGTTTGTTTCTAGCATTTTCTTTAACTAAAGAGGTTGGCTTGAGGTACTGCATGAGTGCCTTCTTCAGCTGCAAACTGAGTTAGAGCTCTGCGAAAGGGATGAAACCAGCAAGGATGGGTCTGAAACACTGTGCTTCAACAAGTCAACCGTCAACATCAAGTGCCACAAGCTATCTTCATCAACTCTCTTCGATACCACCAGCAGAATATGGCATATGGATGCTAGAAAAATAGCAAGTCGAATACCCCTAAGTCATGAGCCAATTTAGTCGACAAGGATTCTCTACTCGGCACAAAAATTGTCGAAGAATCGTCTGGTCTCATCATATCAGTTAAAACAGAAGCACTAAATACAAACTGGTTATCAAGAAGAATAATGCGTTCAGAAGGTATCCACGGTTCAGTACCAATAGAATAAGGTCTTGCCATAGCTCTAGTCTCTTCCGATTAAATGGTACAAGGAGGTAACTATTCTATATCAATTCTTTTCACCCTCCACTCTTCTAGGCTAACAGTTGTAAAAAAGAAACAATCCAAGAGTTGCAATAGAAATGGCAACCATGATTTCTCCAATACATTTCTTAACGTTCAATCGATAAAAAGTACCATCAAGCTCCTAAAATATGGATGGCCAATATGTAAAGCATGAGATTGTGGGCAGCACTTGCCCATGCTGTTTCTGCTAATAGTTCCCAATTAGCCTGCTGCAAGATTCGAGATGCCCGTTTCCATGCTGCGTGGGGAGCGGTCTCTTAACCGCAACTGTTTCTATGGATACACTGTCGACATGAGCCTTCAATTCATGCAACCGATCACCAACTCTTGCCGCTGCTGCATTATACACTCTTTTTTGGCACATCTGAGCCTTTCTCCATGTTGAGTATATCACTAAAATTGATAGGATCACCTCCGATTACAGTAACCATCTTTCTAATTCTCGGAATGCCGGTATCTCTTGGCATAATTTCCTGTACCCCTGATGGAACATAGGTATGCAAGACCTGTCTTTTGGCGCAGCAACAACAACAGACAACCATTTTGAACAATTGACTTTAAGGCCCATTACAGGAGCTAGCAGGGAGATAACACAGAAAATGGTCATTTGATACAAATAGTGTAGATTGTTAATCATCTCTAGAACTTATTTCCATACAATCTGAAATGATACATGTGAAGTTGCATTTAGGACAACATAAAACGTAGTAGCAAATAGAATGCAAGGCCAAGTGTGGAAGCTAAATTAACATAGAATGGAAGATAAAACCTGTATTTCATAATTTTAGTTGCAGTAAAAAATCCAATTTCAAAAAACCTTTTTGTACATGACTTCAACTTTAACCAAGAAGTACTAGGAAAGTAGATAAGTATCTTATTTCCACATTTTGGAATAGGAGTTGATGTGCTTAAACTAAAAATAAATTAAGAGGACGGAAGGTTCTACAATCTCAGTCAATATAGCAGATAAAAGAGGAAGATTTTCACTATCCCCTACTCCACTTCCCATGACTGCTCATGAGCAACAAATTTCTTCCACTATTCTAATTAAGAACTAGCAGGTTTATGATTCATTTAAAATATGGTTTATTATTTTGAAAGTCGGCAGGTACGTTAAACCCAACGCAACGTAATATGATAAGAACTACACTATATTATATTGTTCATTCTCATGTCCACTTTGCAAAGGACGTTCAGACTTGGCATGTAGTGATGTGACCTGAAGAGAAAATCCTTCTGTTGAAGAAATCAACAATGTTAGTGAAGACCAATCGGGTAAGTTAGTTGATATTGTTGTTTAGCTAGTTCAAGTGTTGTTATTAGATCGTGTTTTGGAAAACCAATGGAGTCTACTATGGTGCTTTTGAATAACATTGTTTGTCATTGTAATATTTAAACTAATGTTTGGAACTATGATACAAAAGAAAACTCAAAACCAATATTGTACAGTAACATGTAATAATGGCAGTGATGGCAAAATCAAATGGATTTTGTAGTTCACTACCTTTCGTCATATAGAGAATCTATGAGTGAACTGAGTAGGTACAACCATGGCAAAATTTGGTTGATATTCCTCTCAAAAACATAAAGACAAGCTAATTTCTCGCCATCAAAATGCTTTATAAGCATTCTTATCAAAACAAGGACAAACTCCTCCAGCTGAGAATGCATTACAATGAGTCATATAAAAACAAGCTCATACTCGCACAATGTGCAGGGTCACTCATTAATGAGTTAGTAAGGTCGCTCATTACTTATTTATTTAACCATGTTGTGAAGGGTTCATTAAGTATGAAAAAAGTAAACATGTATATCATAAGCATATTTTCACAAGCAAATACCTCATAATGATATCGCGAATGCATGACAACATGAGACATTTTATAAAACATTTAGAGTGCAATAAAGGAATTATAGAAAGAATATTAAAAACACACAGAGGCATTTTATCAAACATTTAGAGTGCGCTAAAGGATCTCATGTTTTGCTCATAAGAGTATCTACTTCTTTATACAGAAAGATTCATAATTCACATTTATTCAAATTCAAATTCTTAACCTGTAAAATCTTTAACCATATAAGAGTAACTATAATTGAAGGTAAGATTAAAACTAAACAAAACCCTTAGCAGTGTATACTCTAAAATCACGATCTAACCGAAAAATATTACCACAATAGAGGAGATGAAGTAACTCCGTTGGTAGTTCTCAAATGAAAACACTTGGCTCAAATGAACGGAGGCTGAAGAAGAGTCGGTGGAGATGAATCAAAACGCTGATCTACTACCGTTACAAGCAACGACGGTTGAAGACGGAAGGAATCGTGCCGGCGGCGTTAGGGTTTGAGGGAAAGAGAAGCAAATCTCGTTTCTTCTCTGTTTGGCTTTGTAAAAGAAAATAAAAGAAAAGAAAAAAATGTATGCAATTTGTTTCAAAACTCTTGATTTTTTATTAACTAAAAACATAAATAAAGAAAATAAGCTTTTTTTTAATTATTAATTATTCTCCATCTTATTTAAAATTAATACTAATTATTTAATTATTTTTTTAATAGATATTTTAAAAAATTATTAAAAAAATTATTTTATATATTTTTAAAAGAGATTTTTTATTTTATTTGAAGAAATTTATTTATATTTTAAATTTGATTGAATACTAATACCCTCTTTAATAAAATATTTAAAATAAACTTTCACCTTTAATAGTATAATTAAATTGGCCAATAAATATTATATCTTATTGGACATGAGATGAGATATAACTTAAGCCAAAATATCAAGGTTTTCAAAGTCTTCAAGCATTTCCTTTGGCTTTATCTTTTTACGAACTATCTGAAATATTGGACATGGGTTGAGATACAACTTATCTCAGTGGGTTTCACGTATTTTATTGGTTCGCTTGTCCAAATATGCCTATTACTACCACATTAACCTAATACTACACATTCATATTAGGCGAGGGAACTAAGAGATCAAAACTCTTGAGTTTTCACAATGCGTGATCACACGATCACCTATTACCACATTTGAAATAACAATAGTTTAAGAGAATGAAACTCTTATTATAACTATTTGTATTAGGAAAAAGCTAGTCTCTTTGAACTGAATGAATTACTAAACTTATTCATTCGGGCATAGTTTTACGAAGAGACCTACCCCCTAAGTCTTGAAACTGTATAATTTGAAGACTTATATATCTAATCATACTCCACCCTTTAAAAAAAACTTAATTTTTCTAATTTTTAAAAGAATTAAATAAATAAATTTTCTTTAAAAAATAACTTAAAATCCCAATTAATATAGTAAAATTTTTTTTTTAAATATAAGATTTAATATAAAATTAAAAAATATCTCAAAAACAAATATTTGGAATCAATATGTCAATTATGTTCTATAACTTTAATTATTAAGAGTAAAAATATAACTAATTTAAAAAAAAAAAAAACAATAGAACCAAAAGTCCGCAGAAAATATCGCAGTAAACTTCCCAGCAAATTCCGCAGCAATTCCTGCGAAATTTCCAGAGACTTTCGAGGTTTCCATGGCTTAACAATTCCTGCGAAAGATATCGCAGTAAAATCCGCAGGAAAATGATATATTATTTGAAAATCATAAATCGCAGGTAAGGTCTCAGGAATTCCTGCGAAATTTGCTGCAACTTCACGTTTCGCAGGAAATAATGTTTCCCAATATAAATTCGCAGGTAAATCTGCGAATAATTTTCGGCAGGAAAATCCGCAGGTAATTTGTGTATTTCTAGTAGTGTTTCATTCCGTTAAAAATTGTACGATAAACGAAAATTATTTAAAAAATTGAATTTAAATTTGATGAAATAAAAACCGTTTCAAACCCATCTCATTGTCATATCTATGTTCAACCTAATTTGGCAAATTTTCACACAATAATACATTCTCGCTTAAAACATTGCATGATATCTTTTAAAAAAGGCTTAAATAGGTTTTTCGTCCCTGTAAGTTGGCGAGATTTTGGTTTTCGTCCCTGTATCTTTTTTTTTTCGGTTTTAGTCCCTGTATCTTACTTTTTGCTGGTGTTTAGTCCTTACAGAGGTTTCCTGCGGATTTTCTTGCAGATTTTCCTGCGGATTTTCCTGCGGAATTTGATTTTTAGGAAAATCCGCAGGAAACCTGCGGATTTTCCTGCGAATTTTGGCTTTAGGGACTAAACACCAACAAAAAGTAAGATATAGGGACTAAAACCGAAAAAAAAAGATACAGGGACGAAAACCAAAATCTCGCCAACTTACAGGGACGAAAAACCTATTTAAGCCTTTAAAAAAAATGCTATTTCTACACCAAACCACACATTTACACCTTATTTTACTGTTCATCTATACGTTGAATAGTGAATTATTATAATAATATTTAATTTTAAAAAAATAAAAATAAAATTATTTTTTTTATTTTTAAATTAAATAATATTAACATTAAAGTGTGTGATTAATCAATTTTATAACTTTATTAACCAACATTTTACATTTTATTAACCAACTTTATTTGTTGATTAGAATTATTTTTAATATTCTACGTCTATTAATCAACTTTTTACTCTTCTTTAATCAACTTTAGTTTATTTCTAAAAATTATTTTTAATATCTGAGCGTTTATTAACCAACTTCATAACTTTATGAGCCAACTTTTTATATTTCATTAATCAACTATGTTTCACTATTTTAAAGTTACTGTTTATCAACACTATTCACATATACTGTTCACGCACTGTTCAAATATACTGTTCACGTATTATTCAATAAAAAATATTATTTTATTTTAAAAACACCGTTGGTATGTAAAGTTGTAGTGTAGAAATAGCATGGCTGATCATTTAATTAGGTTTAATTATATGTATAGCTGTAGGACAAGTTAATTCACGGTTCCTTCCAACTAACCAGAGTCACAAACATCACATATGTGTTAGTTCGCGAACCCATGCCTTGTTTTTATAGCCACTTATTTACCATATATACTAATGCAATTATTTAGGCTCATACAAATATCTCATTTGTAATTTTTGTCTCAATAATTATTCTTTTATAATATTAATATAATATTTATTATTTTTTTACTACTATACCAATATTTATTATTCTCTCTATTTTTTTTAAGTATTACTTTTTAATAATTTTTTGATATTACACTTTTGTCAAATTTACCGTTAAATATTTAGGATTAAATAGTGTTTACCCCCAGCCATATAGGCGTGTTTTGGTTTTCCCCTCCTTAAGAAATTTTTTTTTATTCCCCCCTCAACTTTCCCAGATTCCATTTACAAAGACCCTAATGCACCCATGGGTCCAAGATTCCGTGACTAGGCGTGTTGACCTTGAGTTGACTGCCACGTGTGATAAGTTAAGTTATATTAATATGAAAATATTTTTGAAAAGTCATTTCTGCTTCTACCCCCTTGAATATCTAGGGTTTATTCAGAACCAGAAATAGGAAGGAAGACGTAGAGTTCCAGCTTCACGATGAAGAAGAAGAGCCGTAAGCAATCGAAACAAGGCAAGCAATCAAACAAAAGCCGTAAACCAAATGAAGCCACCATCGCCCCCCAATGTGTGGAACCTGAGAATCACAAGGAAGACGATGGTGTTTCTCATGCTCAAGCTGACAAGGTTCGTATTTTTTCAAACCTTCCAATGTCGTTTCTGATATTTTAGGGTTTTGTTAGGTTATTTAGTTCGTTTGTTTTGATTTTCAGAAGATGCAAGTTTTCAATGCCGTATTTCACCATGGAGGTGAATTTGTAAAGTTAAGTGATGGGGTTACCATTTATAGGTGAGGTGTATCCACATTAGTGTCTAGGTTAGAAATTGATAAATGGAGAATGGATTGTGTTCATAGGTTGGTGACCGGGTGGGGTTATGTTTTAAGGAGTTATAGAACATGGACAAAGATGATTGAAATCGATGAAATTTTTTTCCAACTTAAGAATGATGATGACTGCTACGATTTTGCAGCATATGCTTGTGCAACCCAAGTAGAAGAGGAAATGTTTGTTGAGCATGATGTAGTTGATATAAGAGACTCAGTAAGGTCTCCTAGGTGTGTCAATGAGATTGTCGAACTGGAGGTTTGTGATGAAGAGGCAGTGGAAAGACTAGATGATAGTGAGGATGAACGAGCAACTGCAAATCTTGATGGCTTTGAAGGTATTGATGTCACTGTACCTATTAATGCATCACCCTCAATTGGTGGATTTATTAGTGGATCCAATAAGAAGAAATGGGAGGAGGATGATGAGTATGTGAGTGATGAGCTTGATAGCTCTGATCCTGATATAAGTGATGATGAGAAAATGCCAAGGTTTGAAAAGTTTAGGAAGGAGCATTTGAATAAGAATTTTAAATTTGAGTGGGGTATGGAATTTAATACCCTAGATGATTTTAGAGAAGCAATACGTGAGTGGTCCGTATTAAATGGGAGGGAGATAACTTTCATTAAAAATGAGTCATATAGAGTTAGGGTTGAGTGTAGGGCCAAGTGTGGTTTTTTAGTCTTTGCTCTAAAGTGGGCCACAAGCACACTTTTGCTATTAAAACCATAGTGGACAAACATACATGTGCTAGGGTTTTGGATAACAAATCTGCTAACTCTAGGTGGGTGGCTAAGGCTGTATTGAAGAAGATGCAAACATCAGAAAATGTTAGGATATGTGACATTGTTGGGATCTGTGACATTGTTGAGGAAATGTTTGAAACAATTGAACATAGGCTATGTCTAGACAAGTGGCCCCATAAAGTTATGCCTATTCCTAGGAAGAGACTTGATAATGAGGTTGTATTGAGTGGCCATTGGCTGCCCACTTGGGCAATGGATGAGAAATTTCAAGTCACCCATTCTTTCAACACTCAGGAGTTCATAGTAGACATTGCTAAAAAATCTTGTACTTGTAATTTCTGGGAGTTGGTTGGGATTCCATGTAGGCATGCTATAGCAGCTCTTCGGTTTAGGCAACAAAATCCAGAGGAATTTGTGGATGAGTGTTATTCATGGGAGAAGTATGCAATGTGTTATGGTTTTGCTGTCAGTCCAATTAATGGCCAGGAAATGTGGCCAGAAGTTCAGGATGAGGAACTGTTACCACCTAAATACAAGAAAGGACCAGGTAGGCCTAAAAAGTTGAGGATTAGAAAGGACCAAATATTGCCCCTGAGCCAGGTGATGCTCCCACGGTACCAGAAAATGAAACAGTTGCAGGTGCTGCAGATCAACCAGGTGACTATTTTAGTGACATTTCTGATGAGCTTATTTCAAGCATACCTGATGCAACTCAGACACATCCACCTGCTGCAAGTCAAATTGAGGTGATTCAAGGAAATGCACCTGCTGCCAAGGGTAAAGTTAAGAAGAAGGGGAAAGAGATCATGTCAATCAAGAAGAGGTCAAGTGAAAGAATCAAGCTGAAGTGGTTTCAAAAACCAATCATAGGACCTGGTTCAAATTCTAACCAGCCTATCTGTGTACCAGAACAAGAGGGAGGGGTTTTAACACAAGAAGAAGATGGTTCTTATAGAGGCAAGAAGAAAATGAGGAAGTAGTTTCAGGGCTATTTTGATGGTTGCAAAATCTAGGACTTAGTTATTAGTTATTTTGGAACCTTTAAGTAATGACAATGCCACTTTGTTATGGCTTTTATGTAATGACAACATCATTTTGTTATGGCTTATGCCTTTTTGTATTGACAATGCCACTTTGTTATGGCCAATTTTGAATGACATGAAATTCATATGTTTTGAGAAAACAATTTGTACACATTGTGATGAATGACTTTAAAAATGAAGCTTTACTAATTTAACTCAAGAATTCATTACATAAACTTCTTAGTACATGGCTGCAACCAATTCATTACATAAAATTCTTCATACACTGATTCAAACAACTAAAATCCTATAGCACATACTAATGACAGTATAATAGCATAAATTCAGACCAATACAGGACAACTACAAATACATGGCCTTGTAAACTACTGCAAACATAATCAAAGACACCCAAATGGCCAATTTCAGTTGGAAATTTTTCCTCTTCAAGACAACTATCTTCAACTTGGCTTTTTGAGGCTTATTTGCAGTCATATCCAACTTTAAATGCACCACATCGCAGTTTTTACAACAGCTACCATTATTTGACAAGCCATTCATGTAGTTGTCTAATTCATCATCCCAAATAAAAAGCTCACAGCAACCACCCATCTACAAAAACCAACAACATTAATGAAGCATTAACCAAAAACGATAACAAACAGTGTTTCGAAGAATTCCACTCACCCCTGTGTTTCGACACTTCCAAAACCTCCTATTACGGTTTTGTATGGTCTTCGCCACCAATATTTTCATCGGACGACGACAACCACACACAGGACCGGTTGGATTTTCACAAGAATTGCTGCTATCAACACTTTGACTTCTATCCATTTATGTTTAGGGTTTTTCCAGATGAACAAAGAAGAAGAAGAAGAAGAAGAACAACTTTCAGGAACGAAGAAGAAGAACTACTCTCACGAATGAAGAAGAAGAAGAGCTATCACTATGAAGAAGAAGAAGAACTACTTTAACCTAATTATAAATCACACGTGGCAATCAACTCATACCCAGTCAGCAAGGTCAACACGCCACGTCACGGAATCTTGGACCCATGGGTGCATCAGGGTCTTTATAAATGGAATCTGGGAAAGTTGAGGGGGGAATAAAAAAAAATTCTTAAGGGGGGTAAACCAAAACACGCCTATATGGCAGTGGGATAAACACTATTTAACCCAAATATTTATTAGAGAGAGAACAAGTAAAATAAATATAATAAATAATTAAGACTATTATAAATAAAAAGAGAATTATTTTTTGAAAAAGTAACAATATTAAATTATTGATTAACTTTCTTTATATGTGTATAAAATTAAAACATGACACTTAATAAAAAAAACGGAGAAAGTAACTTTCACTTTTTCAACTACTTTGTTAACTATGAATATGATTAATAGAGTATTTTAGTAAAGGCTTAAATAATGTTTTCGTCCCTGTAAGTTGACGAGTTTTTGGTTTTGGTCCCTGAATCTTTTTTTTTTCGGTCCAAGTCCTTAACATTTGATTTCTTTTTGCGATTAGTCTCTGACGTTAAACATTCGTTACAAAAATGGTGATGTGGCTAACGTCGCTGACGTGGCAAGTGTTTTTTTTTTATCATTTTTCATTTATTTTAATCTTCAATAATTCCACATATGCTGTTTTGTTTATTGAGTGTTAAATGAGAAATGCAAAATCTTTCAAAAAATAGCCCTATGTAGTATTGAACCCAAGACCTTTTGTTTTCAACAAGTAGGAGTTTCCACCAAGCCATTTACTTCTTCTTGTTTATATATGTAATGCATATAATAATATACTAATATTATTTCAACTATTTAATAATTCAATTATTAATATTTCAATTATTTAATTTTTTTACAAGAATTCTTTAATTTATTAAATAATTAGTTTATTAAATATTTCATTAATTTAATATTCCAAATATTTAATATTTCAATTATTAATTATAATAATTATTTATTATTTAGTATCGTAATTATTTACTATTAACTAATAATACAATATTATTTACTAATAATTATTTTTTATTTATTATCGTAATTATTTTTTATTTATTATTGTAACTAATAATTATTTATTATTTAAATAACTAAATAATTTTAATATTAATAATCATAATTATTTAATATCTCATTTATTTAATTTACTGTAATTAATATTATAATTATTTAATAAATTAAACTATTATTAATAATTTACCGTAATTAATTAATAGTCTAATTATTTAATAAATTAAACTAAATAAATTTACTGTAATTAATAAATTAAACTCTATAAAATAATTTATATTATCAGTATTTCAAATATAAGCATTAAATAGTAAATATTGGATTTATGTAATATATAAATTTGTTGCAAGTAAAAACATAAGTGAGTTGAATGGTTTAATGGCTAAGAACCATGTTGTGGAAGTAAAGGTCATGGGTTCAAGTCCTTTTGGGACCAAAATTTGAATTTTTGCCTTCTTAAACTATAGGGACCAAAATCAAAACAGCTTATGTGGAATTATTGGAGTTGTCACGTCAGCAATGTTAGCCACATCATCATTTTTGTAACGGAAGTTTAACGTCAGGGACTAATCGCAAAAAGAAATTAAATGTTAAGGAGTTGGACCGAAAAAAAAAAATTCAGGGACCAAAACCAAAAACTCGTCAATTTACAGAGATGAAAACATTATTTAAGCCTTTAGTAAATAATAATAAATTTATCAAAATCAATACGCCTAATTATTTTCTTAAAAGTTGTGCATAATTTAAATAATATATTTTTTATGAGATGAATAAAGTAGTAATTAACAATAATAATCCAAAACTAAGTTTAACTAAAAAAATTAATATTTTATTAGTAATTTATTTTTTATTTTAAATAAGAATATTTTTAGAAAAAAGTTTAAATAAGAATCTTTAAATTGCTAATCTAATATGTGTAAATAAGTGAATGAAAGTTATCAATAATCTTTAAAAAATGTTAACTTGTGATTAAGTGCAAAAGTTTAAAAGTCAATGTATTTTGATTTTGTTAAAAGTTCTTTCTAGCCGGAACAAGTATTTATATGGGAGTAATGTTCATTTTATAGGCTGATTTTAGCCTCAGGCTAGGGTGAGAGACCATGATAGGTCTGTCACGTGAATCACCACCTTTTTTTTTTTTTCAATTCAATATGGGTCATTGGATTTTGATCAAGCACACCATATGAACCATATGAAGATAGGGTGTCACACACATGATCAAAACACACTACAAATTAGAAAATTTTTTAATTTGAAAATTAATTAGACATTAATTAATATATGTCATATTAAATTTTTATATTTGACAAATTATATTTCATATTAATTTTTTTATTTTGACATTAATATTTTAAATTTGACGTTAATTTTTTTTTAATTTGACTTTAATTGAATATATTTTATATTTTGGTTTAAATTAATTTCATTAAATTATATGTTTGATTAAAATTAATTTCCGTAAATTTTTTTTACTGTAGGAAATTTTATTTTTTTAAAAATTTGACATTAATTTTTTTAATTTGACTTTAATTGAATATATTTTATATTTTGGTTTAAATTAATTTCATTAAATTATATATTTGATTAAAATTAATTTCAGTAAATTTTTTTTTACTGTAGGAAAAAATTAAAATTTTAAATTATGACATTTTTTATTTGACTTTAATTTTTTAATTTGACTTTAATTGAATATATTTGACATTATATTATATATTTGACATTAATTTGTATATTTTGGTTTAAATTAATTTCATTAAATTATATATTTGATTTAAATTAATTTCCTTAAATTTATTTTTACTGTAGAAAAAAATAATTTTTTAAATTATGACGTTTTTTAATTTGACTTTAATTTATTTAATTTGACATTAATTTTTTTATTTGACTTTAATTGAATATATTTGACATTATATTATATATTTGACATTAAATTATATATTCTGATTTAAATAAATTTCATTAAATTATATATTTGATTTAATTTAATATTACTAAATTTATTTTTACTGTAGAAAAAAATAATTTTTTAAATTATGACGTTTTTTATTTCATTAAATTATATTGACGTTTTTTATTTTTTATTTTTAATTATATATTATAAAATTATTTTTTAACATTAATTGGAACAAAATTTCTAAATATTATTTTTAAATTTATATATTTTTAATTTTAAATTAATTGGTTTTATTTCACAAATTATGTGTGACATTAATTTTTTTAATTTGACATTAATTGGATATATTTGAAGAATTATATATTGGACATTATGTTATATATTTTGATTTAAATTAATTTCATTATATTATATATTTTGATTTAAATTAATTTCATTAAAGATAGTCAGGAGATGATGTGTGAACCATGTGTGAGATGCATAGAGGATGATCAAGGATGTGTGAACCATGGCAGATAGTGAGGAGATGATGTGTGAAGCATGTCAGCGATGCATATAGGATGACCAAGCATGTGTGAATCATGGAAGATAGCCAGGAGATGATGTGTGAAGCATATGTGAGATGCATAGAGCATGGTCAAGGATGTGTGAACCATGGAAGATAGTCAGGAGATGATGTGTGAAGTATGTCAGGGATGCATATAGGATGGTCAAGGATGTGTTAACCATGGAAGACAGTCAATTGATGATGGTCCACTATGTGTTAACCATGGAATAAAGTCAACTGATGATGGTCAACTATGTGTTAACCATGGAAGATAGTCAACAGATGATGTTGAACTATGTATGAGATGAATAGATGATGATCAATCATGTGTGAACCATGGAAGGTAGTCAGGAGATGATGTTGAACTATGTATGAGATGCATTGATGATGGTCAATCATGTGTGAACCATGAAAGATAGTCAACAGATGATGGTGAACTATGTCAGAGATGAATAGATGATGGTCAACTATGTGTGAGCTATGGAAGATAGTCAACAGATGATGTTGAACTATATACGAGATGCATAGATGATGGTCAATCATGTGTGGAACATGTAAGATAGTTCAGAGATGATGTCGAACTATGTATGAGATGCATAGATGATGGTCAATCATGTGTGAACCATGGAAGATAGTCAGGAGAAGATGTTGAACTATGTATGAGATGCATAGATGATGATCAATCATGTGTGAACCATGGAAGATAGTCAGAAGATGATTCTGCACTATGTATGAGATGCATAGATGATGGTCAACTATGTGTGAACCATGTAATATAGTCCAGAGATGATGTTGAACTATTTATGAGATGCATAGATGATGGTCAACTATGTGTGAACCATGTAAGATAGTCCAGAGATGATTTTGAACTATGTATGAGATGCATAGATGATGGTCAATCATGTGTGAACCATGTAAGATAGTCAGGAGATGATGTTGAACTATGTATGAGATGCATAATGATGATCAATCATGTGTGAACCATGGAAGATAGTCAGGAGATAATGTTGAACTATGTATGAGATGCATAGATGATGATCAATTATGTGTGAACCATGGAAGATAGTCAGGAGATGATGTTGAACTATGTATGAGATACATAGATGATGGTCAACTATGTGTGAACCATGGAAGATAGTCAACAGATGATGTTGAACTATGTATGAGATGCATAGATGATGGTCAACTATGTGTGGAACATGTAAGATAGTCCAGAGATGATGTCGAACTATGTATGAGATGCATAGATGATGGTCAATCATGTGTGAACCATGGAAGATAGTCAGGAGATGATGTTGAACTATGTATGAGATGCATAGATAATGGTCAACCATGTGTGAACCATGGAAGATAGTCAGGAGATGATGTTGAACTATGTATGAGATGCATAGATGTTGGTCAACTATGTGTGAACCATGTAAGATAGTCAACAGATCATGGTGAACTATGTTAGAGATGAATAGATGATGGTCAACTATGTGTGAGCCATGGAAGATAGTCAACAAATGATGTTAAATTATGTATGAGATGCATATATGATGGTCAACTATGTGTGGAACATGTAAGATAGTCCAGAGATGATGTCGAACTATGTATGAGATGCATAGATGATGGTCAATCATGTGTGAACCATGGAAGATAGTCAGGAGAAGATGTTGAACTATGTATGAGATGCATAGATGATGATCAATCATGTGTGAACCATGGAAGATAGTCAGAAGATGATTCTGCACTATGTATGAGATGCATAGATGATGGTCAACTATGTCTGAACCATGTAAGATAGTCCAGAGATGATGTTGAACTATGTATGAGATGCATAGATGATGGTCAACTATGTGTGAACCATGTAAGATAGTCCAGAGATGATATTGAACTATGTATGAGATGCATAGATGATGGTCAATCATGTGTGAACCATGGAAGATAGTCAGGAGATGATGTTGAATTATGTATGAGATGCATAATGATGATCAATCATGTGTGAACCATGGAAGATAGTCAGGAGATGATGTTGAACTATGTATGAGATGCATAGATGATGATCAATCATGTGTGAACCATGGAAGATAGTCAAGAGATGATGTTGAACTATGTATGAGATGCATAGATGATGGTCAACTATGTATGAACCATGGAAGATAGTAAACAGATGATGTTGAACTATGTATGAGATGCATAGATGATGGTCAACTATGTGTGGAACATGTAAGATAGTCCAGAGATGATGTCGAACTATGTATGAGATGCATAGATGATGGTCAATCATGTGTGAACCATGGAAGATAGTCAGGAGATGATGTTGAACTATGTATAAGATGCATAGATGATGGTCAATCATGTGTGAACCATGGAAGATAGTCAGGAGATGATGTTGAACTATGTTTGAGATGCATAGATGATGGTCAACTATGTGTGAACCATGTAAGATAGTCAATAGATGATGGTGAACTATGTTAGAGATGAATAGATGATGGTCAACTATGTGTGAGCCATGGAAGATAGTCAACAGATAATGTTGAATTATGTATGAGATTCATAGATGATGGTCAACTATGTGTGGAACATGTAAGATAGTCCAGAGATGATGTCGAATTATGTATGAGATGCATAGATGATGGTCAATCATGTGTGAACCATGGAAGATAGTCAGGAGATGATGTTGAACTATGTATGAGATGCATAGATGATGGTCAATCATGTGTGAACCATGGAAGATAATCAGGAGATGATACTGAACTATGTATGAGATGCATAGATGATGGTCAACTATGTGTGAACCATGTAAGATAGTCCAGAGATGATGTTGAACTATGTATGAGCCTATTCTCTACAATAGACACCTCATTATTTAATCCTTCTTCATATTCTCTACAACAGACACCAAACTTCAGAAACGCATAAGCATTTCTATGACATCCAACAAAATTCTCTATGCGCCAGAGTCTACTGACGTCCAGACTGCACTTGACATACAACCTTCTCCGGAATTGCAACGACCTGTCGGTCTCCATCATCCTGTCGAGTCCCAACAAACTATTCAGTTTCAGCACATACATTTAGTGCTGCATATTTTACTCACTAAAAAGATGTCTCCCTTTTTCTTTCATTATGTTTAAATATTATATTTTTTTTAACATCAACAGACGCAACAAAATGAAGAAGTTGTTGTCCAGGTACAACCCGCCACTGACAACCAACCACGTACGGAGGTTCAACCACCTCCTGAGTTCGAGCGCCGTCAACCCCACCAACAGGGTCGCCACTTTCAACCACCTCCGTGTCATACCCCAAATTTTGACCACCAATATTTCTCATCATTGTGCAAATCATCATCATAATATGGATGAACCATTAGTCTCCCCAAAGATGGGTGAGCATCCACTACAATCAGACTTAGGGTTTCAAGCCCTCTTTGAGCTTTAGACAAAGGATCAATCAAGGAATGACATGATCTTTAGCTTGTATAGCCTCTCAAACATCCACAAAGGATCAAGAGGACTCCCACATCAAGAATCAAGCACAAGGTTGCAACATTCCAAGTGGATTAAGCCTCAAGATCGCTAGTGTCACCAAATTAGGGTTTGGTCGACCAGGGCCTCCAGATGGAAAATTTCCTCTGGGCATGAGCCAATGCTTCAAAGCATAACCTAATATACCCCATGGAACCTCATAGACCCCATCATCAAGTCAATTTAGCCTTAGGGGACGCATTCACTAAAAATCAGGAATTAGGGTTTTTTGACCTAATTCACCCCTAAGTTGACTTTTGGGACAAATCATAAGCCAAGACCTCAAGACATGATTTGAGGGTCTCTAATACACTACATTGATCCATTTGCGACAATGGATTGACCCAAGAAGCTTGAGCAACAAGTTTCAATTTCATCAGGACCACAGTTAGGGTTTCGAGGAAAAAGTCAATTGTATCTTTGACTTTTGACCAGGACATGCTCCCAAACCCTAAGACATGATTCCATACACCCTATAACACCTATGGAATCAATCCATCAAGTTTGATTTAGGTCAAGGACTTAATTTCATAGAGATCGCACAGTTTGGAATTCATCTGATAAAAAGTCAACTGTGCACAAAAGTCAAACTTTGACTTTTTGAGATTTTTCACAATTATGGTTTTTTAACCCTAAAATGATGTTAATGTGTGATTGGAATCATCATTCATCAATAAAAATCAATAAAAGTGGGATAACTTGTAAAAGGGGTAACCATAAAAACTTAGAAAATTTTCTAAGTTATGGAATTAAGTGGCTAGGGTACCAACTTTGGAGGATCATAACTCCTAAACCACAAGGCCATTTTTCCCATCCAAAGCTGGATTTGTAGCTCTCATTACCCTCTACAAAAGCTTCAACTACACCTCATTCCAATTCCCCATGGATTTCAAGTTATGGAATGATCAAAATCAAGAAAAGTGAAAATGTCACTTTTTTCCAACACTTAGTGAAATTTTCACTAAGTCAGAATCTGCCTTCACTTTTTTCCAAATGTAGGGGCATTTTTCACTTGGATCCAAAAAGTATCAAAACCAACTATGATCAAACAGTTGTTGTATCATATAAGGGCTTTCCAAAATGGGCAGGAACTCCATCAAATTCCACTTGAGCCATAAGATATGACAATGACAACATGCCTTGCTGAAAACTGTCAAGGCAAGGCAAATTTTGGAGTTTTGCTCGATTTGCCAAATTTGTGCAATTCCAAGCAACTCTATCCATCTGAACACCCCAAGGGGGGACCAAGGAGGAACCAACTCTGATCCCAAGCCTCCCAAGTCTTTGGAACCAAAAATAGCATGCCAAACCTAGAATTGCCTAAAAGAGGGACAAGACTCCAATTTTGGATTGGAGCATTCAATGCATACACCAAGGTGGCATGGACTGAGCCATTGCCAACTGAATCCAGTCAAGACTTATCCAAGACCAAGGGAACCAGCAGCCTGTGCCCTAACCTCTAGTCAATGGCTAGAGGAGACTTGGATTCTCATTGCTCAACATTGGCCAAACCTATGCAACAGTTGCCATTCACTACTCCTTGCAAAACAAACTTGCTCTACTATAAATAGAGCTCATTTGTGATCAGTTTGAGTACACCAAAGCCATCAAACAGATGCTTTCCTCAAAATCACCTTCTCACTTCCAAATTTGCCTTCCAAAGCAAGTCACTATCGGGTTTTGAGTTTGAGAGCAATTCCAACCAAACCAATCACACACACACCTCATAAACATCATATAGAAGTGAGCCAAACACTCACATAACATCTAGAACACCAAAATCACAAAATCACTAGCCAATTGCTCAAGCCTTTGACAGATTTGTAGTTGGGGTGCCATCTCAAGTTCCAGATCATTTCAATCCATTCCAAGCATCCAGACACACTCCATGGCACCCAGGGAAGCTATCCAGATCATTGGAACCTAGCTGTAACACCTCTAACCCAAAACACGATCACCAGCTGCAAGTGGTAAGCATGAGCTCTTCTAACTCTATGATCCATGCAATTTTTGCTGCACAATAATTTGGCCATATGTTCATAATCATGCATAGAGTGTTCACCCTCAATCAATTGCTTTGTATGAATCGTGTATGGAATTTCTGAACCTTCATGCATAATTTAGGGTTCTTGAGGTTTCTCTTTGATTTCTTGTTCCACGTGTAAAATAAATGAAATTAAAGACCATAGACATGATCGTGAGGTTGAAACGAGTAAATTGATATGTAGATTGAATGATATAATCAAGTATTCAGTGAGATTGGATAGAAAACACAAATCTGGGAAAAACAGAGCACGCGGGCAAGGCCAAGATGTTCTTGGCGCCCTTTTTCAAATATTTGAATATTTGATTTTTGTGATTTTATTTAATTGATTCAAAAATTAATTTCTCTATGAGTTTTAATGATTTTGAGTTGATTCCTTTTTTAATAATTCACAAAAATGTTAAAATATTTTATTTTACCAAAAAATCCCAAAAATATTATTTATTTCATATAATTAATATTTTTGCCAAGAATTAATATTTAATTGTTTTTGACACTTAAAATATTTTTTCCTTCTTGATTTTGCAAATTTTAATGATTTCTAATCATTTTGTAGGTCAAAACTTGATTTTTGAAACATTAATCCAAGATCACAATTTGTTTTCTACATGTTAAACAATTTTGATCATTTTAATTGAATTGTTTATTCAATTAAAATACATTTTGGAAACAAATTAGGGTTTTGATTAATTCAACCCTCGTCAAACCTTTTAAAAACACTTTGGGCCTCTAATAGAGTGTGAGACCCAATCCTTTGTAAATACAAACCTATTTTGGGCCTCAAATGTTGTATAAGTCCCGTTGTATTTCAAAAGTCCGGTGCGATCATCGCCCGTTTAAAACAAACCATCTGGGCCTCTCCTCGAGCTATAAGACCCATTCAAAACCTTTTTTTGGGCCTCTAATAGATTGTAAGACCCAATCCCCTTTTGAAACCAAAAACTTTTAGGCCTCAGTAATTGTATAAGACCCACGGTGTTTTCAAGACCTCGGCGTGATCGTCACCCTTTTCAAAATAAACCCTGGGCTTCTCCTTGAGCTATAAGACCCATCTTTGTTCACTTTCAATCATTTTGGGCCTCTTGAGAGAGTGTAAGACCCATCCCCTTGTACAGAAAACCTTTCTTGGGCCTCAGTCACTTGTATAAGTCCCTGTACAAAACGACACTGCGATCACTGATTAAACCCTGGGCCTCTCCTTGAGCTGTAAGCCCCAATTTTCCTTTCAAAAGCACTTTCTCCTTTGATTTTGTAACATACTGTTATTTTCAATTTCTTTGTCGAACAACTAACCAAACAACATGAAAGCTCTATAATCGAGTAAGTGTTTACCCGCTTTCATTTACCGCTTTCATATATAACTGTATTGTGGGGCTGTTTCACTGTAAGTCTTCTTTCATAAACTCATATCGACTGTGTAATACTAGTATAAATATTTAGAGTTTCCCCGGCAACTACGTCTAGAACTAGATAAAACATCGTCTCCTTACATCCGACGTTTTCCCGGATATTTCAACATAACCTAAACTCTGAGAATTTTCTTTTACAACAATTTTAGATAACTAGATATAAGAAATCTCCCCCTTGAACAGTTCATATACAGAAGGCCAATGTTCCAAGTGAAACCCCTTCTGGAACTGTTCATCAGCCTCCTCTTGAGCTTAGTGCAAGGACCCACAGGCTTCCTAAAAGCATCCCCGCCTCCTCTTGGGCGTTATACAAGGACCCGTCGGCTTCTTAGAAGTTTTCACAGCCTCCTCTTAGGCTTCGTATAATGATTCTTCCTTCGAGAAGATAGCCTCCTCTTGGGCTTCGTATAAATTGTCCCGTCGGCTTCTTAAAAGTTTTTCTCGCCTCCTCTTGGGCTTCGTACAAATTGTCCCGACGACCTCTTAAAGGTATAGGAACAAAAATTAGTCATATTAATAGAACAGTTTTTCAAAGAGTCTAGATCTTTCTACGGCGAACATACTGTCTATTGATCTCTCTTAAGCATAGTACGAAAGATAAAACTCTAGACTTGGACAGTCTAACCTCCTTGAGTCTCGAAGACATTCTCAAGTTCCTTTCAAAAATAGGAAAAAACACCGTAAACTCGGGCAGTCTCAATACCCTTCGGATTCCCCGTTTCCTTAAAGAACAGGAAATAATCCCGGTCCCAGATTAAATCCATGAGTACAACATTACCCATATAAGAACTGATTTTCTCTTTTAACCAACATACTGGACCTGTCACTCAACTGAAACAGTAACCTCAGCCTCCTCTTGGGCTTTGTACAATGATTCTCCCCAGCGGAGCTAACCTTTTTAGCCTCTATCTCGGGCTTCGTACGAGATACTAAATCACTTTCTTGTTGAGTATAAAAGACTCCCTTGTTGAGTCAATCCTTTTTTAGCCTTCATCTCGAGCATTGTACGAGATACAAAACACTCTCTTGTTGAGTATAAAAAGACTCTCTTGTTGAGTCATCACCTTTAGCCTCTATCTCGGGCTTCGTACGAGATACCAAATCACTGTCTTGGTGAGTATAAAAGATTCTCTTGTTGAGTTAACCCTTTTAGCCTTTATCTCGTGCTTCGTACGAGATACAAATCACTCTCTTGGTGAGTATAAAAGATTCTCTTGTTGAGTCAAACCCTTTCAGCCTCCGTCTCGGGCTTCGTATAAGACACATATAAAAACACTCCCTTGTTGAATCAACCCTTTTAGTCTCTATCTCGGGCTTCATACGAGACACAAAAACATCCTCTTGTTGGGTCAATAGCCTCCTCTTAGGCTTCGTATAAGGAAATCCCCGTTTGATTCCATCAACCTTTTAGCATCAAATCATGCTTTGGTCACAACATACAAACATCAACAACTCCCTTTCCCTCGTCTAATTACTGTAAGCTGCAAGCCTCTGGATTATTTACATCCACGCCACTGTCCCTCTTTTAGCATGAGAAATTCCTAAGGAAAGATGACGTTACTCTAAATTGAGTTAAAGTCTTCTCCTTCAAGTTAAAAATCCCCTATAAAGGAAATTATGGCATTGCTGGATTCACATATCCCAGTTATAGTAATTATCCTTTATAATCAGTCACCCAACAGTTGTGACAAACTCCCCCCCCCCCCCTTAGAGATGACAAATTCTCTCTAAAGTCAACACCCTTTTAGCTTCATATCTTGGACTTCGAACAATATACAAATAGACTCTTCAACTTCACATCTTGGGCTTTGAACAAGATATAAACCACCTTTAGCTTCATGTCTTGGGCTTTGAACAAGACACCAAAACACCATTTCCTCCCATAGAATAGGAGAAACTACGATCGCTCTGATTTCCCTATCCTGGGAATACGTAGGCATAAGAATGAAAAAGAATCTTAGCGAGCACACTAATAAAAAAACCCCAAAGTCCCCTACCTCCAGCCAATCTAGCACAGTATCCCAACAAATTCCCCATGAATAGTCCCGGTAATTCGTTCTGAACAAAATAAGCAGAGAGAGGCCCACAAACTAAAACCGCATCTGTAAACCAACAGTTTTGACTGTTTAACCTCAGTTTGCAAGCAGGGTTAGTTGGAGACATCTATTTCCCTTCCTTCATCAGCTTCAATAGGATAAAAAATGAATCGACTTGTAGTACCCCAGAGCGACAGTGCTTAAGAACCACGTCCAAAATCGTTCGCTACACTCTGCAGCCTCCCCTGGTACGATTTCGTTTTCCCTCGATATTTTAGCCCTTTCTTATATTGCAGCTCCAATAATTTTTTTTATCTCAGGCTCTGTTTATTTTTTCTGTTGCTGTTAAATGGTTTTCTTCTACAGGTCCGTGAGGTTCCTGCACTTCGACAAAGAAGAAAGAGGAGAAGAAAAACAACATCATCAAGATTCGTGAGGAGGGTAAAAATTTATGATTCAGATGATGAGGAAGAAGCAGACTACTATCCGGTTGATTCTGATGATGACGACGAACGAGACTATAGGTTGGACAACTATATGTTTGGAAGGAGATTTAGATTTAGTGATTAACTAGGCAACATTTCTTTCGATTTCTTTTCAGTCATTTACTATGTATTTTTGTCTTTGCAATGTTTCTTGAACTCAACTTTTTATCTTCTTCAACTTGCATTGCTTTATTACATTTTGTTTTTACACTGTCTTCTTCAATTTTAATTTACAATTTGCAGTGTTTATAATTAAAATGTCGTTTATAATTAAAATGTTTAAAAATTAAGTTAAAAAATAATTTTATTAAGCTACAGTTAAAATAAATTTAATTAAATTAATTTAAATCACAATATATAAAATACATAACGTCTGAGAACATTATTATGATAATTAATTTAAATCACAATAATTTAATTAAAATTATTTTATATAGTGTAAAGTTACATTTTAATAATTATCATAATTTTATTACGCCATTTTCATATTTAAAATTATAATTAAATTTAAGTTAATATGAACTATCAAGTTAAAATTTAAAATCATATTAATTTATTTTTACTATGTGTGAGGTATAGTATATGTTCATATTAATTTAATTTCTTTTTAAAATGTTAATATTTTCTTTTAATTTGTTTTTTTAACATTATTATTTTATAATAATTAATTTATATTAATTATTACAATATATGTTCACATTAAATTTATTTCATATTAATTTAAAATTTAATTATAACATAGTTCACATTAATTTAAAATAAAAATCATACTTAAATTTTAAATTTATTTTTACTATGTGTGAGATACAACTTCCATGAATCTATGCATGAAATTAATTTAAATCAAAATATATAATATAATGAAATTAATTTAAATCAAAATATATAACTTAATGTCAAATATATAATTTGTCAAATATATCCAATTAATGTCAAATTAAAAAAATTAATGTCAAATATAATTTGTGAAATAAAACCAATTAATTTCAAATTAAAAATATATAAATTTAAAATAATATTTAGAAGTTTTGTTCCAATTAATGTTAAAAAATAATTTTAAAATATATAATTTAAAAAAAAATAAAAAAAACGTCAATATAATTTAATGAAATAAAAAATGTCATAATTAAAAAAAATCTACAGTAAAAAAAATTTCATGAAATTAATTTAAATCAAAATATATAATTTAATGTCAAATATATAATATAATGTCAAATATATTCAATTAAAGTCAAATTAAAAAAATTAATGTCAAATTAAAAAACATCATAATTTAAAAAATTATTTTTTTCTACAGTAAAAATAAATTTAATGAAATAAATTTAAATCAAATATATAATTTAATGAAATTAATTTAAATCAAAATATATAATTTAATGTCAAATATATAATATAATGTCAAATATATTCAATTAAAGTCAAATTAAAAAAATTAAAGTCAAATTAAAAAAATTAATGTCAAATTAAAAAAAAAAAAAATTCTACAGTAAAAATAAATTTAAATCAAATATATAATTTAATGAAATAAATTTAAATCAAATATATAATTTAATGAAATTAATTTAAATCAAAATATATAATTTAATGTCAAATATATAATATAATGTCAAATATATTCAATTAAAGTCAAATTAAAAAAATTAAAGTCAAATTAAAAAATTAATGTCAAATTAAAAAACATCATAATTTAAAAAATTATTTTTTTCTACAGTAAAAATAAATTTAAATCAAAATATATAATTTAATGAAATTAATTTAAATAAAAATAGATAATTTAATGTCATATATATAATTTGTCAAATATATCCAACTAATGTCAAATTAAAAAAATTAATGTCAAATTAAAAAAATTAATGTCAAATTAAATTTGTGAAATAAAATCAATTAAAGTCAATTTAAAAAATTATTCAATTTATGGTGACAATAATTATGTGTGTGAGGTTTATTATGATATGGTGGTCTCTCATGATCCAATGGTTCTTATTGATTCAAAAAAAAAAAAAAGTCTCTCACGTGAGAGACCTATGCATGTTGCTCACCATAGACAAGCCCATGATTTTATAAAGATAAATTAGACTCAATCACATATTTTTAACATAGTATTAGAGTATTGTTTAAGATTCGATGGACTATCTGCTATCAAATTTTTGTTGTGTCGCCCACCACTTATTTTTTAAATGAAGGTGTGTGCTTATAAATGGGGTAATCTTTAGCTTACAAGTCGATTTTATAAGGATGAATTACGCCAATCATATTTTTTTAAACAAATTTTAATATTGAAAATTAAAAAGTAATTTTAGAAGTGTGAAATTAAATTTGATATGTTTAGGTTTTTTAATATTACATTAATTTTATCTTAAGAATTTATAATCTTTAAAATTAAGTTTAGAATTTGCTTATTGTTATATGTGTTAAAAAATATTCTACATGACAAACCCTTATTAATTAGGCCTCTTATTTTTAGCTCTCATGTTGAATGAGTATTTTCTTTTCCTAACTCCATAATATTATTATTTTTTAAGGATACTAAGTAAAGGAGTTTAAGGTCCTTTTAAAAAAAATGTTTGAAATAAAAAATTTTAATTTAATTTTTTCATTTAAAAAAAAACAAAAAATTATAAATAATTTTGATAATAATTTATAGAAAAAAAAACAATTTTTTTAAAATTTAAAAAAAAATAAAAACCCATCAATATAAGAGTAAAAATAACGAGTCATCCCGAACAAAGAAATAACTCCATTGCAATCAATTAAGGATACAAGATAGTCTTAAAGTGATTCATAAACTAATGTTAACAACCGTAAATCACAAAGCAAACTAGCTTACAAATAAGAATAAAAAAGCTGGAAAAAAAAATCAAATCTGCAGCTTCAGAGCGAAGCAGATAACTCTCACCTCTGACGTTGTTTTGAAATTCTGAACGTTCAACAGTTAGATACATCTGTTATGAACCTGCCCTCCAAATTTGAGCTTGATCTGACGATTAACGAATCGGGGATCGTCGATTTAGTGAGACTTGTTGCAGAAAAATGGGAATGAGTTTCTCTCCTCTTTTCTCTCTTCTGAATCCTTATTTTCTCTCTATCTCTCTTTATCCTAAATTGATCATCTCGACTTAAATAAGTGAGACAAATTAGCTAATCATATTTGGGTCTTTCTCCATAAATTATTGTGTACAAGTGTGAGTTGGAAGTGTCACATTGCTTAGAAAAGTGGAGGTTGGACACTTCATAAGGGAGATGAGTCATACACCTATCACCGTAAGGTTTTGAAGGAATATGTGGTGTCTCTCGCTTGTGTGTTGCTTTTGATCTAATGTGAATGCTCCTCATGATGATCCAACAGTGGTATCATAGCCAATGGTTCAATTAAGGGATTGACTCCTTGTATCGATAGTCTTCTTGATAATATGGTAGTCAGATGGCGTGTTCTGTTGTAGTGCCCGCAATGACGGTACAAGTTTTTATGGATGAAATCGTTTCCACTTGAGAAGGAGTATAGTGGATGAACTCACACTTGAGAGAGAGAGAGAGAGAGAGAGAGAGAGATTGTTGTGTACAAGTGTTAGTTGGAAGTCACATATTGTTTATAATAGTGGAGGTTGAGCACTTTATAAGTGAGATTACTCATACACCTATCACCTTAAGATTTTGGGTGAATATGTGGTGTCTCTCTTACTTGTGTGTTGCTCTTAACCCAAAGTGCATGCTCCTCATGATGACCCAACAAAAAAAACTCTACATGACAAACCCTTATTAATTAGATCTCTTATGTTTAGCTCTCATATTGAATGAGTGTTTTTTTCCTAACTCCATAATATTATTATTTTTTAAGGGCACTAAGTAAACGAGTTTAAGGTCCTTTTTTAAAAAAAATTGTTTGAAATAAAAGATTTTAATTTAACTTTTCAAAATTAATTTAAAAAAAAAAGCCAAAACAATTATAAATAATTTTGATAATACTTTATAGAAAAAATAATTTTTTAAAAAAGAAAAATCATCAAGAATTTTTTTAAAAGCCCTATAAATTGATAGTTTTACTTCTTATTCCTCATCTAAGTTAGGGTGTATTTAAAAACCCAATAAGATTATTACATATGATGAATATGTCAAGTCTAACAAACACCTTGGAGAACGAAGATTGTGTGATGAAAAGCGAGATCATCGGCACGACATAATACCAATGACGTCGGAGAAAAAACTTCATTCCTTCAACTATGGACCCAAATAAGATTAGAGGACTTCAGTTACAAGAACAAACCCTCCCTAAATAAACACATGATCTAGAAAAGTGATAGAAGGAGAATCATTAGATGACAGAATAAATTATACTTTAACACCAGTCTCATCAGACATCTATCATGTACAAGAAGGTTATACATTTTCAAAAATCCTATAACATACCTATAAAAAGGGAAGATGGACATAAAATCAAGGTGCAAGATTTTAAATCTAAATACCTAATACTTCTGATATCCATTGGCTTCACCATTAGAGTGATTGCATGTACCACCCCCTTCTTTGATACCAGACTAGACTTAAAGAACTTTATAATTTTGTGAAAACAATGTGTTAGAACAAGATTTGTTCATGACATATATCTTTTGGGTTTTGATGATAACAAAGTATTAAAAGAACAATGTTATTATCTAATGTGTGTTCCAAGTATGCAGGTTCTAAGGCTTGAAAAGAAGGCATTCAAAATCTGATATAAGGACACATTTGAGAGGAGCTGAGTTACTAGTTTCTGGTGGATCAGAACCTAAAGAACACTCTCTGAGTGATGTTTGACATAGACTCTGAAGCTGAAGACCTCAGTATCAAAAGAGCAATATTTTGTCTCTAGACTAAGTTAATGTATCAACTTCTGGTGAACATTCAGAATTAGTAATAAAGCTTGAGTTATTCGTCCTACAAAAAGCAAGCTGCATTGTAAAATCAGCTTGTCAGCTAGAATCTATTTTTTCAAAAGGCTCAAGAAGAGTTGACATGTTTTACGGATATCTACTCTCAACGGCTCTATAGTACAAGATTACATGGAAGACGCAATGGTGAAACATGTTACACAATGGATTAAGATCTTTTGGTGTATCTCTCTTCAACATCTCTTATACTATGGAGAAACAAAGACACTTGTTCAAGTTATTTCTTTCAATGGCTTGTCTTCTACAACTGCTATATAAGATAATGAAGATTCAAACTAAAGTCTTCAACAAGGAGTAAAAAAAGGGAAAATATAGAAGGAAAGATAATATGGATAAAAGTGTTCTACATTTTTGTCTGGATGGAGGAATAACAAGATCATACAATAAGCAACACAATCAAGTATGCATAATTTCTGTTATATGTTGTAAATTGAAATAAGCCTTAAGATTTCTTAAACATTGAATATCTTAGAAATCTTAAGTGTTTAAAGGTCTTTGTTATGGTGATTACCCTGTACCTCTGATTTTGTATCAAGTACACCTTGTTCTCTATTCCGCTAAACATGATTGTTTAGTAGTGTAGATAAAGTCTATTGATATGTGCTTGAGCATCAAAGTCTCTTGCTGAAAAGCTTGAGCCAAGTAAGTCTCCTGCTATGTGCTAGAACATTGAAAGTCTTGATCAATTGTTGATTGAGCAGAAAGTCTTAGATTGTGAGTTTAGGCAAAAAGTCTTGGGCCTGAGGGGCTTAAGCAGAAGCCTTAGGTTCATGGAACCTAAGCAAGGAAGTCTTGAGTTCGTGGAACTTAATCAAGGAAGTCTTGGGCCTGTGGGGCTTGAGCAGAAGTCTTAGATTCGTGGAATCTAAGCAGGGAAGTCTTGGGCCGAGGGTCTGAGCAAAAGTCTTGAGTTTGAGAGGCTTAAGCAAGGAAGTCTTGGATTCATGGAACCTAAGCAGAAGTCTTGGACCTGATGGGGTTAAGCAGGAAGTATCGTGATGAGGGTCTGAGAAAAAAAGTCTTATGCTTAAGTGCATACGCGATTGTAATCATGTTTTGGCTATAATGAACATCTCTTGTGATGCAAGGGGACTGGACTACTCTCTTTTGGGAGGAACTAGTATAAATCTGTATGTGTTCTTTATCTTTTATTTGCTTATGTTAACATTCCTCTGCAACATATAATCAGAATCTGAACACCACTTTAGATTTTGAACTCTGATCAGAGGTAAAGTTAAGAAACGGAAAACACAATTCAAACCCCCTTCTTGTGTATTTTTCTCACCTTCAGTTGGTATCAGAGCATGGTTTGTGCATAACACTTAACAATGGTGTAGATAATGATCTAATGAGAAAATTATGTATGCTAAAGACTTTCCTTCAAGAAGGAGTTAAGTACCTTATGAAAAATATTACACTGTTAATCTTACCATATTCAAAAGGTGATTCAGCTGAATTTAAATGACGGATTAAGCAAAATATATTTTTAATTCATTGGTCTTAATAAAGGGTTTTGATGAAGGTCCATAGAATACTCTTGAGAAAGGTATTACTATAGAAGTTGATGGTGTAGAGATGATCAAAGTCTAAAAGTCTCTCTCACCAGCTCAGAAGAAGTTTATTGAAAAATATCTTTAGAGTTAGATGCATTCTAGTAGGTGCTATATCTCATTCTGAGTATGTCAACATCATTGATATGTCTAATGCTAAAGACTATCTTTGAATCCTTGTGTTCTTATTTGAAGGGAATCAGGTTGAAGCTTATTAAGTTACACTTCATCTAATTTTTCAAGCAAATTCTAAGAAGTCTGGTTACTAATATAAAACCATAAATTCACATATACTCAGGAAGTCAAAAGTTTGAGTAGACTGTGTCTTGAAATGTTTGATAGCATTATTCGAAGAAAAGAAATGGAATTAGAAGATGAAAATTTGTCTAACATATTATCCTTCCTCAAGCTTGTTGAAGAAATATTCCTTTGGAATGTTCGATGATATGGAACTAACCTTCCCTATTAAAGGACTCTTTCAACTGGCTGAATGGAGTGTGATATCTGTTGATAGAAGAGTAACTTCAGAATCTTCTGAAATATTCTTATTTCAACTGATTTCCCAAATCTTAAGAACAAGGAGAAATACTACCAGAAAAACCTAAAAAGAAAAATGTCAGAGATCTTAAAGGTCTATTCTAATGAAGCTCACATAATTGTGGATTTAGAATCGGATGAAGAATGTAATCAGATATTGATGGTCATTATTACTTCTGAAGAACCAATCTGAATCTGGGAATAAAAATCAATTATTGAAGAGAAAGAGATAACTCCAATCTATCTTGCTTCAATATTGATAATAAGGAGTCTGCATTTTAAGATAATATCTTAAGTGACTCCATTGCTCATTTGGAAATTTAAGGCTATCATAGAATATGTGTTAGGACAATTCTATGAGAAACCTTTTATTTCTTCTTTTGTTTGTGGCACTACTATGACAACACTGTAAACTTGTTTTATGTCAATCTCTGATAGCAAACATTATCTGAATTTATGCTTGTCAAATTTCAAAGTCAAAAGATTTAATCCAAGAAAATGAAATTAACGACTCTGCTAAGAACAAGATTTTGACAATATCATTACTCATTCTAGGCTCATATTCTGGAATGAATCATGATACTGCTATCAAATTGAGGCATAAAGCAAGAAGAAGACTTTCAAGACTAACACTTTTGGACTCATAGAAATATGAGTACCAATATCTATATTTGTATTTGCTGCAGATGTGACAGAAGAAAGGAGCAAGGCATCTTCCATGGTTGTTCACAACATGTGATGGAAGAAGAGCTTACACCCCTAACTCAAGTGTTAAAAGCTTGAAATTTGGTGAAGAAAGTGGAATCATTAACGTAAAAGCCAATGAATCAGAATCCACTCAAGACAGTATTCAGATTCCATGGTCAGATCTGAATACTCATTGGAGCATGACCAATAAAAACAACAAAAAAAAGGTATGTTATGTTTTTTCCATGCATATTTCTTGACTCAATGAAATATTTATGTATGAATAAATACAAAGTATCTATTAAATCTCTAGAGAAATTCTTTTAAGAATCATCAAAGATCTTTAAGAAGAAATTATGCTGTATTTGTCTATATTGAATATGTCATTAACTAGGTGATGATCATATTTATGGAATCAATACCTTCACCCTTTGTGATGATAGTGTTGCTAGTTAGTTGTCAAAGAAACCAATTTAATATTCATTAATCAAGTTTGACTCTAGTTCCAAGAGAAAAGGCTTGATTCTGAATAGAGTATCAAAGATTGATGACTATCAGAAGATGTCTCACTTGAAGTCTAATCCTACTAGATTCTGATGACAGGTAGCTTCTAAAAAATTGTCAATATTTGAGATTCCGAAAAGGAATCTTTACTTCTGATAAAGCAGTTTAAATAAAAATCTTTTCAAAAAATCTGTTTAGTTAAAACTCCATAAATTTGATTATCATTTGGTGGATGCAAGAAATCTTAAGGTAATGATGTTTTCTTTTATATAGTTCTATTATGTTTATCCTCTATCTTTGTGAAACATTATTTTGTGTCTTCCTTCTGTTCTTCTAACAAGATTCTTATTCCTTTAGAGTCTTGTTCAATTTCTTTCTTTTATTTTCTTTTGTGTTGTTCAAACCAAACTTGAGATGAATTCTCTAGTCAATTCTCATTTAAATCAACTTGTTGTCATCAATGAAAAGCTTGTGGATTTTGATGAGCTGCTTAAACTTGGTTTTAACGTTCGGAAGACTGTGTCTGAACAAGTTTGGAATGGATACTTTGATATGCTTTATGGTTTCACTTATCCAAGTCTTGTCAAAGAGTTTTGGATCAATGCCTCCATTGTTGAGCTAAGATCTCAGTGTGCTATTCTTTCCAAGGTTTCTGGTATTTCTATAACAGTAACCTCTAAGACGATTGCCAATGTAATCAACTATGAGGAGATTGGAGAAATTCCAGGCACTTTTGTTTGGGAATATTATCTTCTTACTTGGCGTACTTTTGTGGATCCATCAAACATTTCTCAGGTTTCAAATCTTTGTCCTAATGCAATTATTTGGAATCAGATTCTGAATTCAAACTTGCTACCTAAAGACAATGATTTGGACCTAGTAAACCCTATTGAAAAGGATTTGCTACTTCTTCTCAATTCAGATCTGCAGATTGATCTTCCTCAAGTTATATTTGACTATCTGCATGAGACTCTTTCATCCTTTCACAAGGTAAAGACTTTCTTTATTCCTTATGGACGAGTTCTTTCAGAACTGCTAATCCAACAGGGAGTTATCATAAGTTCAAAGGATGATTCTTCTAAAATATAGAGAGAAAAGCTTGAAACTATAACACCCTTCTAAACCCCGCGCAATAAATATAAACAAACCAAAGTAAAGAATCATGCCTTTCATAAAAGGGTGTCACACATATTTTCAAAACATTATACAACACCTGTCATGCTCATTAACACTTAAATAATTTCATGCTTTTCAAAAACTATCACATTAGCATGTAGCAGCGGACTCAAGATAATCATAATTGACATAAAGAAAGTTCCATGCTCATCACATTCATAAACAATACTTAGGCATAAAAGCCAAACTTCATACAATTCGAATAAATATAAAAGCATAACATATAGTACATAATGTACCTCTAAAACATAAACCAAAACGATCCCAGTGTTACATGATCAGAGCATGACTCGGCCCAACAATAAATAAAGAAACTAATCAGCTACTCCAGCGGCTACCTGACGACACAAATTTATACCGTATTTTTAGGCTCACATTGCGCATTTTTAGTCCGTATTTTTATCGAGTCTTGTTGTTCTTACTTTGTTTTTATCATGTTTTATGTTTGCAGGAATAATAATCGAGATCCCGGAAGAATCGGAGAAAAGAAGCAAACGAAGGGGGAAAATCCAGCAAAGCATAAAATTATGCAGACCCAGCTGATATGGCGTTCGCCATGCCCTCATGGCATTCGCCATTGCCTCCTGATGGCGTTCCTTGTTGATTCCAGAGCATGGTGTTCGCCATGCCCCCAGGGCGTTCGCCGTACAGACGCGGGAGCAGTTCTTTACTGCAGAATCCATTTCTGGCAGTTTTGAGGAGTTTTCTAACTCCCTTTCCCTCCAAAATTTGAACCTGGCAGTTATTAAGTCTGACCTTCTATAAATAGGACCCTTGGGAGCAGGTTTCAGTGGTCGGAAATAGTACGCGGAAGCGCTGTCGAAATTGTATTAGAATTTTAAGCATAAATTACTCTAAAAGCAACAATAACTCGCATTAAGGGATTATTGCAAATTGTATTTCTCTTGTACTTTTGCGGTAACGTTTCGGATCGAAGATTTAATTCAAGGACGTGATGAGGTTATTTATCCTAGGATAAACCGACTTAAAGGTTCCATTTCGTAGGATATTTATCCAGAGCTTAAGAGAAGGTTATGAAGATTTTGACTTTGATGGAGAAAGTCTATGTATGTCTTGTACAAAGCCCAAGATTGAGGCTAAAAAGATGACTGACTCAATAAGAGAGTGTTTTTATTTTGTACCATTGACTTATCAAGAGAGTGTGGAAAGGTGATTGACTCAACAAGAGAGTGTTTTGTTTGTCTTGTACAAAGCCCAAGATTGAGGCTGAAAAAGGTTAACTCAACAAGGGAGTGTTTTAATAAAGAAGATGGACTCAACAAAAGGGTGCTTTTTGGGGCTAACTTTGTTGAGGAAAATCATTATACAAAGCCTAAGAGGAGGCTGGCTTCTGCTGAGGATTATTGAGATCCAGAGGCAGGTCCAAAATGGGGAATCAACTCTTGCTGAGGGTTACAGAAGAGTTGAGGTATCAGATGCCTTGAGGTTCTGATAAAGGTTTATTGATAGTGATTTGACCCTAGCTGGGGGTATTTAGGATAAAGATTCAATTTTAGATCCTGTGAGGATTTAAAACTCCACTAGAGATTGATCAAATGATCAGGGTTTCTCTTGTATTTGTAGGGAACTTGAGAATGTCTTTGAGATCCAAGAGGAGATTAGACTGTCCAAGTCTACTGGTATGAAAGGGTTTATCTTTGTATGATGCCCAAGAGGAGGCAAGTGTTTTAAGGGATGAGAATCAACCCTAAAATTGGTCTGAAGTTTTGACTCTTTGGAAAGACTGCTCTAACAAAGGATGACTAAGTTCTGTCTTATACCTTTAAGAGATCTTCAAGGTCCTTGTATTAAGCCCAAGAGAATGCATGAGAACTTCTAAGAAGCCGGAGGGTCCTTGTACAAAGCCCAAGAGGAGGCTGGGATGCTTTTAGGAAGCCTGTGGGTCCAAACTTAAGAAGAGTTCAAGAAAAGTTTCATCGGGAATAATCTTTTCTTTAATGAACAGTTCTAGGGTTTGAAGAAATTCAAGAGAGGTTTCACCGGGAATTAATCCTCTCTGGGGAAATGAATTTCTTTTGACAATTTTCTATAGTGACAGTCTGAGAAAAGTTTCGGGAATAATGCCTTTCTCTTTGTTCCATATTGTATAAGCCCAAGAGAAGTCAAGACTGTATCTGGAATTTCTATGGGGAACTAGTTTTGACTGTTGAAAGAGTGAACACTGGCTTTATCTAGTTCTAGACCTAATTGTCGGGGAAAACTCTAAGCAAGATAATATATATATATATACAGATGAAATATATACTATACGTAAAAGAGGGTAGGAGGACTTACAGGTGAGCAAGCTTCCAGCTCAAACAAATATATATATATATATATATATATATATATACACACAGATGAAATATATACTATACGTAAAAGAGGGTAGGAGAACTTACAGGTGAGCAAGCTTCCAGCTCAAACAAATATATATATATATATATATATATATATATATATATATATATATATATATATATATATATATATATATATATATATATATATATATGTGCAAGTATGTAAAAGAAAGCTGTTTAAAACTTACAGGCGAGCAAACTTCCATTGTAACAGCTGTATGGTTAGTTGTTCAAGAAATTAAAGAAAATTTTGATAACAACTATGGATTTGAACCTAAATTAAAAGAGAAGTTGTTTTTGAAAAGATTGTTGGGGCATATACTCAAAGAGAGGCCCAGATGAAAAAAAACAGTAATTGTACCATTGATCTGAGAACTGTATCGAGACTTATACAATGGCTGAGGCCCAAGAAAGGTTTTCTGTACAAAGGGGTGGGTCTTACAACTCAAGGAGAAGCCCAAAAATAACAGTGATCGCACCGTTGTTTTTGAAAATTGTACTGGGACTTATACAATGACTGAGGCCCAAATTATTGTTTATGTATAAGAGGGTTGGGTCTTACACTCTATTAGAGGCCCAAAGGTTTGAAAAAAAGAAAATAAATGGGACTTACAACACAAAGGGTAGGCCCAGATGATTTTGTTTTGAAAACAACGATTACGCCGAGATTTTTGAAATTGCTGATCGGAAAAATAGCAAGTGTACTATTTTTACCGATGTAGTAATAGTTGGGGTTATAAACAAAAATGCCTTTAGGGTTTGTTTGTTTTGAAATTATAATAACAATTAAGAAAATAAGCAGAATGAATTAAATGACTTAAGCAAATATGAGAAGCTATGCTAGGAGAAGTGTATAAATTGCTCTGCAATAAACCCAATTATTATTCAAAGAGACATGCCTCAAACCTTAGCTTACCCAATCTTATTAGTGTTTTTCCTTAATTCCTTAAAAGAAAAACCTTTGATATTCTCCCTTGACCCTAATTCCTTAGCAATCTCAGAATAACATCAAGCAATAGTTCTGACAAGATTTTTAAAGGTTATTGCGGGGTATCCTCATTCCTAAGCAATATCTACTGCAATATTATTTTACAAAAGCATTAGGGTGGTTTGTCCGACCTAATCCTAATCGTGAATCAAATTCAATTGGTCCGATCGAAAAAGCATTAAGAACATTGCAAAATAAAAGCTTAAAGAAAAAAAGGCATAATCTCATAGAATGATTCAAAATGGGTTCATGACATTGCAATTTAGGGACACCCCCTAGCATTGGGGGGGGGGGGTTTAGCTATTCATAATATTAAAAAGAAATACAATACGAAAAGTAGACATTACAATAGTAATCGGATGATTTTGATCTTCAATTGTTAGCAATCATGAAGAATCTCCCTCCTCCATATCACTTGATCGCATGAAACTCTAACGTAAAATTGTTCGTAAAAGCAAAAGTGCCTTTCTCCTCTCAAAAACTAGCTTAAGTAATTCCTAATCAAACATAATAGTATGGAATACACAGAATGCCCCTTCAGGACACTTAATCTAAAAAAGTCATAAAAATTGAAATTTACTCCGCACAAGCCAACACGGGCCATGTCAGTTGACACTGCAGGCCGTGTTGGCCCTCTGCCCCAAGGAAAATACAAGTTTTTGCTCCAGGCCTCCTGACACGGGCACCCGTGTCAGGCCCCTGCCTTCAATTGCAAATGGCGTGATGCTCTAGACCTGCTGACACGGGCCGTGTCAACTGACACGTGCACCCGTGTTAGCTCCCTATCTCCATCTCAAAACTCCTTTCTTGGCTATTCTCCTGACACGGCCCGTGTCAGGTGACACTGGGGCCCGTGTCAGACCACTGCTACTTTGAGAAATTGCTTCCGGAGCTCCCCGATACCTCCAATCCTCACATAAGTCATCCGGGGCTTCCCACTATGATCTGGAAATACTAAAAAATAACAAAACACGCGTAAAGTGTAACAAAATCATAAAAAATAATGAAAGAAACAATAATAGACAGTTGAAGCGAAAAGTAGAAATAAAGTGAAAAACAACAAGAATAACCAACAATGTGTTACCGATTGTGTTGTTTCGTGCCGAATAATAGACGAAAGACAAGAGGAAATGATGACCGATCACAACCCCAAACTTATCTCATTGCTTGTCCTCAAGCAATGCTCAAGATAGCAATTAAGTCACCCCCGAATTTCTTAACAGCCACAGTACCGATTAGATCTTTTGCGACTCTCTTTCACTTTCCTGAAACCTTTCCTTCTTACCCGACTGATGACGATCAACTACACTTTGACATCAAGGTACCTCTTTACCTGTAAGCTTTTCACACTCTCGCCAAATCTCTCAGGTTAAACTGTTTACACTCAATAATCATAGCATGCAAAGTCAACTCATAAGCTTGAATAACATCTATTTTCATCTCATACGCACACAACACACACTTTTTTAGGGCTTTTACGGTTGTAATGGGGCTTAGGGACAAGGTGGGATAAACAAACAAAAGGGTAAAACGAGTGGTTTTTGGCTCAGACTCAGTGTTGTCATCTTATCACTGTGTTATTTGTTCTGTTTCACAATCAAGGGTATCGGGCACCATTTTACTAGGATTCTTTAGTTTCTACTCAATTGTTTCTTTGAGCTTACTTTTTGAATTCTTCAAACTAAATCCTCCTCTAGGTAAGTGCTTTATTCAACTTCTTTTCTTTTCTTCATTCTTCTTCTTTTTTTTTCTTTTTGCACTTACCTAGTTCTTATAGGTATCCCAACCCCAAACTTAGAATTTTTCACAGATCAAAAATCAACAACACTTATCTGAGCAAGGTGAGGGAGTGTTTGGGCTCATGGTTTAATTATATGGTTAATAAACAAACAAAGGGAAAACGGCTCGAAGGGGGTTAACGAAGGGTAACATAAAAATGGATGGCTAGAAAGGCTCGGAGTTAAAACAAACAAATGCCTCAGTGTGTATTCGTGTGCATTGAAATTCCAACAGATAAGTGCACAAACCAAGAGTGACAGAGACATACCTGAAAAAATCTCATGATGATAATGTGTTTGGCTTTTATGATCCTTACCATGTTTGGTATAGCTTACATGTTCCAAAGTTCCTTCAGTGTGATGTAGTGTCCTTTCGCCTCGGGTGCACAATACTCCGGTCTCGGTCCAATGTCGGAAAGTCGTGTCCAATCTTCTATTCAACCAGTACCAACCTTCGGGGATTTCCTGGAGAGTAAGTATGGGTTGCGTATTTTCCTTCACTAACTACTAGCCTCGTCGATCACCTGACACAAACACCTCCAATCTGCAACACACGGAAACACAATACCAAACCAAAAATAAAAATAACCAAAAATAAAAATAATGGAAAGAAAACAACAAATTGAAAACTGAAAGCCTACAAATATAATCCCCCCACACTTGAACCAAACATTGGCCTCAATGTTTTATAACAAGCATAAGAGGGCACTCATAAAGATCCTAACTCAGGATGCTGACGGTAATGCTACAACACTGCTACATCATCATTTGCACATGTAGGATCCGGATTATTTCCTGCAACCAAAACAAACACAAACAACAAATAGAAAGTAATTAATCAGACAAGCGTGGGTTGCCTCCCATGTAGCGCTTCGTTTAACGTCGCATGGCTCAACGGGTTACTCCCCAAATGCTATGGGGGGTACTTCAGCTTACACGTTTTGTTGCTTTTGTTGCTTGACCTTTCCGCAACAGAGCACCAGTCAGATTCAGGACTACGAGCTACATTGTGATTCAACTCACATCCAACTTCCACATTCTTCCTTTGATGTTTTTTTCTCTTCTTTTTTTATGCTTCTTCCTCTTATTGACTTCTTGACTGGATGTTGGAGTCTTGCTAGGTGCAATAGATGACTTAGATGCTGCAACTTGATGGACTATTCCAGAGACTTTTTCAAGAAGTGGTTTTGAGCTTTTGCTTTTTCCCACTGTTTGGATCATTCCGACTGAGGGGTGATTACTTTCCTTTTAACCTTGCTTCTCGAGCTCCAACACTTTTAAGGTTCTTTCCTCTTCAAAATATTTCAAAGTTAGAGTGCCAGCTTCAATATCTACACTGGACCGACTAGTCATCAAGAATGGCCGACCTAGTATGATAGTCGTCTCCTCATCCTCGGGAAGATTAATGATCTCAAAGTCCACTGGATATGTGAAGTTATCACAAGCACATCTTCTGCTAGGCCGTATGACCGCTTGGTTGTGAGGTCGGCAAACTTCATATTTGTTCCCGTTTCACTTATTTTCTTTATACCCAGCTTTTTGAAAATTGAGAAGGGCATGAGACTCACGCTAGCACCCGAATCAATCAAGACTCTCTTAAAAGTCATGTCATTTATGGTACAAGGGATTGATACAGAACCAGGATCTTTCCGTTTGATTGGAATTCTCCTACCTTGTGATTCCCCACTACTCTCCTCAATTAGACTGTTTACCTCCTCTCCACTAGGTTTCTTTTTTCCAATGACCTCTGTAGCGAGCGATTTTGGACGCGTTTCTTAAGCGCTGGTCGCTCTCTGCGGTTTGAGCTTTGACTACAGGTCGATTCATTTTTTATCCTATTGTGAGCTGAATAAGGAAGGGAAATAGATGTCTCCAATTAACCCTGCTTTGCATACTGAGTTTAAACAGCGGTCTGTTAGGTTACGAATGCTATCAATGTGGGGGGCCTTTGTACTGGTTATTTGTATTTTTGCCAATACGGTTTTCTTTCTTTTTATCTAGGCAGAAGGTTTCTGGCGGGGAACAAGGATTAGGATGTTAGGACTGATGCTTTTGAAATACCGCTTGTGATTGATGGAGATATGGGATTTGGGTTTTTTGTTGATTGCGCTCGCTAAGATCTTTTCTTTAGATATTATGCCTACGTATTCCCGTATACCGAAACAGGGAAATCAGAGCATTCGTAGTTCCTCCTATTCTATGGGAGGAAATTGGTTTTTGGTGTCTTGTTCAAAGCCCAAGACGTGAAGCGAAAGGTAGTTTGTATCTTGTTCAAAGCCCAAGATGTGAAGCTGAAAGGTCTATTTGTGTCTTGTTCAAAGCCCAAGACGTGAAGCTGAAAGACCTCGACTTTAGAGAGAATTTGTCATCTCTAAAGAGGGGAGAAGGAGAATTACTTTAACTGGGATACGCGGATCCGAGCAATGCCATAATTTCCGAAGAAAGGGTTTTAACCTGAAGGAGAAGACTTTAACTCAGTGTAGAGCAATGCCATCTTTCCTTAGGAATTTCTCATGCTAAAAGAGGGACAGTGGCATGGATGTAGATGATCCAGAGGCTTGCCTCTTACAGTGATTAGACGAAGGGGAAGGAGTTGTTAATGTATGCTGTGAACGAGGCACAGCTTTGATGCTAAAAGGTTGATTGGATCAACCAGTGGTTTTCTTATACAAAGCCTAAGAGGAGGCTATTTTGTGTCTCGTACAAAGCCCGAGAGAGAGGCTAAAAGGGTTGACTCAACAGGAGAATCTTTTATACTCAACAAGAGAGTGTTTTTGTATCTCGTATGAAGCCCGAGATGAAGGCTAAAAGTTTGACTCAACAAGAGAGTGTTTGTGTGTCTCGTACAAAGCCCGAGAGAGAGGCTAAAGGAGGTTGACTCAACAAGAGAGTCTTTTATACTCAACAAGAGAATGTTTTGTATCTCGTACAAAGCCCGAGATAGAGGCGAAAGGTTGGCTGTTTCAGTTGAGTGACAGGTCCAGTATGTTGGTTAAAAGAGAAAATCAGTTCTTATAAAGAGACTGATTAAAAGTAAGGCTATGCTTTGGCGCTTGATCAGAGGATCAGGGTTATTTCCTGTTCTTTAAGGAAATGGCAAATCCATAGGGGTTTTGAGACTGTCCGAGTCTGCGGGTTTTCTTCCTATTTAACGAAGGGGTCACTTGAGAATGTCTTTGAGACTCAAGGAAGTTAGACTGTCCAAGTCTAGAGTTTTATCTTTGGTACTATGCTTTGAGAAACAGTAGTAGACTCTACGAAAGGACTGTTCTATTGGAGATGACTAAGTTCTGTTCCTATACCTTTAGGAGGTCGTCGGGACAATTTGTACGAAGCCCAAGAGGAGGCGGGAAACTTTTAAGAAGCCGACGGGTCCTTGTACGAAGCCCAAGAGGAGGCTATCATTCCCGGAGGAAGAGATCATTATACGAAGCCTAAGAGGAGGCTGTGAATACTTCTAAGAAGCCGTAATGTCCTTGAATAATGCCCAAGAGGAGGCCGATGCTTTTAAGAAGCCCGTGGGTCTATCATCTCCTTTCCATTAGGAGAGATAACTCTTTTAAAGATAAAAACCACTGGTAAACGTGCGAGGTTTACTATCCAGCGACTTTTAGCTTTTGAAGAGGGTTCCTTAGTTAAGGTCCAAGATTATGACCATAGTGGGTACCCAAACCCCGAGACATTCAAGGCAAGCTATCCATAAGGAATATATCAAGTCAGGAAAGTTCGAGAATTTGGAAGAAACTCAAAGATGCCATTCACGGAGAATACATTCATCTTGGGGAGTAAAGCTTCTTGACGATTCCTAAGGAGGACAGCCGAAGAGAAGACTGTATCTGGTGCTCCTATTGGGGATCTAGGCGTCTATTTCTACGAATAAAGGAAACGGCGTCACCTAGTTTTAGACGTAGTAGCCGGGGAAACTCGAAATATCTATACTATTATTACGCAGTAGATATGAGTTTATGAAAGGAGACTTACAGTGAAACAGCCCCACAATACAGTTATATATATATGAGTTTGTGAAAGGAGACTTACAGTGAGCAGCCCCACAATACAGTTATATATATATGAAAGCAGTAAATGAAAGCGATAACCACTTACTCGGTTGTAGTGCTTCCATGCTGTTTGGTTAGTTGTTCAACAAAGAAAGATTGAAAACAATAGTATATTCAAAATCAAAGGAGAAAGTACTTTGAAAAAGAAAGATTTGGGGCTTACAGCTCAAGGAGAGGCCCAGGGTTTTATCAGTGAGCGCACTGTTGAATTTGTACAGAGAGACTTATACAAGTGACTGAGGCCCAAAAAGGTTTTCTGTACAAAGGGATGGGTCTTACACTCTCTCAAGAGGCCCAAAAAGGTTTAAAGAAAAAGAGTGGGGCTTATAACACGAGGGTAGGCCCAAATGATTTTTCGTTTAAAAATGGCGATCGCGCCGAGGTTTTCTTTTAACGCAGAGGGACTTATACAATAAGTGAGGCCCAAAAATGTTTTGGTTAAACGGGGGATTGGGTCTTACACTCTAATAGAGGCCCAAAGTGTTTTGAATGGGTCTTATAGCTCAAGGAGAGGCCCAGATGATTTTTATTTTTAAACGGGCGACGATCGCGCCGTTTACTTGTACAGAGGGACTTATACAATGAGTGAGGCCCAAAAAAGTTTTTGTACAAGGGGGGATGGGTCTTACACTCTCTCAAGAGGCCCAAAGAGTTTTGAAAATGATTTATGAGGGTTGAATTAATCCAAAACCCTAATTTGTTTTCAAAATGTATTTAATTGAATAAAAATTCAATTAAAATGATCAAAAATTGTTTAACACATGGAAAAAAAATTGTGATTTTGGATTAATGCTTCAAAAATTAAGTATTGACCTACAAAATAATTAGAAAGCATTAAAAGTTGCAAAATCAATGTAGAAAAAATATTTAAAATGCCAAAAACAATCAAAATATTAATTCTTTGCAAAAATATCAATTATATGAAATAAATAATATTTTTGGGATTTTTTGATAAAATAAAATATTTTAACATTTTTCTGAATTATTAAAAAAGGAATTAACTCAAAATCATTAAAACTGAGAGAGAAATTAATTTTTGAATCAATTAAATAAAATCACAAAATTCAAATATTTGAATTTGGAAAAATGGAGCCAAGAACAGCTGAAGAACACGCGCGTGTTCTTGGTTTCTCATATTTGCATTTTCTATCCAATCTCCATGAATACGTAATCATATCATGCAATCCACATATCATTATGCTCGTCTCAACCTCACGATCATGTCTATGTACTTTAATTTCATTTAAATTAAACATACAACAAGAAATCACGAAGAGACCTCAAGAACCCTAATTTCTGCATGAAGGCTAGGATTTTTGATACACGATTCAAACAATGCAATTAATTGAGGAAAAACATTCCATGCATGATTATGAACATATGGCCAAATTATTGTGCGAGGAAATATGCATAGATTGAGAGATGACCAAGCATGTGCTTACTTCCAAGCCGTGACAGCAAGTTCAAAGCGATTTTTGATTTGGAGGTGTTACAGATGAGTGGTGATGATCTGAACAGCTTCCCTACACCCTATGGATTGTGTTTGGATGGTTGGACTTGATTGAAATTGGCTGGATCATTTTGTGGTACCTCAGCTGCACTTTGGTTAAAACCTTGAGCAACCAGCTGGTGATTTTGTGAAATTGATGTTTCAGAAGTAATCTAAGTGTTTGATCAGCTCATATGTGATGTATGTGAGGTGTGTGAGTGATTGGTTTGATTGGAATTGCTCTCAAACTCAAAACCCGATAGTGACTTGCCTTAGAAGGCAAAATTGGAGTGAAAGAAGAGAATTTGAGGAAAGCATCTGTTTGATGGCTTTGGTGTACTCAAACTGACCACAAAATAGCTCTATTTATAGTAGAGCAGGTTTGTCTTGCAAGGAATAGTGAATGGCAGCTGGTAAGTAGGTTTGGCCAATGTTGTCCAATGAAAATCCAAGTCTCCTCTAGCCATTGACTAGAGGTTAGGGCACAGAGCTTTGGTTCCCTTGGTCTTGGATAAGTCTTGACTGATTTCAGATGAGAATGGATCAGTCCATGCCACCTTGATGGTTCCATTTAATGCCTCATTCCAAATTTGAAGTCTTGTCCCTATTTTGGCCATTCTAGGTTCAACATGCTATTTCTTGTTCCATGGACTTTGGAGGCTTGGCTCAGTGATTGTCCCCTTTAGATTCAATCCTCTGAGGTGTCCAAGTGGATAGGAGCAATTGAATTTGGCTGATTTTGGCAAATCGACCAAAGTTGCAAATTCTGCCTTGCTTTGACAGATTTCAGCAAGGCAACTTGGCAATGTTGTATCTCATGGTGTAGGTTGAATTTGGCAATGTTCTTGGCCATTTTGGAAAACTCTTACATGATACAACAACTGTTTGAACAAGTTTGGTTTTGATCTCTTTTGATTCCAAGTGAAAAATCCCCCTACATTTGGCAAAAAGTGAGGCAAAATCTGACTTAGTGAAAATTTCACTAAGTGTTGGAAAAAGTGACTTTTTCACTTTTCAGCCACTTTGATCACTCCATAACTCAAAATCCTTAATGAATTGGAATGACTTGTAGTTTAAGTTTTTGTAGGTGATAATGAGGGCTACAAATCCATCTTTGGATGAGAAAAAATGGCCTTGTGGTTTAGGAGTTATGGTCCTTCAAAGTTGGTACCCTTGCCACTTTATTTTTAACTTAGAAAAATTTCTAAGTTTTATGGTTACCCCTTTTACAAGTTATCTCACTTTTCTTGATTTTTCTTGATGAATGATGATTCAAATCATACATTAACATCATTTTAGGGTTAAAAATCCATTTTGGTGAAAAATCTCAAAAAGTCAAAGTTGACTTTTGTGCACAGTTGACTTTTTATCAGATGAATTCCAAACTGTGCAATTCTTCAGGAAATCATGTCCTTGACCTAAATCAAACTTGATGGACATGTTCCATGGGTGTCATAGGGTATATTCAATCATGTATTAGGGTTTGGGAGCATGTCCTGGTCAAAAGTCAAAGTTATAGTTGACTTTTCCCTTAAAACCCTAATTGTGGTGCAGATGGAATTGAGACTTGTTGCTCAAACTTCTTGGATTAATCCATTGTTCCAAATGGATCAATATGGTATATTAGAGGCCCTCAAATAATCTCTTGAGGTCTTGGCTCATGGTTTGTCCCAAAAGTCAACTTAGGGGTGAATTAGGTCAAGAAACCCTAATTCCTGATTTTTGATGAATGCATCCTGTGAGGCAAAATTGACTTGATGCATGGGTTCATGAGGTTCCATGAAGTATATTAGGTTATGTTTTGGATCATTTCCTTGTGCCCAGATGAAAATTTCCATCTGGAGGCCCTGGTCGACCAAAACCCTAATTTGGTGACACTGTCGATCTTGAGGCTTGATCCACCTAGAAGGGAGAAGCCTTGTGCTTAATCCTTGAAGTGGGAGTCCTTTTTGATCCATTATGGATGTTTAAGAGATTAGACAAGTTGAAGATCATGTCATTTCTTGATTGATCCTTTGTCTAAGCATTCAGAGAGGGCTTGAAACCCTAATTTTAATTGTATTGGATGCTCACCCATCTTTGGGGAGACTGATGAAGCATGATGGTTCATCCATATTGTGATGATGATTTTCACAATGATGGGAAAACTAAGTGGTCAAAATTTGGGGTATTACAGATGCCCCTATTTAATCTTCTTGGACCCGAAGGTGTGAATAACGAAGGAATTCGGGCATTCGGGGTGCAAGAGGATTAAATATCGGAATACCCGAAATTTTGATGGTGTCTATGAATGGCGGATCACATTCATCTTCTTTTGCTGAGCAATGATGCTTAGAAAAGGTAAACTCCCCCTCGATCCTGCTTTCCTACCAAGGAACTGGTCTTAGTTTCTGATTTAAACTTCCCCTCGGTCCTGGTCTCCAACCAAGGAACTGATCTTAGTTTCTTTTGTCAACTTCCCCTCGATCCTGGTTTCCTACCAAGGAACTGGTCTCAGTCTCTTTTGAAATAAACTTCCCCTCGATCCTGGTTTCCTACCAAGGAACTGGTCTTGGTTTCTTTTGAACTTCCCCTCGTTCTTGGTTTCCTACCAAGAGCTGGTCTCAGTCTCTGAAATGAACTTCCCCTCGATCCTGGTTTACTACCAAGGAACTGGTCTTAGTTTCTTTTGTCAACTTCCCCTCGATCCTGGTTTCCTACCAAGGAACTGGTCTTAGTTTCTTTTGTCAACTTCCCCTCGATCCTGGTTTCCTACCAAGGAACTGGTCTTAGTTTCTTTTGTCAATAAACTTTATTGACAAGGGACCCTATGTGTAGCGGTTTTCCTTCAAACTTCTCGCCGAATTTTCCTGGGGAGACGACATTTGAGTAGAAAATGTTTTGTTGTCAGACTTGCTGGGGACCCCAGTCGTCTGAGTTGTGGAGTTGTACAAACTTCTCTGTTGGAGACGCCATTTGTTTCTACTGGGGAAAGCGAGTCTCTTGAGAGACTATTTTCATTTGGGATCTTTCATCATACTTTTCTCGGGATCTTCCCGGAGAAACGCCATATGATGGGGTCCAATTTTGAGGTGCCGATGACCTTTTCATCAGTGGTTTTTCGGAGCAAAACTGGCGTGCTGCCGAATCTCTGATCACGAGGCTTTCTCTGTGGATTTTCCTTAATCCGGGAAAGCAAGGATATCATCTTCAATGGCGAAGAGTGATGTTTATTGAAATTTTTCTCTGGCTTTTCAGAGGTTCAAGTTATCATAGTGGTCAAGGACCAACTTCTTTCCAGAATTAAACTGGAAGCGAGGTTGTTCAGACACAGTATTTCCTGACGAGGCAAGAACTGACAACTCGATTGAGAGGACTTCTACCACTAGGGGACAAGACCGACTAGAGTGATAGTGATGCAATACGAAATGTGAATGCAAATAAAAAATGCATGATGTTTGTATGTATATGCTGACAAAACAGACGCGACATACAGACTAATGGATGAACACAATTGGATACTCAGCCATCGCGGGGCGAAGAAGTACCGTTGATTCAAAATAGAAATTCCACCTTGCTTAGGAGAGATAGTCCCGTTGGGAGCTATGTTGATCGGGCTTAGGAGATGAGAACTCGGCCGAAGATGTCAGACGAAACATGGTCTCTGACATTGCTGATCCTTCATTCAGGCATACTGGCTTAGAAGGAGTACTTTGATTCTGCACTTTGAAGTCCGCTTACTTCGGGAGAAGCGATCGATGTTCTTCTGATGTTCAACAGTCAAAAGAAATGCCATCTTTAATTTAAAAGCAGAAAAAGTTTAACAAGTAAATTCATTTTTTTTTTATTTCAAGAATCGCTGATTAAGTTTAAACAACGTCGTCCATGGTTGCAAGTCTCAAGGCGCCGCCTGAGAAAGCTTTTGTGACCACATAGGGGCCATCATAATTCGGGGTCCATTTGCCCCGGGAATCAGTGAGAAATGATTGTATCTTCTTGAGCACAAGGTCTCATTTCCTGAAGACACGAGGTCGGACCTTTTTGTCAAACGCCCTCTTCATTCTCTGTTGATACAACTGACCGTGGCATAGTGCCGTGATTCGCTTCTCTTCGACCAGGTTCAGTTCGTCGTGTCGATTTTGACACCATTCAGCCTCGGTGAGCTTAGCTTCCATCAATACCCGGATTGATGGGATCTCTACTTCTATGGGGAGAACTGCCTCCATGCCATATACTAGAGAGAAAGGGGTTGCCCCTGTTGAAGTGCGGACAGATGTTCGATAACCGTGAAGAGCAAAGGGTAGCATTTCGTGCCAATCTTTATAGGTTACAACCATCTTCTGAACAATCCTCTTGATGTTCTTGTTAGCTGCTTCTACCGCTCCGTTCATCTTGGATCAGTAGGGAGATGAGTTATGGTGTTCGATCTTGAACTCTGCACACAACTCTTTCATCATCTTATTGTTTAAGTTAGATCCATTATCAGTAATGATCTCACTTGGAACACCATAACGGCAGATGATATTGTTTTTGATAAATCGGACCACCACTTGTCGGGTTACATTGGCGTATGGCGCTGCTTCGACCCACTTGGTGAAATAATCAATGGCTACAAGGATGAACCGATGTCCGTTTGAAGCCTTGGGCTCAATCATACCAATCATGTCGATTCCCCATATGGAAAAAGGCCACGGGGAAGAAAGAACTTTGAGATGTGATGGCGGTACATGAATTTTGTCGGAGTATATCTGACACTTGTGACACCTCCTCGTGTACTTGTAGCAGTCGGATTCCATTGTCAACCAATAATACCCGGCCCTGAGAATTTTTCTCGCCATTGTGTGTCCGTTGGCATGAGTGCCAAAGGATCCTTCATGAATTTCTTTCATGAGCATGTCTGCTTCTGGTCTGTCGACGCATCGGAGCAAGACCATGTCAAAATTTCTCTTATAAAGAGTGTCACCGCTCAGGAAGAAGTTTCCAGCCAATCTTCTGAGGGTTTTCCTGTCTTTTCTGAGTGCCCCAGATGGGTACTCTTGTTTCTGAAGGAAGCATTTGATATCGTGATACCAAGGTCTGTCGTCTATGACTGCTTCAATCGCGAAGATGTAAGCGGGCCGTTCAAGGCGCATGATGTCAATCTTAGGTATGTCATTCCATCGACCTACGCTAATCGTGGAAGAGAGAGTGGCTAATGCATCAGCCATGTGATTCTCATCACGAGGGATGTGATGAAAGTCGACTCTGTTGAAGAAGGGTAACAACCTCCTTGCATAGTCTTTGTAAGGAATCAATCCTGATTGGTATGTGTTCCAATCTCCTTTTATCTGGTTAATAACCAGGGCTGAATCACCGTATACGTCCAAGTTTTTGATCCTTAAGTCAATCGATTCTTTGAGACCCATGATACATGCTTCGTATTCGGCCTCGTTGTTCGTACATTTGAACGTAAGTCGAGTGGTGAAAGGAATGTGGGAACCCTGAGGGGTAACAATGATTGCCCCAATTCCGTTTCCATAATGATTGACTGCTCCGTCAAAGATAAGTCCCCACTGGGAACCTGGTTCTGGCCCTTCACTGGGTAGCGGTTTATCGCAATCTTTCATCTTTAGATACATGACATCTTCGTCTGGGAAGTCAAACCCGATTGGTTCTTGATCGTCAATCGGTTGATGAGCCAAATGATCGGCTAAAATACTTCCTTTAACGACTTTCTGAGCATGATACTCTATGTCATATTTGTAATACCCCAAATTTTGACCACTTAGATTTCCCATCATTATGAAAATCATCATCACAATATGGATGAACCATCATGCTTCATCAGTCTCCCCAAAGATGGGTGAGCATCCAATACAATCAAAATTAGGGTTTCAAACCCTCTCTGAGCTTTAGACAAAGGATCAATCAAGAAATGACATGATCTTCAACTTGTCTAATCTCTTAAACATCCACAATGGATCAAAAAGGACTCCCACTTCAAGGATTAAGCACAAGGCTGCTCCCTTCTAGGTGGATCAAGTCTCAAGATCGACAGTGTCACCAAATTAGGGTTTTGGTCGACCAGGGCCTCCAGATGGAAATTTTCATCTGGGCACAAGGCAATGATCCAAAACATAACCTAATATACTTCATGGAACCTCATGAACCCATGCATCAAGTCAATTTTGCCTCAGGGGATGCATTCATCAAAAATCAGGAATTAGGGTTTCTTGACCTAATTCACCCCTAAGTTGACTTTTGGGACAAACCATGAGCCAAGACCTCAAGAGAGGATTTGAGGGTCTCTAATATACCATATTGATCCATTTGGAACAATGGATTAATCCAATAAGTTTGAGCAACAAGTCTCAATTCCATCTGCACCATAATTAGGGTTTTAAGGGAAAAGTCAACTGTAACTTTGACTTTTGACCAAGACATGCTCCCAAACCCTAATACATGATTGAATATACCCTATGACACCGATGGAACATGTCCATCAAGTTTGATTTAGGTCAAGGACATGATTTCCTGAAGAATTGCACAGTTTGGAATTCATCTGATAAAAAGTCAATTGTGCACAAAAGTCAACTTTGACTTTTTGAGATTTTTCACCAAAATGGATTTTTAACCCTAAAATGATGTTAATGTATGATTTGAATCATCATTCATCAAGAAAAATCAAGAAAAGTGAGATAACTTGTAAAAGGGGTAACCATAAAACTTAGAAATTTTTCTAAGTTAAAAATAAAGTGGCAAGGGTACCAACTTTGAAGGACCATAACTCCTAAACCACATGGCCATTTTTTCTCATCCAAAGATGGATTTGTAGCCCTCATTATCACCTACAAAAACTTCAACTACAAGTCATTCCAATTCATTAAGGACTTTGAGTTATGGAGTGATCAAAGTGGCTGAAAAGTGAAAAAGTCACTTTTTCCAACACTTAGTGAAATTTTCACTAAGTCAGATTTTGCCTCACTTTTTGCCAAATGTAGGGGGATTTTTCACTTGGAATCAAAAGAGATCAAAACCAAACTTGTTCAAACAGTTGTTGTATCATGTAAGAGCTTTCCAAAATGGCCAAGAACATTGCCAAATTCAACCTACACCATGAGATACAACATTGCCAAGTTGCCTTGCTGAAATCTGTCAAGGCAAGGCAGAATTTGCAACTTTGGTCGATTTGCCAAAATTAGCCAAATTCAATTGCTCCTATCCACTTGGACACCTCAGAGGATTGAATCTAAAGGGGACAATCACTGAGCCAAGCCTCCAAAGTCCATGGAACAAGAAATAACATGTTGAACCTAGAATGGCCAAAATAGGGACAAGACTTCAAATTTGAAATGAGGCATTCAATGGAACCATCAAGGTGGCATGGACTGAGCCATTCTCATCTGAAATCAGTCAAGACTTATCCAAGACCAAGGGGACCAAAGCTCTGTGCCCTAACCTCTAGTCAATGGCTAGAGGAGACTTGGATTTTCATTGGACAACATTGGCCAAACCTACTTACCAGTGCCATTCACTATTCCTTGCAAAACAAACTTGCTCTACTATAAATAGAGCTCAATTGTGGTCAGTTTGAGTACACCAAAGCCATCAAACAGATGCTTTCCTCAAAATCTCTTCTTTCACCCCAATTTTGCCTTCTAAGGTAAGTCACTATCGGGTTTTGAGTTTGAGAGCAATTCCAATCAAACCAATCACTCACACACCTCACATACATCACATATGAGCTGACCAAACACTTAGATTACTTCTGAAACATCAATTTCACAAAATCACCAGCTGGTTGCTCAAGGTTTTAACCAAAGTGCAGCTGAGGTACCACAAAATGATCCAGCCAATTAATTGCATTGTTTGAATCATGCATGGAATGTTTTCCCTCAATTAATTGCATTATTTGAGTCGTGTATCAAAAATCCTAGCCTTCATGCAGAAATTAGGGTTCTTGAGGTCTCTTCGTGATTTCTTGTTGTATGTTTAATTTAAATGAAATTAAAGTACATAGACATGATCGTGAGGTTGAGACGAGCATAATGATATGTGGATTGCATGATATGATTACGTATTCATGGAGATTGGATAGAAAATGCAAATCTGAGAAACCAAGAACACGCGCGTGTTCTTCAGCTTGTTCTTGGCGCCATTTTTGAATAATTTGAATATTTGAATTTTGTGATTTTATTTAATTGATTCAAACATTAATTTCTCTCTGAGTTTTAATGATTTTGAGTTGATTCATTTTTTAATAATTCACAAAAATGTTAAAATATTTTATTTTATAAAAAAATCCCAAAAATATTATTTATTTCATATAATTGATATTTTTGCAAAGAATTAATATTTTGATTGTTTTTGGCATTTTAAATATTTTTTCTACATTGATTTTGCAACTTTTAATGCTTTCTAATTCTTTTGTAGGTCAATACTTAATTTTTGAAGCATTAATCCAAAATCACAATTTGTTTTCCATGTGTTAAACAATTTTTGATCATTTTAATTGAATTTTTATTCAATTAAATACATTTTGAAAACAAATTAGGGTTTTGGATTAATTCAACCCTCATAAATCATTTTCAAAACTCTTTGGGCCTCTTGAGAGAGTGTAAGACTCATCCCCCCTTGTACAAAAACTTTTTTGGGCCTCACTCATTGTATAAGTCCCTCTGTACAAGTAAACGGCGCGATCGTCGCCCGTTTAAAAATAAAAATCATCTGGGCCTCTCCTTGAGCTATAAGACCCATTCAAAACACTTTGGGCCTCTATTAGAGTGTAAGACCCAATCCCCCTTTTAACCAAAACATTTTTGGGCCTCACTTATTGTATAAGTCCCTCTGCGTTAAAAGAAAACCTCGGCGCGATCGCCATTTTTAAACGAAAAATCATTTGGGCCTACCCTCGTGTTATAAGCCCCACTCTTTTTCTTAAACCTTTTTGGGCCTCTTGAGAGAGTGTAAGACCCATCCCTTTGTACAGAAAACCTTTTTGGGCCTCAGTCACTTGTATAAGTGCCTCTGTATAAATTCAACAGTGCGCTCACGGATAAAACCCTGGGCCTCTCCTTGAGCTGTAAGCCCCAAACCTTTCTTTTTCAAAGCACTTTCTCCTTTGATTTTGAATATACTGTTGTTTTCAATCTTTCTTTGTTGAACAACTAACCAAACAGTATGGAAGCACTACAACCGAGTAAGTGGTTATCGCTTTCATTTACTGCTTTCATATTATAAACTGTATTGTGGGGCTGTTTCGCTGTAAGTCTCCTTTCATAAACTCATATCTACTGTGTAATAATAGTATAGATATTTCGAGTTTCCCCGGCTACTACGTCTAGAACTAGGTGACGCCGTTTCATTTAGTCATAGAAATAGACGCCTAGATTCCCAATAGGAGCACCAGATACAGTCTTCTCTTCGGCTGTCCTCCTTAGGAATCGTCAAGAAGCTCTACTCCCCAAGATGAATGTATTCTCCGTGAATGGCATCTTTGAGTTTCTTCCAAATTCTCGAACTTTCCTGACTTGATCTATTCCCCGTGGATAGCTTGCCTTGAATGTCTCGGGGTTTGGGTACCCACTACGGTCATAATCTTGGACCTTAACTAAGGAACCCTCTTTAAAAGCTAGAAGTCGCTGGATAGTAAACCTCGCACGTTTACCAGTGGTTTTTATCTTTAAAAGAGTTATCTCTCCTAATAGAAAGGAGATGATAGACCCACGGGCTTCTTAAAAGCATCGACCTCCTCTTGGGCATTATTCAAGGACCCTACGGCTTCTTAGAAGTATTCACAGCCTCCTCTTAGGCTTCGTATAATGATCTCTTCCCCCGGGAATGATAGCCTCCTCTTGGGCTTCGTACAAGGACCCATCGGCTTCTTAAAAGTTTCCAGCCTCCTCTTGGGCTTCGTACAAATTGTCCCGACGACCTCCTAGAGGTATAGGAACATAACCTAGTCATCCTCATAGAACAGTCCTTTCGTAGAGTCTATTACTATTTCTCAAAGCATAGTACCAAAGATAAAATTCTAGACTTGGACAGTCTAATCTCCTTGAGTCTCAAAGGCATTCTCAAGTGACCCCTTCGTTAAATAGGAAGGAAACCCGCAGACTCGGACAGTCTCAAAACCCCTATGGATTTCCCATTTCCTTAAACAACAGGAAATAACCCTGATCCTCTGATCAAGCGCCAAAGCATAGCCTTACTTTTAATCAGTCTCTTTATAAGAACTGATTTTCTCTTTTAACCAACATAATGGACCTGTCACTCAACTGAAATAGCCAACCTTTCGCCTCTATCTCGGGATTTGTACGAGATACACAACATTCTCTTGTTGAGTATAAAAGACTCTCTTGTTGAGTCAACCTCCTTTAGCCTCTCTCTCAGGCTTTGTATGAGACACACAAAGACTCTCTTGTTGAGTCAAACCTTTTCGCCTCCATCTCGGGCTTTATACGAGATACAAAAAGGTTCTTATTGAGCCAAATAAACAATAGCCTCCATCTTGGGCTTTATACGAGATACCAAAAGATTCCATCGTCGAGTCAAAACCTTTTAGCCTCTCTCTCGGGCTTTGTACGAGACACAAAATAGCCTCCTCTTAGGCTTTGTATAATGATTTTCCTAGCGGAAATTAGCCTCCTCTTAGGCTTTGTATAAGAAAACCACTGGTTGATCCAATCAACCTTTTAGCATCAAAGCTGTGCCTCGTTCACAGTACACAAACATCAACAACTCCTTTCCCTTCATCTAATCGCTGTAAGCGGCAAGCCTCTGGATCATCTACATCCATGCCACTGTCCCTCTTTTAGCATGAGAAATTCCTAAGGAAAGATGGCATTGCTCTACACTGAGTTAAAGTCTTCTCCTTCAGGTTAAAACCATTTCTTCGGAAATTATGGCATTGCTCGGATCCGCGTATCCCAGTTAAAATAATTCTTCTTCTCCCCTCTTTAGAGATGACAAATTCTCTCTAAAGTCGAGGTCTTTCAGCTTCACGTCTTGGGCTTTGAACAAGACACAAATAGACCTTTCAGCTTCACATCTTGGGCTTTGAACAAGATATAAACCACCTTTCGCTTCACGCCTTGGGCTTTGAACAAGACACCAAAACACCCATTTCCTCCCATAGAATAGGAGGAACTACGAACGCTCTGATTTCCCTGTTTCGGTAAACGGGAATACGTAGGCATAAGATCGAAAGAAAAGATCTTAGCGAGCGCAATTAACAAAAAACCCAAATCCCATATCTCCATCAATCACAAGCAGTATTTCAAAAGCATCAGTCCTAACATCCTAATCCTTGTTCCCCGCCAGAAACCGTCTGCCCAGGTAAAAAGAAAGAAAACAGTATTGGCGAAAATACAAATAACCAGTACAAAGGCCCCCCCACATTGATAGCATCCGTAACCTAACAGACCGCTGTTTAAACTCAGTATGCAAAGCAGGGTTAATTGGAGACATCTATTTCCCTTCCTTATTCAGCTCACAATAGGATAAAAAATGAATCGACCTGTAGTCAAAGCTCAAACCGCAGAGAGCGACCAGCGCTTAAGAACCGCGTCCAAAATCGCTCGCTACAGAAAAAATGGCGCCCACCGTGGGGCCTTTCAAAGTTAGATCTAGGCACGGTCTTCCTTCTCTTCACTTATGTGAAAACCACAGATTGGGGCTTCCGCCGGGGAACTCATTTTTGTCAGGAACTTAGGAATCATAGCTTTATAAGTCTAGGATGATTTGGACAAATATATATACTGCTTTTCCTAATTGCTATACGTGTTTATTTTTCTGCTAATGGGAATGCGTGTGATGCCGCATGTGGTGAGAATGAGTATACACTTAAGATAAGTGATGGCGACGGGGTCGACCATCAACCTCAGTGGAGGCTGACCAACGCAACCCATTCACTCTTCTAGCCAATGGGCCGGTTGTTAAGTCTGAGAAGCTGAGGAGCCAAACCCTTTCGTAGTGCGGAAACTATCGGAAATAGTTGTTACACGATACTACCCTCATTTGAGGCTGGTGATCTATTCTTGGTGAATGGCACTTACTCTAAGATTGCTTTACAACTCGCTGGCGATCCGCTTGTTGTTTTGTTTTCCTGGGAGGAGCTGATGATAATGAGTACAGGTACAAAAATCACCCTAGTATAAACCTTTAGGGATGGGTAGAGCCTTGACTTCATGACAACGACCCTCTGACCCCATGTTTTTTCTATGTTTTTGTGTGCTGCATTCATGCATCCATTTAATAAAACATTAAAACATTCAAAAAACTTCTCTTCTAGTCTCTCTGTTTTTCAAATCAAACTAAGACTGTGATTGCAAATATCAGAGAAAAAGATTGCATTAATGGATTTCGGTAGAAGGAGAACTCGCCAGTATACCTTCAAGGTTCCAAAGCTAGGGGATTTGAGAAGGTTAGCAAGGATGATCGTTAACCCAGAGGCTTTCAGAGCCAAGCACGGTGGTTTGCTACCACTGTTAAGAGTCCATGTGATTAAGAGGATCATGGACGCGCTCATTCAATTCTACGATCCGGTTTATCACTGTTTTACATTCATGGATTACCAGCTATCACCAACGCTGGAGGAGTATTCTCATCTGACTGATTTACATATCACTGATCGAGCTCCATTTTCTGGGCTGGAAGAAATTCCAAAGAATCAGACTATTGCAATAGCAATTCATTTGGACGAGTCTGAGGTCAGGACTCACATGACCACTAAGGGTGGCATCCAAGGTTTGCCAGCCCAGTTCTTGACAAAAAAGGCTCTATACTTCGCTAGTATAGGGAACGGGACTGCTTTTGAAAGCATCTTTGTCTTGCTCACCTTCGGGTTATTTTTGTTTTCCAACATCAATAACTTCGTCGATATCAACTCTATTAAGGTTTTTCTCATTGGAAACCCTGTGCCCACTTTGCTTGCAGATGCGTGTCATTCTGTACACTTGGGAAATTTGTACAGCGGAGGAGAGATCACATGCTGTGTACCTTTGCTTTACAAATGGTTTATCTCTCACTTGCCCAAGTCTGCTGCTTTTTGGGATTGCAAGAGTGTCTTACGTTGGTCGCAGAAGATCATGTCTCTTACCAACTCTGATATAGATTGGTGTAATAGGATTTATGAGGGAATTAGAATCATTGACCGTTGTGGAAACTTCCCCAGCGTACCCCTCATAGGAACTAAAGGAGGAATCAACTATCATCCGATATTGGTTCTTCGTCAATTTGGATACCCGATGAGACACATCCCACTGGGTGTTCATCTGGAAGGTCTTTTCTTCAAAGAAGGAGAAAGTGACAGAGCACTAAAGATGGAAATAGTGCAAGCTTGGAAACATGTTCATAAGAAAGGACGAGAGTCTCTGGGAAAACCAGACTGTGTCTCGGTGGAGCCTTATCTCCACTGGGTACAAACCAGAGCTCTCAAGCTAAAGATGCCTTATCCTCGTTACAGAATTCTTCCGCCGAGGGAATCTGTCATGTACTTCATGACGGAAACTGAAAAGCTTCAGGTTACTCTCAACAAGGTTCAAAAGGAAAGAAGGTCTTGGAAGAACAAGTACCGTACCCTCGACGTAGAGTGTATCCAAATACAGCAATTACTAAAAGAGAAAGATGCTCTGATTGAAATTTTGGAGCAGTATGCTGTAGAGAATCAAGATGACCAAAGGAATTTGCTCGCTCCTTTCACCTGGCAAAGGAATGACAACCCGACAACGGCCTAAGCGCCCCAGTCAAAGAAGAGGACTCGGGACCCATTAGTTTAGGTTTCTGTTTCTGCACTTTGTAATCTACTGTATTTCCATTTCTGTAATCCTTTGGAATTTAATAAAAAGGGGTTTCCCCACTGTTTGATATTTGCAATCTAATTGTCGAAGTTTATTTTGATTAAACAAAAAAAAAACAACAATTAATATAATCATTGCATTCACCATTCTCACATCGTGTATTCTTCTTCCCTACGAATCTCACGTTTGTGTCTCGATTCTAGAGTCAAACTGTCTCATTCGTACAATACTCGGGCCAATCGTCAGAAAAAGATGGATGATCTTGAGGAAGAAAACAGAGAGTTGAAAGAAGAGATCGACGCTCTGAGAGAGGATATGAGAAAGCTTCGTAACGACATGCATGCCATGGCAGAAGCTCAGCTACAAAGAACTGTGATCTCAGAGATCACCTCAACGCCTATCATAGAAAAGTATGATCCTAGGTATCAGATGCCGAAAGATCGTCCTTGGGGCATGCCTGTTAACTATATCCCAGAAGGATATGTTCCGCCGATCACTGAAGATCAGGGAATCGCAACAGAAGCCGCTGGGCCTGAAGGTTACAAATTTCGGGAAAACGAAGATGCCAGGGGCATACTCAAGACTCCTGAAGGTTACAAACTTCGGGAGGCGCCAAGACTTACTGCCGTAGTCACGGTACCACCCCCTGTGGTGCACACTGTCCCGGAAGGACAGATTCTACAGACACCTTCTGGTAAGAAGGAAACTATGTTTGACAGAATGGAGGAATTCCAGGAACAGTTCCTGGAAATGCAGAAGGAACTGCAAGCCATTCGTGGTCAGGATCTATTTGGAAAGGACGCCGCAGACCTCTGCTTGGTCCCAAATGTGAAAGTCCCGCACAAGTTCCAAGTGCCCGACTTTGAAAAATACAAGGGTAACTCTTGCCCTCAGAGCCATCTGGTGATGTACGCACGGCGGATGTCAGCTCAGACGGAGAATCAGGACCTGCTGATTCACTACTTTCAGGATAGTTTAACCGGTGCCGCACTCAAATGGTACATGGGTTTAAACCGCACTACGATCAGTACATTCAGAGATCTTGGTACTGCCTTCGTCCAACAATACAAATACAATTTGGACATGGCACCCGACAGAGATCAACTCAAATCAATGTCACAAAAGGACAAGGAAACCTTTAAGGAGTATGCTCAAAGGTGGCGTGAAATTGCCGCTCAAATTTGTCCACCTCTTGAGGAAAAGGAGATGACAAAAATCTTCTTAAAGACCTTAAGCTTATTTTACTATGACCGAATGGTTGCCAGTGCGCCCAGTGACTTCACCGAAATGGTCGGCATGGGCGTATGTCTTGAGGAAGCCGTCCGAGAAGGACGTTTGGTAAAAGACACTGGATCGACGAGCGGTACTAAAAAATATGGTAGTGCTCTCCCTAAGAAAAAAGAGCAAGATATTGGGAATATCTCTCCCGGAAAGCAAAGGCGACGTTATCAGCCAGTAGCAGCTGTTACTCCTGCTATCGGCCCCGCGCCTGTTCCTATGTATCAACCTCAGGTTGCGCAGAGCCAACCTGACCAACAAAGGACACAACAACCTCTTCAGCAGGCTCGTCCTCCATATAACAACAACCGTATAACACGGCCACCAGGATTTGATCCTATACCCGTAACGTACGCAGAGTTGTTTCTGTTACTGCTGGCTAAGGGGCACATTCAGACTAAGTCCCCTCTTACAGTTCCAGAAAATCCACCTTTTTGGTTTAAGGCGGATCAGACGTGCCCTTATCATCAAGGAGGTTCAGGGCATAACATTGAGACTTGTCTCAATTTCAAATCCGACGTGCAAAAGCTTGTTAGGAGCGGGCTCTTATCTTTCAAAGATACGAATCCCAACGTTCTCACGAACCCGCTGCCTCAACATGAGAAGGCTGCAGTCAATTTGATAGAAGGAGAGACTAACGATGTCTATCAAATTCACGATGTACTCTTATTGAAAACCAACCTGGTCAAGATGCATTGTAGACAGAGTGGATATGGCCATGTGCCACCTCATAATTATCACCAGTGTGATATCTGCTCTAAAGACAACCAAGGATGTTTTGTAGTGCAAGCAGCTCTACAGGAACAAATGGATCTCGGATGGATCCAAGAGCACCGAGTTTGTGGAGTTAACATGGTCTACACGAATTCTAACGTCATTCAGAACCACGATATCCGTGCAATGAATGTCAACTTGGTGGCGATGCACTCAAGGCAAAGCCAGTATCATAATCTGTCGTGCACGATTACAGTTCTTGTCTGACTTGCTCGGTAAACAAACAGGGATGCTCTTTCATACAAGAGGCCCTCCAGCGTCAGATGGATCTTGGATGGATCCAAGACTACCATGATAGGAACTCATATCAAATCAACATGGTTCAGATCTTCGATATCCGCGTAATGAATACCAACCTGGTAGAGTTACATGCTGAGCAGGTCCGACTTGGATTCTTAATATCACATGACTATCAAAGCTGTAAAGCGGGTTGCGAAAACGATCGAGGTTGTACCCTTGTCCAGGAGGCACTTCAGCATTTGTTGAACCACTGGTGGCTTCCAATCTATATGGACGAAACGCAAATTCCATTTTGCTTTCCTGCACAGAGTCCGAGATTCATACCTCGGTCAGACGTCGAAATGATAGACGGAGATTGTGATCCGGAAGGATGTCGTGCTCCGCCAAATTCATTAGAGGAAGACACTCTGATGAAAGACAACTTTGACTACAACTACTTTGGACCAATGGATGGTCTGCCAATGTGGCAACCTTACCCAGGAAACTTGGGGCAAGTAAGTCAGCTGAGTAATGAAACTCAGCTGACCATCATTGAACAGAATACCTGTGTCCCCACCATGTCATGGGATCAACACTCAGGTCATTCGAAAATTACTCAACATGACGATGAATTCACAATGTTTGCAGGACTAGAATTCATCAACTATGCTTTTCCCGAGGTCAACGTCATCAAGAGGGATGACTCCTCCAGTTCCAAAGAAGTTTGGGACACTCTGGGAGAACCAAGTGGAAAATACGACTATATGGTCAAGTACACCGCTCCCGAGAGCTCTCGTATCAGGCTCGAAGATATCCAGCCAACTGGATGGGGAGATGTACCTGAGAGCACAAATACTCTGCAAAATGCAACAGAGGAATCCTCCTACGACAATTATGCCTAGGAGACAGATTCCAATGATCCTGCTCCACCAGAAATCAGCGTCATTTCTGAAGACAAATCAAGGAAGGTGCCAGACTTTGTGATTCACCGAGGAGTTCGCCGCCAGTGGGTTGCTGTCGAGGTTTCGAAGGTCGTTCATCAGTCAAAGTAAATGCCATCTTTAAGCCTTTCACCCTGCCCAGGTGAAATGGATGTTTTGATAGGGCTCACTTTTTGTAAATTTCCCTCTTCGCTTTGCCCAAAGCGACAGAGTTTTGTTTTATAGGGCTGCAGTTTCAAGATTCGACTTGTTCATTAATAAAATAACGTCGTTATGTAATTTCCGCATTAATTGCTGTTTTCTCTTTTTGCTTTTTCAGAAAATGGTAATCCTAAAAAACAAAACTATAAAAAACAAGCAGTAAAATAAAACACTGCACACACTTGCATTTTCTCTATCTCTTCTAAACACGAATCATCACATCATGCAGATTTCTTGTTTTATACCCCGTTGAAACATACGATCCGATGCCTTCTTCCAACTTTGAGTTCTCGGTATTCGAGGCTGAAGAAGAAGTTGACAACGAAATTCCAGAAGAGATCTCCCGACTACTCAGACAAGAGGAAAGGTCCATCAAACCTCACAAAGAGCCGTTGGAAACGGTAAACTTGGGTTCAGAAAAAGAGAGAAAAGAAATCAGGATCAGAGCACTGCTCAGTCCAACTGCCAGAGAAGATCTGATAAAGCTTCTCAAAGAATTTCCCGATGTATTCGCTTGGTCCTATCAGGATATGCCAGGGTTGGATACCAGCATCGTGGAACATCACTTACCGTTGAGATCAGAATGTCCGCCAGTAAAGCAAAGGTTGAGACGCACTCACCCGGACATGGCCATCAAAATCAAAGAGGAGGTGCAGAAACAGATCGACGCGGGTTTCCTCGCTACATCTGAATATCCTCAATGGTTATCCAACATCGTACCCGTTCCCAAAAAGGATGGAAGGGTCAGAATGTGTGTTGATTACAGAGATCTGAACAAGGCAAGTCCAAAGGACGACTTTCCTTTACCACACATTGACATGCTGGTAGACAGTACATCAAAGTTCAAAGTATTCTCCTTCATGGATGGATTCTCGGGCTATAACCAGATCAAAATGGCGCCGAAAGACATGGAGAAAACTTCGTTCATTACCCCATGGGGTACCTTTTGTTACAAGGTAATGCCAGGGCAACCTATCAAAGGGCCATGACTACTCTGTTTCATGACATGATACATAAGGAAATCGAGGTATATGTCGATGATTTGATTGCAAAAATCAAGAACAGAGGATGAGCACGTTGAACATCTGTCAAAATTGTTCGAACGTCTAAGAAAATTCAAGCTCCGCTTGAATCCCAACAAGTGCACCTTCGGTGTCCGTTCGGGGAAATTACTAGGGTTCATCGTCAGCCAGAAAGGAATTGAAGTTGATCCTGACAAGGTCAAGGCCATTCAAGAAATGCCTTCTCCGAAAACTGAAAAACAAGTCAGAGGATTCTTGGGACGTTTGAACTACATCTCCAGATTCATATTCCTTATGACCGCGACATGCGCGCCGATTTTCAAGTTACTCAAAAAGAACCAGGATTGCGTTTGGTCAGAAGATTGCCAAACCGCCTTCGATAGTATCAAGGAATATCTGTTGAATCCTCCGATTCTATCACCTCCAGTGGAAGGAAGACCACTGATCATTTATCTCACAGTCCTTGAGGACTCAATGGGATGTGTACTTGGCCAGCAAGACGAAACCAAAAGGAAAGAGTCTGCCATTTACTATCTGAGCAAGAAGTTTACCGACTGTGAAACTCGGTACACGATGCTTGAGAAAACTTGTTGCGCTTTGGCTTGGGCAGCCAAACGTCTTCGCCAGTACATGATTCGTCATACTACTTGGTTGGTCTCCGAAATGGATCCAATCAAGTAAGTTTTCGAAAAACCTGCTCTCACGGGAAGGATTGCCCGTTGGCAGATGTTACTATCAGAATATGACATAGAGTACCATGCTCAGAAAGCCGTTAAAGGAAGTATTTTAGCCGATCATTTGGCTCATCAACCAATTGACGATCAAGAACCAATCGGGTTTGACTTCCCAGACGAAGATGTCATGTATCTAAAGATGAAAGACTGCGATGAACCGCTACCCAGTGAAGGGCCAGAACCAGGTTCCCAGTGGGGACTTATCTTTGACGGAGCAGTCAATCATTATGGAAACGGAATTGGGGCAATCATTGTTACCCCTCAGGGTTCCCACATTCCTTTCACCGCTCGACTTACGTTCAAATGTACGAACAACGAGGCCGAATACGAAGCTTGTATCATGGGTCTCGAAGAAGCGATTGACTTAAGAATCAAAAACTTGGACGTATACGGCGACTCAGCCCTGGTTATTAACCAGATAAAAGGAGATTGGAACACATACCAATCAGGATTGATTCCTTACAAAGACTATGCAATGAGGTTGTTACCCTTCTTCAACAGAGTCGACTTTCATCACATCCCTCGTGATGAGAATCACATGGCTGATGCAATAGCCACTCTCTCTTCCATGATTAGTGTAGGTCGATGGAACGACATACCTAAGATCGACATCATGCGCCTTGAACGGCCCGCTTACATCTTCGCGATTGAAGCAGTCATAGACGACAGACCTTGGTATCACGATATCAAATGCTTCCTTCAGAAACAAGAGTACCCATCTGGGGCACTCAGAAAAGACAGGAAAACCCTCAGAAGATTGGCTGGAAACTTCTTCCTGAGCGGTGACACTCTTTATAAGAGAAATTTTGACATGGTCTTGCTCCGATGCGTCGACAGACCAGAAGCAGACATGCTCATGAAAGAAATTCATGAAGGATCCTTTGGCACTCATGCCAACGGACACACAATGGCGAGAAAAATTCTCAGGGCTGGGTATTATTGGTTGACAATGGAATCCGACTGCTACAAGTACACGAGGAGGTGTCACAAGTGTCAGATATACTCCGACAAAATTCATGTACCGCCATCACATCTCAAACTTCTTTCTTCCCCGTGGCCTTTTTCCATATGGGGAATCGACATGATTGGTATGATTGAGCCCAAGGCTTCAAACGGACATCGGTTCATCCTTGTAGCCATTGATTATTTCACCAAGTGGGTCGAAGCAGCGTCATACGCCAATGTAACCCGACAAGTGGTGGTCCGATTTATCAAAAACAATATCATCTGCCGCTATGGTGTTCCAAGTGAGATCATTACTGATAATGGATCTAACTTGAACAATAAGATGATGAAAGAGTTGTGTGCAGAGTTCAAGATCGAACACCATAACTCATCTCCCTACCGACCCAAGATGAACGGAGCGGTAGAAGCGGCTAACAAGAACATCAAGAGGATTGTTCAGAAGATGGTTGTAACCTATAAAGATTGGCACGAAATGCTACCCTTTGCTCTTCACGGTTATCGAACATCTATCCGCACTTCAACAGGGGCAACCCCTTTCTCTCTAGTATATGGCATGGAGGCAGTTCTCCCCATAGAAGTAGAGATCCCATCAATCCGGGTATTGATGGAAGCTAAGCTCACCGAAGCTGAATGGTATCAAAGTCAACACGACGACCTAAACCTGATCGAAGAGAAGCGAATCACGGCACTATGCCACGGTCAGTTGTATCAACAGAGAATGAAGAGGGCGTTCGACAAAAAGGTCCGACCGCGTATCTTCAGAAAAGGAGACCTTGTGCTCAAGAAGATACAATCATTTCTCACTGATTCCTGGGGCAAATGGACCACGAATTATGATGGCCCCTATGTGGTCACAAAAGCTTTCTCAGGCGGCGCCTTGAGACTTGCAACGATGGACGGAGAGGAATTTGCCTACCCCACGAATGTTGATGTAGTCAAGAAATACTTCGCCTAAAACTAAAAAAAACGTCTCGGTGGATTGAAAACCCGAAAGGGCGGTCCAGGAAAAAGTTAGAGACATGAAAAAAAATCATCCCGATGGATTGGAAATCTCATAGTACAATCCAGGAAAAAGTTAGGGATAATGGCAAGTAACTATGTTCAACAGAGGCAAGTCCCTCAGCAGCAGTTGCATCATCTATCGGAGGAAATCTCCAGTCAAAGGTCATCTTCGACGGAAGCTCAGGATGTCCCGAACTCGAAGTTGGTAGAAGGATAGTGGTCGTTATGTTTCAACGTAGCCCTTTTCCCTGTAAATTACCATTTTCTAACTTTGTATATACTCTTTGGAATCACTCGTTTGGCTGATCTCCATCTTATCAATAAAATTTGAGCCCTTGTGCTTTTGTTTGTAATTCTTTACTTGTTTTAGCTTTACAGAACGACGTTGTTTAAACTTAATCAGCGATTCTTGAAATAAAACAAAAATGAATTTACTTGTTAAACTTTTTCTGCTTTTAAATTAAAGATGGCATTTCTTTTGACTGTTGAACATCAGAAGAACATCGATCGCTTCTCCCGAAGTAAGCGGACTTCAAAGTGCAGAATCAAAGTACTCCTTCTAAGCCAGTATGCCTGAATGAAGGATCAGCAATGTCAGAGACCATGTTTCGTCTGACATCTTCGGCCGAGTTCTCATCTCCTAAGCCCGATCAACATAGCTCCCAACAGGAGTATCTCTCCTAAGCAAGGTGGAATTGCTATTTTGAATCAACGGTACTTCTTCGCCCCGCGATGTTCGAGTATCCAATTGTGTTCATCCATTAGTCTGTATGTCGCGTCTGTTTTGTCAGCATATACATACATACATCATGCATTTTTTATTTGCATTCACATTTCGTATTGCATCACTATCACTCTAGTCGGTCTTGTCCCCTAGTGGTAGAAGTCCTCTCAATCGAGTTGTCAGTTCTTGCCTCGTCAGGAAATACTGTGTCTGAACAACCTCGCTTCCGGTTTAATTCTGGAAAGAAGTTGGTCCTTGACCACTTTGATAACTTGAACCTCTGAAAAGCCAGAGAAAACTTTCAATAAACATCATTCTTCGCCATTGAAGATGATATCCTTGCTTTCCCGGATTAAGGAAAATCCACAGAGAAAGCCCCGTGATCAGAGATTCGGCAGCACGCCAGTTTTGCTCCGAAAAACCACTGATGAGAAGGTCATTGGCACCTCAAAATTGGATCCCATCATATGGCGTTTCTCCGGGAAGATCCCGAGAAAAGTATGATGAAATATCCCAAATGAAAACAGTCTCTCAAGAGACTCGCTTTCCCCAGTAGAAGCAAATGGCGTCTCCAACAGAGAAGTTTGTACAACTCTACAACTCAGACGACTGGGTTCCCCAGCAAGTCTGACAGCAAAACATTTTCTACTCAAATGGCATCTCCCCAGAGAAATTCGGCGAGAAGTTTGAAGGAAAACCGCTACTAACAACGTCCCAAGTCAATAAAGTTTATTGACAAAAGAAACTAAGACCAGTTCCTTGGTAGGAAACCAGGATCGAGGGGAAGTTGACAAAAGAAACTAAGACCAGTTCCTTGGTAGGAAACCAGGATCGAGGGGAAGTTCATTTCAGAGACTGAGACCAGTTCTTGGTAGGAAACCAAGAACGAGGGGAAGTTCAAAAGAAACCAAGACCTGTTCCTTGGTAGGAAACCAGGATCGAGGGGAAGTTTATTTCAAAAGAGACTGAGACCAGTTCCTTGGTAGGAAACCAGGATCGAGGGGAAGTTGACAAAAGAAACTAAGACCAGTTCCTTGGTTGGAGACCAGGATCGAGGGGAAGTTTAAATCAGAAACTAAGACTAGTTCCTTGGTAGGAAACCAGGATCTAGGGGGAGTTTACCTTTTCTAAGCATCATTGCTCAGCAAAAGAAGATGAATGCGATCCGCCATTCATAGACACCATCAAAATTTCGGGTATTCCGATATTTAATCCTCTTGCACCCCGAATGCCCGAATCCCTTCGTCATTCACACCTTCGGGTCCAAGAAGATTAAATAGGGGCATCTGTAATACCCCAAATTTTGACCACTTAGATTTCCCATCATTGTGAAAATCATCATCACAATATGGATGAACCATCATGCTTCATCAGTCTCCCCAAAGATGGGTGAGCATCCAATACAATCAAAATTAGGGTTTCAAGCCCTCTCTGAGCTTTAGACAAAGGATCAATCAAGAAATGACATGATCTTCAACTTGTCTAATCTCTTAAACATCCACAATGGATCAAAAAGGACTCCCACTTCAAGGATTAAGCACAAGGCTGCTCCCTTCTAGGTGGATCAAGTCTCAAGATCGACAGTGTCACCAAATTAGGGTTTTGGTCGACCAGGGCCTCCAGATGGAAATTTTCATCTGGGCACAAGGCAATGATCCAAAACATAACCTAATATACTTCATGGAACCTCATGAACCCATGCATCAAGTTAATTTTGCCTCAGGGGATGCATTCATCAAAAATCAGGAATTAGGGTTTCTTGACCTAATTCACCCCTAAGTTGACTTTTGGGACAAACCATGAGCCAAGACCTTAAGAGAGGATTTGAGGGTCTCTAATATACCATATTGATCCATTTGGAACAATGTATTAATCCAAGAAGTTTGAGCAACAAGTCTCAATTCCATCTGCACCACAATTAGGGTTTTAAGGGAAAAGTCAACTGTAACTTTGACTTTTGACCAGGACATGCTCCTAAACCCTAATACATGATTGAATATACCATATGACACCCATGGAACATGTCCATCAAGTTTGATTTAGGTCAAGGACATTATTTCTTGAAGAATTGCACAGTTTGGTTCATCTGATAAAAAGTCAACTGTGCACAAAAGTCAACTTTGACTTTTTGAGATTTTTCACCAAAATGGATTTTTAACCCTAAAATGATGTTAATGTATGATTTGAATCATCATTCATCAAGAAAAATCAAGAAAAGTGAGATAACTTGTAAAAGGGGTAACCATAAAACTTAGAAATTTTTCTAAGTTAAAAATAAAGTGACAAGGGTACCAACTTTGAAGGACCATAACTCCTAAACCACAAGGCCATTTTTTCTCATCCAAAGATGGATTTGTAGCCCTCATTATCACCTACAAAAACTTCAACTACAAGTCATTCCAATTCATTAAGGATTTTGATTTATGGAGTGATCAAAGTGGCTGAAAAGTGAAAAAGTCACTTTTTCCAACACTTAGTGAAATTTTCACTAAGTCAGATTTTGCCTCACTTTTTGCCAAATGTAGGGGGATTTTTCACTTGGAATCAAAAGGGATCAAAACCAAACTTATTCAAACAGTTGTTGTATCATGTAAGAGCTTTCCAAAATGGCCAAGAACATTGCCAAATTCAACCTACAGCATGAGATACAACATTGGCAAGTTGCCTTGCTGAAATCTGTCAAGGCAAGGCAGAATTTGCAACTTTGGTCGATTTGCCAAAATCAGCCAAATTCAATTGCTCCTATCCACTTGGACACCTCAGAGGATTGAATCTAAAGGGGACAATCACTGAGCCAAGCCTCCAAAGTCCATGGAACAAGAAATAACATGTTGAACCTAGAATGGCCAAAATAGGGACAAGACTTCAAATTTGGAATGAGGCATTCAATGGAACCATCAAGGTGGCATGGACCGAGCCATTCTCATCTGAAATCAGTCAAGACTTATCCAAGACCAAGGGGACCAAAGCTCTGTGCCCTAACCTCTAGTCAATGGCTAGAGGAGACTTGGATTTTCATTGGACAACATTGGCCAAACTTACTTACCAGCTGCCATTCACTATTCCTTGCAAAACAAACTTGCTCTACTATAAATAGAGCTCAATTGTGGTCAGTTTGAGTACACCAAAGCCATCAAATAGATGCTTTCCTCAAAATATCTTCTTTCACTCCAATTTTGCCTTCTAAGGCAAGTCACTATCGGGTTTTGAGTTTGAGAGCAATTCCAATTAAACCAATCACTCACACACCTCACATACATCACATATGAGCTGACCAAACACTTAGATTACTTCTGAAACATCAATTTCACAAAATTACCAGCTGGTTGCTCAAGGTTTTAACCAAAGTGCAGCTGAGGTACCACAAAATGATCCAGCCAATTTCAATCAAGTCCAACCATCCAAACACAATCCATAGGGTGTAGGGAAGCTGTTCAGATCATCACCACTCATCTGTAACACCTCCAAATCAAAAATCACTTTGAACTTGCTGTCACGGCTTGGAGGTAAGCACATGCTTGGTCATCTCTCAATCTATGCATATTTCCTCGCACAATAATTTGGCCATATGTTCATAATCATGCATGGAATGTTTTCCCTCAATTAATTGCATTGTTTGAATCGTATATCAAAAATCCTAGCCTTCATGCAGAAATTAGGGTTCTTGAGGTCTCTTCGTGATTTCTTGTTGTATGTTTAATTTAAATGAAATTAAAGTACATAGACATGATCGTGAGGTTGAGACGAGCATAATGATATGTGGATTGCATGATATGATTACGTATTCATGGAGACTGGATAGAAAATGCAAATCTGAGAAACCAAGAACACGCGCGTGTTCTTCAGCTTGTTCTTAGCGCCATTTTTGAATAATTTGAATATTTGAATTTTGTGATTTTATTTAATTGATTCAAAAATTAATTTCTCTCTGAGTTTTAATGACTTTGAGTTGATTCTTTTTTTAATAATTCACAAAAATGTTAAAATATTTTATTTTATCAAAAAATCCCAAAAATATTATTTATTTCATATAATTGATATTTTTGCAAAGAATTAATATTTTGATTGTTTTTGGCATTTTAAATATTTTTTCTACATTGATTTTGAAACTTTTAATGCTTTCTAATTATTTTGTAGGTCAATACTTAATTTTTGAAGCATTAATCCAAAATCACAATTTGTTTTCCATGTGTTAAACAATTTTTGATCATTTTAATTGAATTTTTATTCAATTAAATACATTTTGAAAACAAATTAGGGTTTTGGATTAATTCAACCCTCATAAATCATTTTCAAAACTCTTTGGGCCTCTTGAGAGAGTGTAAGACCCATCCCCCCTTGTACAAAAACTTTTTTGGGCCTCACTCATTGTATAAGTCCCTCTGTACAAGTAAACGGCGCGATCGTCGCCCGTTTAAAAATAAAAATCATCTGGGCCTCTCCTTGAGCTATCAGACCCATTCAAAACACTTTGGGCCTCTATTAGAGTGTAAGACCCAATCCCCCTTTTAACCAAAACATTTTTGGGCCTCACTTATTGTATAAGTCCCTCTGCGTTAAAAGAAAACCTCGGCGCGATTGCCATTTTTAAACGAAAAATCATTTGGGCCTACCCTCGTGTTATAAGCCCCACTCTTTTTCTTTAAACCTTTTTGGGCCTCTTGAGAGAGTGTAAGACCCATCCCATTGTACAGAAAACCTTTTTGGGCCTCAGTCACTTGTATAAGTCCCTATGTACAAATTCAACAGTGCGCTCACTGATAAAACCCTGGGCCTCTCCTTGAGCTGTAAGCCCCAAACCTTTCTTTTTCAAAGTACTTTCTCCTTTGATTTTGAATATACTGTTGTTTTCAATCTTTCTTTGTTGAACAACTAACCAAACAACATGGAAGCACTACAACCGAGTAAGTGGTTATCGCTTTCATTTACTGCTTTCATATTATAAACTGTATTGTGGGGCTGTTTCACTGTAAGTCTCCTTTCATAAACTCATATCTACTGTGTAATAATAGTATAGATATTTCGAGTTTCCCCGGCTACTACGTCTAGAACTAGGTGACGCCGTTTCATTTATTCGTAGAAATAGACGCTTAGATCCCCAATAGGAGCACCAGATACAGTCTTCTCTTCGGCTGTCCTCCTTAGGAATCGTCAAGAAGCTCTACTCCCCAAGATGAATGTATTCTCCGTGAATGGCATCTTTGAGTTTCTTCCAAATTCTCGAACTTTTCTGACTTGATCTATTCCCCGTGGATAGCTTGCCTTGAATGTCTCGGGGTTTGGGTACCCACTACGGTCATAATCTTGGACCTTAACAAAGGAACCCTCTTTAAAAGCTAGAAGTCGCTGGATAGTAAATCTCGCACGTTTACCAGTGGTTTTTATCTTTAAAAGAGTTATCTCTCCTAATGGAAAGGAGATGATAGACCCACGGGCTTCTTAAAAGCATCGGCCTCCTCTTGGGCATTATTCAAGGACCCTACGACTTCTTAGAAGTATTCACAGCCTCCTCTTAGGCTTCGTATAACGATCTCTTCCTCCGAGAATGATAGCCTCCTCTTGGGCTTCGTACAAGGACCCGTCGGCTTCAGAAAAGTTTCCAGCCTCCTCTTGGACTTCGTACAAATTGTCCCAACGACCTCCTAGAGGTATAGGAACAGAACCTAGTCATCCTCATAGAACAGTCCTTTCGTAGAGTCTACTACTGTTTCTCAAAGCATAGTACCAAAGATAAAATTCTAGACTTGGACAGTCTAATCTCCTTGAGTCTCAAAGGCATTCTCAAGTGACCCATTCGTTAAATAGGAAGGAAACCCACAGACTCGGACAGTCTCAAAACCCCTATGGATTTCCCATTTCCTTAAACAACAGGAAATAACCCTGATCCTCTGATCAAGCGCCAAAGCATAGCCTTACTTTTAATCAGTCTCTTTATAAGAACTGATTTTCTCTTTTAACCAACATACTGGACCTGTCACTCAACTGAAACAGCCAACCTGTCGCCTCTATCTCGGGCTTTGTACGAGATACACAACATTCTCTTGTTGAGTATAAAAGACTCTCTTATTGAGTCAACCTCCTTTAGCCTCTCTCTTGGGCTTTGTATGAGACACACAAAGACTCTCTTGTTGAGTCAAACCTTTTCGCCTCCATCTCGGGCTTTATACGAGATACAAAAAGGTTCTTATTGAGCCAAATAAACAATAGCCTCCATCTTGGGCTTTATACGAGATACCAAAAGATTCCATCGTCGAGTCAAAACCTTTTAGCCTCTCTCTCGGGCTTTGTACGAGACACAAAATAGCCTCCTCTTAGGCTTTGTATAATGATTTTCCTAGCGGAAATTAGCCTCCTCTTAGGCTTTGTATAAGAAAACCACTGGTTGATCCAATCAACCTTTTAGCATCAAAGTTGTGCCTCGTTCACAGTACACAAACATCAACAACTCCTTTCCCTTCATCTAATCGCTGTAAGCGGCAAGCCTCTGGATCATCTACATCCATGCCACTGTCCCTCTTTTAGCATGAGAAATTCCTAAGGAAAGATGGCATTGCTCTACACTGAGTTAAAGTCTTCTCCTTCAGGTTAAAACCCTTTCTTCGGAAATTATGGCATTGCTCGGATCCGCGTATCCCAGTTAAAGTAATTCTCCTTCTCCCCTCTTTAGAGATGACAAATTCTCTCTAAAGTCGAGGTCTTTCAGCTTCACGTCTTGGGCTTTGAACAAGACACAAATAGACCTTTCAGCTTCACATCTTGGGCTTTGAACAAGATATAAACCACCTTCCGCTTCACGTCTTGGGCTTTGAACAAGACACCAAAACACCCATTTCCTCCCATAAAATAGGAGAAACTATGAACGCTCTGATTTCCCTATTTCGGTAAATGGGAATACGTAGGCATAAGATCGAAAGAAAAGATCTTAGCGAGCGCAATCAACAAAAAACCCAAATCCCATATCTCCATCAATCACAAGCAGTATTTCAAAAGCATCAGTCCTAACATCCTAATCCTTGTTCCCCGCCAGAAACCGTCTGCCCAGGTAAAAAGAAAGAAAACAGTATTGGCGAAAATACACATAACCAGTACAAAGGCCCCCCCACATTGATAGCATCCGTAACCTAACAGACCGCTGTTTAAACTTAGTATGCAAAGCAGGGTTAATTGGATACATCTATTTCCCTTCCTTATTCAGCTCACAATAGGATAAAAAATGAATCGACCTGTAGTCAAAGCTCAAACCGCAGAGAGCGACCAGCGCTTAAGAACCGCGTCCAAAATCGCTCGCTACAATATTCTGATAGTAACATCTGCCAACGAGCAATCCTTCCCGTGAGAGTAGGTTTTTCGAAAACGTACTTGATTGGATCCATTTCGGAGACCAACCAAGTAGTATGACGAATCATGTACTGGAGAAGACGTTTGGCTGCCCAAGCCAAAGCGCAACAAGTTTTCTCAAGCATTGTGTACCGAGTCTCACAGTCGGTGAATTTCTTGCTTAGATAGTAAATGGCAGACTCTTTCCTTTTAGTTTCGTCTTGTTGGCCAAGTACACATCCCATTGAGTCCTCTAGGACTGTGAGGTAAATGATCAGTGGTCTTCCTTCCACTGGAGGTGATAGAATCGGAGGATTCAACAAATATTCCTTGATACTGTCGAAGGCGGTTTGGCAATCTTCTGACCAAACGCAATCCTGGTTCTTTTTGAGTAATTTGAAAATCGACGCACACGTCGCGGTCATAAGGAATATAAATCTTTAGATGTAGTTCAAACGTCCCAGGAATCCTCTGACTTGTTTTTCAGTTTGCTGAGAAGGCATTTCTTGAATGACCTTGACCTTGTCAGGATCAACTTCAATTCCTTTCTGGCTGACGATGAACCCTAGTAGTTTCCCTGAACGGACACCGAAGGTGCACTTGTTAGGATTCAAGCGGAGCTTGAATTTTCTTAGACGTTCGAACAATTTTGACAGATGTTCAACGTGCTCATCCTCTGTTCTTGATTTTGCAATCAAATCATCGACATATACCTCGATTTCCTTATGTATCATGTCATGAAACAAAGTAGTCATGGCCCTTTGATAGGTTGCCCCAGCATTCTTCAAACCGAACGACATTACCTTGTAACAAAAGGTACCCCATGGGGTAATGAACGAAGTTTTCTCCATGTCTTTCGGCGCCATTTTGATCTGGTTATAGCCCGAGAATCCATCCATGAAGGAGAAAACTTTGAACTTTGCTGTGCTGTCTACCAGCATGTTAAGGTGTGGTAAAGGAAAGTCGTCCTTTGGACTTGCCTTGTTCAGATCTCTGTAATCAACACACATTCTGACCCTTCCGTCCTTTTTGGGAACGGGTACGATGTTGGCTAACCATTGAGGATATTCAGATGTAGCGAGGAAACCCGCGTCGATCTGTTTCTGTACCTCCTCCTTGATTTTGATGGCCATGTCCGGGTGAGTGCGTCTCAACCTTTGCTTTACTGGCGGACATTCTGATCTCAACGGTAAGTGATGTTCCACGATGCTGGTATCTAACCCTGGCATATCTTGATAGGACCAAGCGAATACATCGGGAAATTCTTTGAGAAGCTTTATCAAACCCTCTCTGGCAGTTGGACTGAGCAGTGCTCTGATCCTGATTTCTTTTCTCTCTTTTTCTGAACCCAAGTTTATCGTTTCCAACGGCTCTTTGTGAGGTTCGATGGACCTTTCCTCTTGTCTGAGTAGTCGGGAGATCTCTTCTGGAATTTCGTTGTCAACTTCTTCTTCAGCCTCGAATACCGGGAACTCAAAGTTGGGAGAAGGCATCGGATCGTATGTTTCAACGGGGTGTAAAACAAGCAATCTGCATGACGTGATGATTCGTGTTTAGAAGAGATAGAGAAAATGCAAGTGTGTGCAGTGTTTTGATTTTACTGCTTGTTTTTATTATTGAATGTTTTTTAGGATTACCATTTTCTGAGAAAAGCAAAAAAGAAAACAGCAATTAATGCGGAAATTACAGAATGACGTTATTTTATTAATGTACAAGTCGAATCTTGAAACTACAGCCCTATAAAACAAAACTCTGTCGCTTTGGGCAAAGCGAAGAGGGAAATTTACAAAAAGCGAGCCCTATCAAAACATCCGTTTCACCTAGGCAGGGTGAAAGTCTTAAAGATGGCATTTACTTTGACTGATGAACGACCTTCGGAACCTCGACAACAACCCACTGGCGGTGAACTCCTCGGTGAATCACAAAGTCTGGCACCTTCCTTGATTTGTCTTCAGAAATGACGCTGATTTCTGGTGGAGCAGGATCATTGAAATCTGTCTCCCAGGCAGAATTGTCGTAGGAGGATTCCTCTGTTGCATTTTGCAGAGTATTGGTGCTCTCAGCTGCATCTCCCCATCCAGTAGGCTGGATATCTTCAAGCCTGATACGAGAGCTTTCGGGAGCGGTGTACTTGACCATATAGTCGTATTTTCCACTTGGTTCTCCCAGAGTGTCCCAAACTTCTTTGGAACTGGAGAAGTCATCCCTCTCGATGACGTTGACCTCGGGAAAAGCATAGTTGATGAATTCTAGTCCTGCAAACGTTGCGAATTCATCGTCATGTTGAGTAATTTTTGAATGACCTGAGTGTTGATCCCATGACATGGTGGGGACACATGTATTCTGTTCAATGATGGTCAGCTGAGTTTCATTACTCAGCTGACTTACTTGCCCCAAGTTTCCTGGGTAAGGTTGCCACATTGGCAGACCATCCATTGGGCCAAAGTAGTTGTAGTCAAAGTTGTCTTTCATCAGAGTGTCTTCCTCTAATGAATTTGGCGGAGCACGACATCCTTCCGGATCACAATCTCCGTCTATCATTTCGACGTCTGACCGAGGTATGAATCTCGGACTCTGTGTAGGAAAGCAAAATGGAATTTGCATTTCGTCCATATAGATTGGAAGCCACCAGTGGTTCAAAAAATACTGAAGTGCCTCCTGGACAAGGGTACAACCTCGATCGTTTTCGCAACCCGCTTTATAGCTTTGATAGTCATGTGATATTAAGAATCCAAGTCGGACTTGCTCAGCATGTAACTCTACCAGGTTGGTATTCATTACGCGGATATCGAAGATCTGAACCATGTTGATTTGATAGGAATTCCTATCATGGTAGTCTTGGATCCATCCAAGATCCATCTGACGCTGGAGGGCCTCTTGTATGAAAGAGCATCCCTGTTTGTTTATCGAGCAAGTCAGACAAGAACTGTAATCGTGCCGCGGTAGATTATGATACTGGCTTTGCCTTGAGTGCATCGCCACCAAGTTGACATTCATTGCACGGATATTGTGGTTCTGAATGACGTTAGAATTCGTGTAGACCATGTTAACTCCACAAACTTGGTGCTCTTGGATCCATCCGAGATCCATCTGTTCCTGTAGAGCTGCTTGCACTACAGAACATCCTTGGTTGTCTTTAGAGCAGATATCTCACTGGTGATAATTATGAGGTGGCACATGGCCATATCCACTCTGTCTACAATGCATCTTGACCAGGTTGGTTTTCAACAAGAGTACATAGTGAATTTGATAGACATCGTTAGTCTCTCCTTCTATCAAATTGACTGCAGCCTTCTCATGTTGAGGCAGCGGGTTCGTGAGAATGTTGGGATTCGTATCTTTGAAAGATAAGAGCCCGCTCCTAACAAGCTTTTGCACGTCAGATTTGAAATTGAGACAAGTCTCAATGTTATACCCTGAACCTCCTTGATGATAAGGGCACGTCTGATCCGCCTTAAACCAAAAAGGTGGATTTTCTGGAACTGTAAGAGGGGACTTAGTCTGAATGTCCCCCTTAGCCAGCAGTAACGGAAACAACTCTGCGTACGTTACAGGTATAGGATCAAATCCTGGTGGCCGTGTTGTACGATTGTTGTTATATGGAGGACGAGCCTGCTGAAGAGGCTGTTGTGTCCTTTGCTGGTCAGGTTGGCTCTGTGCAACCTGAGGTTGATACATAGGAACAGGCGCGGGGCCGGTAGCAGGAGTAACAGCTGCTACTGGCTGATAACGTCGCCTTTGCTTTCCGAGAGAGATATTCCCAATATCTTGCTCTTTTTTCTTAGGGAGAGCACTACCATATTTTTTAGTACCGCTCGTCGATCCAGTGTCTTTTACCAAACGTCCTTCTCAGACGGCTTCCTCAAGACGTACGCCCATGTCGACCATTTCGGTGAAGTCACTGGGCGCACTGGCAACCATTCGGTCGTAGTAATATGAGCTTAAGGTCTTTAAGAAGATTTTTGTCATCTCCTTTTCCTCAAGAGGTGGACAAATTTGAGCGGCAATTTCATGCCACCTTTGAGCATACTCCTTAAAGGTTTCCTTGTCCTTTTGCGACATTGATCTGAGTTGATCTCTGTCAGGTGCCATGTCCAAATTGTACTTGTATTGTTGGACGAAGGCAGTACCAAGATCTCTGAATGTACTGATCGTAGTACGGTTTAAACCCATGTACCATTTGAGTGCGGCATCGGTTAAACTATCCTGAAAGTAGTGAATCAGCAGGTCCTGATTCTCCGTCTGAGCTGACATCCGCCGAGCGTATATCACCAGATGGCTCTGAGGGCAAGAGTTACCCTTGTATTTTTCAAAGTTGGGCACTTGGAACTTGTGCGGGACTTTCACATTTGGGACCAAGCAGAGGTCTGCGGCGTCCTTTCCAAATAGATCCTGACCGTAAATGGCTTGCAGTTCCTTTTGCATTTCCAAGAATTGTTCCTGGAATTCCTTCATTATGTCAAACATAGTTTCCTTCTTACCAGAAGGTGTCTGTGGAATCTGTCCTTCCGGGACAGTGTGCACCACAGGGGGTGGTACCGTGACTACGGCAGTAAGTCTTGGCGCCTCCCGAAGTTTGTAACCTTCAGGAGTCTTCAGTATGCCCCTGGCATCTTCGCTTTCCTGAAGTTTGTAACCTTCAGGCCCAGCGGCTTCTGTTGCGATTCCCTGATCTTCAGTGATCGGCGGAACATATCCTTCCGGGATATAGTTAACAGGCATGCCCCAAGGACGATCTTTCGGCATCTGATACCTAGGATCATACTTTTCTATGATGGGCGTTGAGGTGATCTCTGAGATCACAGTTCTTTGTAGCTGAGCTTCTGCCATGGCTTACATGTCGTTACGAAGCTTTCTCATATCCTCTCTCAGAGCGTCGATCTCTTCTTTCAACTCTCTGTTTTCTTCCTCAAGATCATCCATCTTTTTCTGACGATTGGCCCGAGTATTGTACGAATGAGACAGTTTGACTCTAGAATCGAGACACAAACGTGAGATTCGTAGGGAAGAAGAATACGCGATGTGAGAATGGTGAATGCAATGATTATATTAATTGTTGTTTTTTTTTTGTTTAATCAAAATAAACTTCGACAATTAGATTGCAAATATCAAACAGTGGGGAAACCCCTTTTTATTGAATTCCAAAGGATTACAGAAATGGAAATACAGTAGGTTACAAAGTGCAGAAACAGAAACCTAAACTAATGGGTCCCGAGTCCTCTTCTTTGACCGGGGCGCTTGGGCCGTTGTCGGGTTGTCATTCCTTTGCCAGGTGAAAGGAGCGAGCAAATTCCTTTGGTCATCTTGATTCTCTACAGCATGCTGCTCCAAAATTTCAATCAGAGCATCTTTCTCTTTTAGTAATTGCTGTATTTGGATACACTCTACGTCGAGGGTGCGGTACTTGTTCTTCCAAGACCTTCTTTCCTTTTGAACCTTGTTGAGAGTAACCTGAAGCTTTTCAGTTTCCGTCATGAAGTACATGACAGTTTCCCTCGGTGGAAGAATTCCGTAACGAGGATAAGGCATCTTTAGCTTGAGAGCTCTAGTTTGTACCCAATGGAGATAAGGCTCCACCGAGACACAGTCCGGTTTTCCCAAAGACTCTCGTCCTTTCTTATGAACATGTTTCCAAGCTTGCACTATTTCCATCTTTAGTGCTCTGTCACTTTCTCCTTCTTTGAAGAAAAGACCTTCCAGATGAACACCCAGTGGGATGTGTCTCATCGGGTATCCAAATTGACGAAGAACCAATATCGGATGATAGTTGATTCCTTCTTTAGTTCCTATGAGGGGTACGCTGGGGAAGTTTCCCCAACGGTCAATGATTCTAATTCCCTCATAAATCCTATTACACCAATCTATATCAGAGTTGGTAAGAGATATGATCCTCTGCGACCAACGTAAGGCACTCTTGCAATCCCAAAAAGCAGTGGACTTGGGCAAGTGAGAGATAAACCATTTGTAAAGCAAAGGTACACAGCATGTGATCTCTCCTCCGCTGTACAAATTTCCCAAGTGTACAGAATGATACGCATCTGCAAGCAAAGTCGGCACAGGGTTTCCAATGAGAAAAACCTTAATAGCGTTGATATCGACGAAGTTATTGATGTTGGGAAACAAAAATAACCCGTAGGTGAGTAAGACAAAGATGCTTTCAAAAGCAGTCCCGTTCCCTATACTAGCGAAGTATAGAGCCTTTTTTGTCAAGAACTGGGGTGGCAAACCTTGGATGCCACCCTTAGTGGTCATGTGAGTCCTGACCTCAGACTCGTCCAAATGAATTGCTATTGCAATAGTATGATTCTTTGGAATTTCTTCCAGTCCAGAAAATGGAGCTCGATCTGTGATATGTAGATCGATCAAATGAGCATACTCCTCCAGCTTTGGTGCTAGCTGGTAATCCGGGAATGTAAAACAGTGATAAATCGGATCGTAGAATTGAATGAGCGCGTCCATGATCCCCTTAATCACATGGACTCTTAACAGTGGTAGTAAACCACCGTGCTTGGCTCTGAAAGCCTTTGGGTTAACGATCATCCTTGCTAACTTTCTCAAATCCTCTAGCATTGGAACCTTGAAGGTATACTGGCGAGTTCTCCTTCTACCGAAATCCATTAATGCAATCTTTTTCTCTGATATTTGCAATCACAGTCTTAGTTTAATTTGAAAAACAGAGAGACTAGAAGAGAAGTTTTTTGAATGTTTTAATGTTTTATTAAATGGATGCATGAATGCAGCACACAAAAACATAGAAAAAACATGGGGTCAGAGGGTCGTTGTCATGAAGTCAAGGCTCTACCCATCCCCAAAGGTTTATACTAGGGTGATTTTTGTACCTGTACTCATTATCATCAGCTCCTCCCAGGAAAGCAAAACAACAAGCGGATCGCCAGCGAGTTGTAAAGCAATCTTAGAGTAAGTGCCATTCACCGAGAATAGATCACCAGCCTCAAATGAGGGTAGTATCGCGTAACAACTATTTCCGATAGTTTCCGCACTACGAAAGGGTTTGGCTCCTCAGCTTCTCAGACTTAACAACCGGCCCATTGGCTAGAAGAGTGAATGGGTTGCGTTGGTCAGCCTCCACTGAGGTTGATGGTCGACCCCGTCGCCATCACTTATCTTAAGTGTATACTCATTCTCACCACATGCGGCATCACACACATTCCCATTAGCAGAAAAATAAACACGTATAGCAATTAGGAAAAGCAGTATATATATTTGTCCTAATCATCCTAGACTTATAAAGCTATGATTCCTAAGTTCCTGACAGAAATGGGTTCCCCGGCGGAAGCCCCAATCTGTGGTATTCACACAAGTGAAGAGAAAAAAGGTTTGTCCAAGGTTTCCACCTTAAACGTTTAAGAAAGAAGATTTGGCCCCATGGTGGGCGCCACTTTTTCTGTAGCGAGCGATTTTGGACGCGGTTCTTAAGCGCTGGTCACTCTCTGCGGTTTGAGCTTTGACTACAGGTCGATTCATTTTTTATCCTATTGTGAGCTGAATAAGGAAGGGAAATAGATGTCTCCAATTAACCCTGCTTTGCATACTGAGTTTAAAGAGCGGTCTGTTAGGTTACGAATGCTATCAATGTGGGGGGCCTTTGTACTGGTTATTTGTATTTTCGCCAATACGATTTTCTTTCTTTTTATCTAGGAAGAAGGTTTCTGGCGGGGAACAAGGATTAGGATGTTAGGACTGATGCTTTTGAAATACTGCTTATGATTGATGGAGATATGGGATTTGGGTTTTTTGTTGATTGCGCTCGCTAAGATCTTTTATTTCGATCTTATGCCTAAGTATTCCCGTTTACCGAAACAGGGAAATCAGAGCGTTCGTAGTTCCTCCTATTCTATGGGAGGAAATGGGTGTTTTGGTGTCTTGTTCAAAGCCCAAGGCGTGAAGCGAAAGGTGGTTTATATCTTGTTCAAAGCCCAAGATGTGAAGCTGAAAGGTCTATTTGTGTCTTGTTCAAAGCCCAAGACGTGAAGCTGAAAAACCTCGACTTTAGAGAGAATTTGTCATCTCTAAAGAGGGGAGAAGGAGAATTATTTTAACTGGGATACGCGGATCCGAGCAATGCCATAATTTCCGAAGAAAGGGTTTTAATGTATGCTGTGAACGAGGCACAACTTTGATGCTAAAAGGTTGATTGGATCAACCAGTGGTTTTGTTATACAAAGCCTAAGAGGAGGCTATTTTGTGTCTCGTACAAAGCCCGAGAGAGAGAGGCTAAAAGGGTTGACTCAATAGGAGAATCTTTTATACTCAACAAGAGAGTGTTTTTGTATCTCGTATGAAGCCCGAGATGAAGGCTAAAAGTTTGACTCAACAAGAGAGTGTTTGTGTGTCTCGTACAAAGCCCGAGAGAGAGGCTAAAGGAGGTTGACTCAACAAGAGAGTCTTTTATACTCAACAAGAGAATGTTTTGTATCTCGTACAAAGCCCGAGATAGAGGCGAAAGGTTGGCTGTTTCAGTTGAGTGACAGGTCCAGTATGTTGGTTAAAAGAGAAAATCAGTTCTTATAAAGAGACTGATTAAAAGTAAGGCTATGCTTTGGCGCTTGATCAGAGGATCAGGGTTATTTCCTGTTCTTTAAGGAAATGGGAAATCCATAGGGGTTTTGAGACTGTCCGAGTCTGCGGGTTTTCTTCCTATTTAACGAAGGGGTCACTTGAGAATGTCTTTGAGACTCAAGGAAGTTAGACTGTCCAAGTCTAGAGTTTTATCTTTGGTACTATGCTTTGAGAAACAGTAGCAGACTCTACGAAAGGACTGTTCTATTGGAGATGACTAAGTTCTGTTCCTATACCTTTAGGAGGTCGTCGGGACAATTTGTACGAAGCCCAAGAGGAGGCGGGAAACTTTTAAGAAGCCGACGGGTCCTTGTACGAAGCCCAAGAGGAGGCTATCATTCCCGGAGGAAGAGATCATTATACGAAGCCTAAGAGGAGGCTGTGAATACTTCTAAGAAGCCGTAGTGTCCTTGAATAATGCCCAAGAGGAAGCCGATGCTTTTAAGAAGCCTGTGGGTCTATCATCTCCTTTCCATTAGGAGAGATAACTCTTTTAAAGATAAAAACCACTGGTAAACGTGCGAGGTTTACTATCCAGCAACTTTTAGCTTTTGAAGAGGGTTCCTTAGTTAAGGTCCAAGATTATGACCGTAGTGGGTACCCAAACCCCGAGACATTCAAGGCAAGCTATCCACAAGGAATAGATCAAGTCAGGAAAGTTCGAGAATTTGGAAGAAACTCAAAGATGCCATTCACGGAGAATACATTCATCTTGGGGAGTAGAGCTTCTTGACGATTCCTAAGGAGGACAGCCGAAGAGAAGACTGTATCTGGTGCTCCTATTGGGGATCTAGGCGTCTATTTCTACGAATAAAGGAAACGGCGTCACCTAGTTCTAGACGTAGTAGCCGGGGAAACTCAAAATATCTATACTATTATTACGTAGTAGATATGAGTTTATGAAAGGAGACTTACAGTGAAACAGCCCCACAATACAATTATATATATATGAGTTTGTGAAAGGAGACTTACAGTGAGCAGCCCCACAATACAGTTATATATATATGAAAGCAGTAAATGAAAGTGATAACCACTTACTCGGTTGTAGTGCTTCCATGCTGTTTGGTTAGTTGTTCAACAAAGAAAGATTGAAAACAACAGTATATTCAAAATCAAAGGAGAAAGTACTTTGAAAAAGAAACATTTGGGGCTTACAGCTCAAGGAGAGGCCCAGGGTTTTATTAGTGAGCGCACTGTTGAATTTGTACAGAGGGACTTATACAAGTGACTGAGGCCCAAAAAGGTTTTCTGTACAAAGGGATGGGTCTTACACTCTCTCAAGAGGCCCAAAAAGGTTTAAAGAAAAAGAGTGGGGCTTATAACATGATGGTAGGCCCAAATGATTTTTCGTTTAAAAATGGCGATCGCGCCGAGGTTTTCTTTTAACGCAGAGGGACTTATACAATAAGTGAGGCCCAAAAATGTTTTGGTTAAAAGGGGGATTGGGTCTTACACTCTAATAGAGGCCCAAAGTGTTTTGAATGGGTCTTATAACTCAAGGAGAGGCCCAGATGATTTTTATTTTTAAACGGGCGACGATCGCGCCTTTTACTTGTACAGAGGGACTTATACAATGAGTGAGGCCCAAAAAAGTTTTTGTACAAGGGGGGATGGGTCTTACACTCTCTCAAGAGGCCCAAAGAGTTTTGAAAATGATTTATGAGGGTTGAATTAATCCAAAACCCTAATTTGTTTTCAAAATGTATTTAATTGAATAAAAATTCAATTAAAATGATCAAAAATTGTTTAACACATGGAAAACAAATTGTGATTTTGGATTAATGCTTCAAAAATTAAGTATTGACCTACAAAATAATTAGAAAGCATTAAAAGTTGCAAAATCAATGTAGAAAAAATATTTAAAATGCCAAAAACAATCAAAATATTAATTCTTTGCAAAAATATCAATTATATGAAATAAATAATATTTTTGGGATTTTTTGATAAAATAAAATATTTTAACATTTTTGTGAATTATTAAAAAAGGAATCAACCCAAAATCATTAAAACTCAGAGAGAAATTAATTTTTGAATCAATTAAATAAAATTACAAAATTCAAATATTTGAATTTGGAAAAATGGCGCCAAGAACAGCTGAAGAACACGCGCGTGTTCTTGGTTTCTCAGATTTGCATTTTCTATCCAATCTCCATGAATACGTAATCATATCATGCAATCCACATATCATTATGCTCGTCTCAACCTCACGATCATGTCTATGTACTTTAATTTCATTTAAATTAAACATACAACAAGAAATCACGAAGAGACCTCAAGAACCCTAATTTCTGCATGAAGGCTAGGATTTTTGATACACGATTCAAACAATGCAATTAATTGAGGGAAAACATTCCATGCATGATTATGAACACATGGCCAAATTATTGTGCGAGGAAATATGCATAGATTGAGAGATGACCAAGCATGTGCTTACCTCCAAGCCGTGACAGCAAGTTCAAAGTGATTTTTGATTTGGAGGTGTTACAGATGAGTGGTGATGACCTGAACAACTTCCCTACACCCTATGGATTGTGTTTGGATGGTTGGACTTGATTGAAATTGGCTGGATCATTTTGTGGTACCTCAGCTGCACTTTGGTTAAAACCTTGAGCAACCAGCTGATGATTTTGTGAAATTGATGTTTCAGAAGTAATCTAAGTGTTTGATCAGCTCATATGTGATGTATGTGAGGTGTGTGAGTGATTGGTTTGATTGGAATTGCTCTCAAACTCAAAACCCGATAGTGACTTGCCTTAGAAGGCAAAATTGGAGTGAAAGAAGAGATTTTGAGGAAAGCATCTGTTTGATGGCTTTGGTGTACTCAAACTGACCACAATGGAGATCTATTTATAGTAGAGCAAGTTTGTTTTGCAAGGAATAGTGAATGGCAGCTGGTAAGTAGGTTTGGCCAATGTTGTCCAATGAAAATCCAAGTCTCCTCTAGCCATTGACTAGAGGTTAGGGCACAGAGCTTTGGTTCCCTTGGTCTTGGATAAGTCTTGACTGATTTCAGATGAGAATGGCTCAGTCCATGCCACCTTGATGGTTCCATTGAATGCCTCATTCCAAATTTGAAGTCTTGTCCCTATTTTGGCCATTCTAGGTTCAACATGCTATTTCTTGTTCCATGGACTTTGGAGGCTTGGCTCAGTGATTGTCCCCTTTAGATTCAATCCTCTGAGGTGTCCAAGTGGATAGGAGCAATTGAATTTGGCTGATTTTGGAAAATCGACCAAAGTTGCAAATTCTGCCTTGCTTTGACAGATTTCAGCAAGGCAACTTGGCAATGTTGTATCTCATGGTGTAGGTTGAATTTGGCAATGTTCTTGGCCATTTTGGAAAGCTCTTACATGATACAACAACTGTTTGAACAAGTTTGGTTTTGATCTCTTTTGATTCCAAGTGAAAAATCCCCCTACATTTGGCAAAAAGTGAGGCAAAATCTGACTTAGTGAAAATTTCACTAAGTGTTGGAAAAAGTGACTTTTTCACTTTTCAGCCACTTTGATCACTCCATAACTCAAAATCCTTAATGAATTGGAATGACTTGTAGTTGAAGTTTTTATAGGTTATAATGAGGGCTACAAATCCATCTTTGGATGAGAAAAAATGTCCTTGTGGTTTAGGAGTTATGGTCCTTCAAAGTTGGTACCCTTGCCACTTTATTTTTAACTTAGAAAAATTTATAAGTTTTATGGTTACCCCTTTTACAAGTTATCTCACTTTTCTTGATTTTTCTTGATGAATGATGATTCAAATCATACATTAACATCATTTTAGGGTTAAAAATCCATTTTGGTGAAAAATCTCAAAAAGTCAAAGTTGACTTTTGTGCACAGTTGACTTTTTATCAGATGAATTCCAAACTGTGCAATTCTTCAGGAAATCATGTCCTTGACCTAAATAAAACTTGATGGACATGTTCCATGGGTGTCATAGGGTATATTCAATCATGTATTAGGGTTTGGGAGCATGTCCTGGTCAAAAGTCAAAGTTATAGTTGACTTTTCCCTTAAAACCCTAATTGTGGTGCAGATGGAATTGAGACTTGTTGCTCAAACTTCTTGGATTAATCCATTGTTCCAAATGGATCAATATGGTATATTAGAGACCCTTAATTAATCTCTTGAGGTCTTGGCTCATGGTTTGTCCCAAAAGTCAACTTAGGGGTGAATTAGGTCAAGAAACCCTAATTCCTGATTTTTGATGAATGCATCCCCTGAGGCAAAATTGACTTGATGCATGGGTTCATGAGGTTCCATGAAGTATATTAGGTTATGTTTTGGATCATTGCCTTGTGCCCAGATGAAAATTTCCATCTGGAGGCCCTAGTCGACCAAAACCCTAATTTGGTGACACTGTCGATCTTGAGACTTGATCCACCTAGAAGGGAGCAGCCTTGTGCTTAATCCTTGAAGTGGGAGTCCTTTTTGATCCATTTTGGATGTTTAAGAGATTAGACAAGTTGAATATCATGTCATTTCTTGATTGATCCTTTGTCTAAGCACTCAGAGAGGGCTTGAAACCCTAATTTTGATTGTATTGGATGCTCACCCATCTTTGGGGAGACTGATGAAGCATGATGGTTCATCCATATTGTGATGATGATTTTCACAATGATGGGAAAACTAAGTGGTCAAAATTTGGGGTATTACAACCTCCTTCATGAATTTCTTGTATAGAGGCAATTGTTCAAGTGCTTCAAAGAAGGGCATATTAATCTCTAACTTTTTGAACAATGAGCTGAATTTCTCAAAGTCTTTTTCTTATGTCTCCGTCTTTGTCACTCTTGAGGGGTACGGTAACTTGATCTTAGGTTTAACCTCTTCTTTTCTTTTCTCTTCGGTTGGCCTGGCTTCTTCTTCTGCAACTTCCTGGATTTTTGTGGTAACAACATTGACATTCTCATGATTCTTCGGATTGGGGATTGTGGCACTTCGGAGGGCGCCTGGTGCTTGAGAATTCGCAACTTATTGAGCTATCTGACCCAATTGAACCTCCAGATTCTTTATGGAGGTTGTGGTATTCCTATAGCTATTCCTAGTCTCTTCATGAAATTGCATGTTATGAGCTGCCATCTTCTCAATGTCAATCTCCCATTGTGCTTTTTGGGGAGCTTGTTGCTGCTGTGGGTATTGTTGTTGATTATGATATTTCCAGGAGAAGTTAGGATGATTTTTCCACCCTGGATTATAGGTTTGAGCATAGGGATTATTCTGCTTCAGGAATTTTAACTCTTCAATTTGTTGCGGAGTTGCAACACAATGTGCAGTGTAATGGGGTCCACTACAGATCTCACAACTCATGGGTTGACCAGTTTGAACTTGTGCCACACTTTGAGTACCTACTTTCATAACCTTTAACCTTCTTTCAACTTCCACATAAATCTGATCTTCTACCTTCACAACCTGATTATTCAACTTCAAATCAATCACACCCTCAGATTTACTCACACTTCGATCATATAACCTCAAATGTTCGTTGGCTGCAATAGCTTCAATAATTTTCTTAATACCAGTCGCGATGGTGAAGTTGGATGATCTACCAGCAGCTGTATCAATAAGTTGCTTAGTTTTCATTCGGAGGCCATTGACGAACACCTGTATCTTCTCAGTTTGATCCATGTTGTGAGCCAGACATGCTACCAAAACCTTTTTGAACCTCTTGTATGCGTCTCCGAGAGATTCTCCGTCCTTCTGTTTAAAGTTCACAATATCATATTGTAGCGAGCGAATTTGGACGTGGTTCTTAAGCACTGTCGCTCTGGGTTACTATAGGTCGATTCATTTTTTATCCTATTGAAGCTGAGGAAGGAAAGGAAATAGATGTCTCCAACTAACCCTGCTTTGCAAACTGAGGTCAAACAATCAAAACTGTTGGTTTACAGATGCGATCAATGTGGGGGGGCCTCTCTTAGGTTATTTTGGTTGAATTTAGACTTTTGGCGGGGAACACGGACTCAGATGTTTTGATTAATATGTGAGGATTTATGACCTAAGGTTTTCGATGTGGTTTGCTCGCTAAGATTTTTCTTTCAATCTTATGCCTACGTATTCCCATTTACCGAAACAGGGAAATCAGAGCGATCGTAGTTCCTCCTATTCTATGGGAGGAAATGGTGTTTTGGTGTCTTGTTCAAAGCTCAAGACGTGAAGCTGAAAAGGTGGTTTATATCTTGTTCAAAGCCCAAGATGTGAAGTTGAAGGGTCTATTTGTATCTTGTTTGAAGCCCAAGATATGAAGCTAAAAGGGTGTTGACTTTAGAGAGAATTTGTCATCTCTAAAGGGGCCTGTTTGTCACAACTGTTGGGTGACTGACTATAAAGGAGGATTACTTTAATTGGGATATGTGAATCCTAGCAATGCCATAATTTCCTTTATAGGGGGTTTTGACCTGAAGGAGAAGACTTTAACTCAGTGTAGAGCAATGCTATCTTTCCTTAGGAATTTCTCATGCTAAAAGAGGGACAGTGGCGTGGATGTAAATAATCCAGAGGCTTGCCACTTACAGCAATTAGATGAAAGGAGTTGTTGATGTTTGTATCCTGTGAACGAGGCACAATTTTGATGCTAAAAGGTTGATTGACTCAACCGGGGTTTCTCTTATACAAATCCTAAGAGGAGGCTATTGACCGAACAAAAGGATGCTTTTGTGTCTCGTACGAAGCTCGAGAGGGAGGCTAAAAGGAGTTGACTCAACAAGAGAGTGCTTTTAGATGTGTCTTGTACGAAGCCCAAGACGGAGGCTAAAGGTTGACTCAACAAGAGAGTCTTTTATACTCACCAAGAGAGTGATTTGTATCTCGTACGAAGTCCGAGATGGAGGCTAAAAGAGAGATTGACTCAACCAGAGAGTCTTTTTGTATCTCGTACAAAGCCCGAGATAGAGGCTAAAAGGATTACTGTTTCAGTTGAGTGACAGGTCCAGTAGGTTGGTTAAAAGAGAAAATCTGTTCTTATGAAGAGACTGATTAAAGGTAAGGCTATGCTTTGGGATTGATCAAAGGATCAGGGTTATTTCATGTTCTTTAAGGAAATGGGGAATCCAGAGGGGATTGGAGACTGTCCGAGTCTACTGGTGTTTTCCCTTACTTGAGAATGCCTTCGAGACTCAAGGAGATTAGACTGCCCAAGTCTAGAGTTTTATCTTTTGTACTATACTTAAGAGAAATTAAGGGACAGTACAGTTGCGGTGGCAAGATCTAGACTCTTTGAAAGACTGTTCTATTAAGATGACTAATTTATGTTCCTATACCTCTAGGAGGTTGTCGGGACAATTTGTACGAAGCCCAAGAGGAGGCTGGGAACTTTTAAGAAGCCGAGGGACAATTTGTATAAAGCCCAAGAGGAGGCTCTCTTCCCGAAGGAAGAATCCTTATACGAAGCCTAAGAGGAGGTTGTGAATACTTCTAAGAAGCCGTAGGGTCCTTGTACAACGCCCAAGAGGAGGCGGGGATGCTTTTAGGAAGCCTGTGGGTCCCCAAACCCTGAGAAGTTCAAGACAGGCTATTCACAGAGAATAGATCAAGCCAGGAAAGTCTGAGAAATTGGAAGAAACTCAAGAGATGCCATTCACGGAGAAAAGATCATCTCTGGGGAGTCAGAGTTTCTTTGACAATGTCTAAGAGTGACAGTCTGAGAAAGGGTTCACCGAGAATGCTGCCTTTCACGTCTCCATATTGTTTAACCCCAAGAGGAGGGAAGACTGTATCTGGTAATCCTATAGGGGATCTAGTTTTGTCTATTTAAGAGTGATCAACAGGGCTTAGTGCTAGACGTAGTTGCTGGGGAAACTCTAAATATTTATACTAGTATTACACAGTTGATATGAGTTTATGAAAGAAGACTTACAGTGAAACAGCCCCACAATACAATTATATGTACATGAAAGCAGATAAAGAAAGCATATAAACACTTACTCGGTTGTAGAGCTTCCATGTTGTTTGGTTAGTTTGTTCAACAAAGAAAGATTGAAAACAACAGTATATTCAAAATTTAAAGGAGAAAGTATTTTGAAAAGTTGTTGGGGATTACAGCTCAAGGAGAGGCCCAAGGTTTATCAGTGATCACACTATCGTTTTGTACAGAGGGACTTATACAAGTGACTGAGGCCCAAGAAAGGTTTTCTGTACAAGGGGATGGGTCTTACACTCTCTCAAGAGGCCCAAGTGTTTAAAGAAAAAGAATGGGGCGTACAACATGAGGGTAGGCCCAGATGATTGGTTTTTTTATTGGCGATCGCGCCGAGGTTTTCTTTTAATACAGGGGGACTTATACAATGTCTGAGGCCCAAAATTGCTTTGGTTAAAAGGGGATTGGGTCTTACACTCTAATAGAGGGCCAAAAGATTTATTTTTGTACAAGTGGTGGGGCTTACAGCTCAAGGAGAGGCCCAAGGTCATTTGTTTGAAAATGGCGATCGCGCCGAGATTTTTGAAAACGCGGTGGGTCTTATACAATGCATTGAGGCCGAAAATGGTTTGGTTTTCAAAAAGGGGTTGGGTCTTACACTCTAATAGAGGCCCAATGATTTTGAATGGGTCTTATAGCTCGAGGAGAGGCCCAAGGTTTGTTTTTCAACGGACGATGATCGCGTTGAACTTTTTGAAATACAACGGAACTTATACAATAAGTGAGGCCAAAAAATAGGTTTGTATTTACAAAGGATTGGGTCTTACACTCTATTAGAGGCCCAAAAGTGTTTGAAATTGTTTGATGAGGGTGAAAATCAAAGAAACTCTAATTTGTTATTCTTTAAAAGTAAGTATTTAAAGAAAATCAAATAAAATACCAAATAAGTTTGAATAAACCATTTGTGATTTTTGTTTAAGTTTTGAAAAATGAGGGATTAATCACAAAGGATATTCAAACTCACTTGGTTTTGATTTTCAAAGTAAATATTCACTTTTAAAATGTTTAAAAACATTAAAAATGAATTTATTCACAAAAATACTAATTATATTAAATAAATAATATAAACTTAAGTTTTTTGTGGAATAAAATATTTTAACATTTTTGTGATTTTTTGCAAAAAGAACCAATAAAAAATAATTAAAATTGAAAGAGTTATTAATTTTCCAATTAATTAATAAAACATGAAAATATTGGAAAAAATAGCAAAAATGTGAGAAAACACAAAATGGCATGGGTGGGGTTTGAACCCACGACCTCAAGGTTATAGGGCGCGCGCCTTACCACTGGGGTGGTGATACATCCATTGCTTGAAGTGAAACCACAAATATACAAGGTTTGCCTTGTTTTCTAGGCCTAGCCAAGGCAAGGCAAGGCAAGTTTTGCCAAGAAACGGGAAGGTCCATAACTTTCTCATTTCTCCATGGTTGGGGACAAAATTTATATGCATCTGGTCTAGAATTTCACAAGGAATCCAATGATGGTGGTATTTTTTTAGATCATACTCCCTCCTCAAAATCCGATAGTGGTTTTGAAAAAGGCCTATAATTGCATTTTCTATGCTACACTTTGATACAGGCATGAATTACATGATGAATTGGTTCAAACACAACATATATAACATGTATGAGGTGTGTATGATCAGTGGACTTCGAAGCAATGCATATTTTGGAAAGTTCAAGTCATGATGCTTACCTCTTTTTGAGCTTTTGGAGTTTTCTGTGCAATCTGCCAAAATTCTTGTTCTAGAAATGGTTTGATGCTTTGGACACTCTCAAATGATCCCTTAGAAGCTTTTAGGATGGTTGGAATCAGCTGGAACCTGCAAAAACACAAACTGGCTCTTTCTTGCAAAAGGGGTTAAAATGACCAAAATAGCAACTCTCTCAAATGGTGTTCCAGATGGGGGAACCATTTGGGACAGTTCAAGGATGTTATTTGGAGTATGTTTGAGGTTTTATCTGGTTTGGAAAGTGACTGAATCAAGACATGGCTTGAAAAATGCACAAAAGGCCTATTTTGAGGTTTTGAGAGGTGACTTTGTGATTTAAGGATTACAGGTCACTTTTGATAGTTTGGATTACCTACATATGATGTTTATGAGGGGTTAGGATCATGAGATGTGATGGAAATGCTCTCTAACTCAAAAACTCAGAGTTACCTTGCTAAAGAAGGCATTTTGGCCTAAAGAGAGGGATTTTGAGGAAAGCATCTATTTGATGGCTTTGGTGTACTCAAACTGAGCACAAATGAGCTCTAGTTATAGTAGAGCTAGTTTGTTTTGGGATCAATAGTGAATGGTAACTGCAGCAGAGGTTTGGCCAATTGTTGCACTTTGGAACCCAAGTCTCCTCTAGCCATTGACTAGAGGTTAGGGCACAGGGCTGTGGTTCCCTTGGTCTTGGATAAGTCTTGACTGAATTTAGTTGGAAATGGCTCAGTCCATGTCACCTTGGTGTATGCATTGAATGCTCCAATCCAAAATTGGAGTCTTGTCCCTCTTTTAGGCAATTCTAGGTTTGGCATGCTACTTCTTGTTCCAAGGACTTTGGAGGCTTGGCTCAGTGTTTGTCCCCTTTAGATTTGATCCTCAGATGTGTCCAAGATGATGACAAGGCTTGGAATTAGCTAATTTTGCCAAATCGAGCAAAAATGCAAAATTCTGCCTAGCCTTGGCAGTTTTTAGCAAGGCATATTGCCCTTGTCATATCTCATGGCTCAAGTGGAATTTGGTGATGTTCTTGGTCATTTTGGAAAGCGCTTATATGATACAACAACTGTTTGATCATATTTGGTTTTGATACCTTTTGGATCCAAGTGAAAAATCCCCCTACATTTGGAAAAAAGTGAAGGCAGATTCTGACTTAGTGAAAATTTCACTAAGTGTTGGAAAAAGTTACATTTTCACTTTTTGTGATTTTGATCATTCCATAACTCAAAATCCATAATGAATTTGGAGGGAGGTCAGTTTTAAGCTTTTGTAGAGGGTAATAAGATCTACAAATCAAGCTTTGGATGAGGAAAAATGGCTTTGTGGTTTAGGAGTTATGATCCTCCAAAGTTGGTACCCTTGCCACTTTGTTCATAACTTAGAAAATTTTCTAAGTTTTTATATTTACCCCTTTTACAAGTTATCCCACTTTTCTTGATTTTTCTTGATGAATGATAATTCAAGTCATACATTAACATCATTTTAGGGTTAAAAACCCATAATTGTGAAAAATCTCAAAAAGTCAAAGTTGACTTTTGTGCACAATTGACTTTTTATAAGATGAATTCCAAACTGTGAACTAAATCAAACTTGATGGACATGTTCCATGGGTGTTATAGGGTATATTGAATCATGTCCTAGGGTTTGGGAGCATGTCCTGGTCAAAAGTCAAAGATATAGTTGACTTTTTTCGCGAAACCCTAACTGTGGTTCTGATGAAATTGAGACTTGCTGCTCAAGCTTCCTGGATCAATCCATTGTTACAAATGGATCAATTTGGTATGTTGGAGACCCCAAATCATGTCTTGAGGTCTTGGCTCATGATTTGTCCCAAAAGTCAACTTAGGGGTGAATTAGGTCAAGAAACTCTAATTCATGATTTTTGATGTATGCATCCCCTGAGGTCAAATTGACTTGATGCTTGGGCCCATGAGGTTCCATGGAGTATTTTAGGATATGCTTTGAAACATTGGCTCATGCCTAGAGGAAAATTTCCATCTGGAGGCCCTGGTCGACCAAACCCTAATTTGGTGACACTGTCGATCTTGAGGCTTGATCCACCCGAAAGGGAGCAGCCTTGTGTTTAATCCTTAAAGTGGGAGTCCTCTTGACCCATTGTAGATGTTTGAGAGGTTTATACAAGTTGAAGATCATGTCAATTCTTGATTGATCCTTTGTCTAAGAACTCTGAGAGGGCCTGAAACCCTAAATTTGATTGTAGCGGATGCTCACCCATCTTTGGGGAGACTAATGAGGCATGATGGTCCATCCATATTGTGATGTTGATTTACACAATGATGGGAAATATTAGTGGTCAAAATTTGGGGTATGACAGATGCCCCTATTTAATCTTTTTGGACCCGAAGGTGTGAATGGCGAAGGTATTCGGGCATTCGGGGTGCAAGAGGATTAAATATCGAAATATCCGAAATTTTGATGGTGGTTATGAATGGCAGTTCGTGCATCCTTCCTCTTTTGCTAAGCAATGATGCTTAGAAAAGGTAAACTTCCCCTCGATCCTGGTTTCCTACCAAGGAACTGGTCTCAGTTTTTGATTTAAACTTCCCCTCGATCCTGGTTTCCCACCAAGGAATTGGTCTCAATTTCTGAAATAAACTTCCCCTCGATCCTGGTTTCCTACCAAGGAACTGGTCTCAGTTTCTGAAATAACTTCCCCTCGATCCTGGTTTCCTACTAAGGAACTGGTCTCAATTTTCGATATAAACCTCCCCTCGATCCTGGTTTCCTACCAAGGAACTGGTCTTAGTTTCTGATATAAACTTCCCCTCGATCCTGGTTTCCTACCAAGGAACTAGTCTTTGTTTCTAATATAAACTTCCCCTCGATCCTGGTTTCCTACCAAGGAACTGGTCTCAGTTTCTTTTGTCAATAAACTTTCTTGACAAGGGACGCTATTCGTAGCGGTTTTCCTCAAACTTATCGCCAAATTTTCCTGGGGAGATGCCATTTGATAGAAAATTTTTGATGTCAGACTCGCTGGGGAACCCATTCGCCTGAGTTGTAGAGGTGTACAAACTTCTCTGTCTAGAGACACCATTTGCTGACTCTACTGGGGAAAACGAGTCTCTTGATAGACTGCTTTCGCGCTTGGGGATATTACATCATACTTTTCTCGGGATCTTCCCGGAGAAACGCCATATGATGTGATCCAATTTTGAGGTGCTGATGACCTTTTCATCAGCGGTTTTTTTTTTTGGAGAAAAACTGCTGTATTGCTGAATCTCTGCTTAAGAGGCTTCCTCTAGGGATTTTTCTTAATCCGGGAAAGCGAAATTATCATCTTCAATGGCTAAGAGTGACATCGGTTGAAGGGTCTCTGGTTTTTTAGAGGTTCAAGTTATCAAAGTGGTCAAGGGCCAATTCTGATCCAGAAATAAACTGGAGGAGATAGATTGTTCAGATGCAACCTTTCCTAACGAGGAATGAACTGACAACTCAATTGAAAGCACTATTATCACTAGGGGACAAAACCGACTGGAGTGATAATGATGCAATATGAATGTGAATGCAAATCAATAATGCATGATGTATGTATGTATATGCTGACAAAACTGACGCGACATACAAACTAACGGATGAACACGACTGGATATTCGGCCACAGTGGCGCATGTAGAAATATCGCTGGTTCAAGATAGCAATTCTTCCTTGCTTAGGAGAAACGGCCCCTGTTGGGAGCGACGCTGGTCGGGCTTAGGAGATGAGAACTCGGCCGAAGAGGTCAGATGGAGCATTCGCATCTGACATAGCTGATCCTTTATTCAGGCATACTGGTTTAGAAGGAGTACTTTGATTTTGCACTTTGAGGCTCGAACACCTTTGGAGAAGCGATCAATGTTCTTTCGATGTTCAACAGTCAAAAGAAATTGCCATCTTTATTTTAAAAGCAGAAAAGCTTTACAAGTAAATTCATTTTGTTTCGTTTCAAGAATCGTTGATCATGTTAAAAACATCATTCTGTAAAGCTAAAACAAATATGAATTGCAAATAAAAGCACAAGGGCTCAAATTTTATTGATAGGATGGAGATCAGCCAAACGCGTGATTCCATAGAGTATTTACAAAGTTTAGAAAATGGTAATTTACAGGGAAAAGGGTTATGTTGAAACATAACGACCTCTATCCTTCTACCAACTTTGAATTCGGGGCGTCCTGAGCTTCTGTCGAAGATGATCGTGACTGGAGTGTCTAATGGATGGCATGACTGCTGAGGAGTTGAACTGATCAGACATAGTTACTTGCCATTATCCCTAACTTTTGCCTGGATTGTACTTGGAGATTTCCAATCCACCGGGATGATTTTTTTGACTTTGTCTCTAACTTTTGCCTGGACCGCCCTTTCGGGTTTTCAATCCACCGAGACGTCTTTTTTTTTTTAGTTTAGGCGAAGTATTTCTTGACTACATCAACATTTGTGGGGTAGGCAAATTCCTCTCCGTCCATGGTTGCAAGTCTCAAGGCACCGCCTGAGAAAGCTTTCTTGAACACATAGGGGCCGTCATAATTCGGAGTCCATTTGCCCCGAGAATCAGTGAGAAAATATTGTATCTTTTTGAGCACAAGGTCTCCTTTCCTGAAGATGCGATGTCGGACCTTTTTGTCAAACGCCATCTTCATTCTTTGTTGATACAATTAACCATGGCATAGAGCCGTGATTCGCTTCTCTTCGATCAGATTCAGTTCATCGTGTCGATTTTGACACCATTCAGCCTCTGTTAGCTTAGCTTCCATCAATACCCGGATTGATGGGATCTCTACTTCGATGGGGAGCACTGCCTCCATGCCATATACTAGAGAGAAAGGGGTTGCCCCTGTTGAAGTGCGGACAGATGTGTGATAACCGTGAAGAGCAAAGGGTAGCATCTCATGCCAGTCTTTGTAGGTCACAACCATCTTTTGAACGATCCTCTTGATGTTCTTGTTAGTCGCTTCTACCGCTCCATTCATCTTGGGTCGATAGGGAGATGAGTTATGGTGTTCGATCTTGAACTCTGCGCACAACTCTTTCATCATCTTATTATTCAAGTTGGATCCATTATCGGTAATGATCTGGCTCGAAACACCATAATGGCAGATGATATTGTTTTTGATAAATTGGACCACCACTTGTCGGGTTACATTAGCGTACGACGCTGCTTTGACCCACTTGGTGAAGTAATCAATGGCTACTAGGATGAACCGATGTCCGTTTGAAGCCTTAGGCTCAATCAAGCCAATCATGTCGATTCCCCATATGGAAAAAGGCCATGGGGAAGAAAGAACTTTGAGATGCGTTGGCGGTACATGAATTTTGTCGGAGTATATCTGACACTTGTGACACTTCCTCATGTACTTGTAGCAATCGGATTCCATGGTCAACCAATAGTACCCTGCTCTTAGAATTTTTCTCTCCATTGTGTGTCCGTTGGCATGAGTGCCGAAGGATCCTTCATGAATTTCTTTTATCAGCATGTCTGCTTCTGGTCTGTCTACACATCAAAGCAAGACCATGTCGAAATTTTTCTTATAGAGTGTATCCCCGCTCAGGAAGAAACTGCCTGCCAGTCTCCTGAGGGTTTTTCTGTCTTTCCTAGGTGCCCCAGGTGGGTATTCTTGTTTCTGAAGGAAGCATTTGATATCATGATACCAAGGTTTGTCGTCTATGACTGCTTCAATCGTGAAGATGTAAGCGGGCCGTTAAAGGCGCATTATGTCGCTCTTAGGTAAGTCGTTCCATTGACCTACACTAATCATGTAAGAGAGAGTTGCTAATGCATCAGCCATGTGATTCTCATCATGAGGGATGTGATGAAACTCGACTCTATTGAAGAAGGGTATCAACCTTCTTGCATAATCTTTGTAAGGAATTGTAGCACCCCAAAATTTGCCCTACCTTTTTCTGGCTTATGTTTCTTTCTCATTTTGCATCTTTAGGTCATAACTCATAATTATTCATTTTTTGCATTGGTCTTCTAAGACATGGGATTACGGCATTTCTTTAAATATGGGTTTTCTATTTGCAAGAGTTTGAAGTCTGGTACTCATAATATTCTTGTTCAGAGGATTCATCAAAAGTATTGAGTCAGGGTTTCATTGGTGTGAATCAGGGTTTGGATCCTTCTTAATATCTCAAGAGAATTGGTTCCAGGTTAAGTGCTCATTCAGTTATGATCAGGTGGAAGTTTGACTTCATCTTGGTCAAATCATCAGGAGTTTTGCTTCAAGTGCAAGTTATCAGTGTTATTGGTTTATTTCTCTGGAAGTGCGCATCAAGGGTCAGTTTGTTATGCGTTGGAGGTCAAGTCATCAAGCTTTGGTTCATGTGGGGTTGATTTAAAAGTCAGGATCTGTGGATTTATTTTCCCAGAGATTTATTCAGACAGATTCATGTGAGGATTCACTTGTCAAAGTTTCAGAGGATGTTAGATTCAGATGTTTTGTTTTAGTGGCAAGATTGTTCAATGATAGTTGTGTGCACTTTATCAGAGGCTTGTGAAAAAGTTTGGGATTGGTTGCAGATTCATTTGGTTACCTCTTTACTAAACCGTGTTCTTATCCACCTTTTGATTTTCATATCCTTTATTCATTTTTAATAACCATTTTAATATCCACACTTAATCCAAAATCCATTTTTTATCCATTTCAATCCAACTTCCTCTTTTTTATATTTTATCCATTTATCCACATCATTTTTAATATCCATCTCATTATCCATATCCATTCATTAACCAATTTCCCATTACAAATATTCAAAACCATATTTTTTAATTCACTCCATCCATAAATCCATTTTTTTTCTAATCCACATTTTAATTCAATTACCGATTTATTATTCCAAACCATTTAAGTCCAATCCATTTCATTAACCAATTTCAAACCATATCCAAATTAAATCCACATTCACTACCCATTTCTATTTCAAATTCATTTTATATCTTTATTATCCATTAAACCACCCTAAACCATTGATATCCTAATTTCATTCTTCAAACCCAATATCCAAATGAGAAACGAGTAGCCAAGTGAGTCATGAAATCAAGTCCATTGCAGTGGAGAGTTCATAGTAGTAAATTGGAAATTCATAACAAAAGGAAGTGTTAGGAATTTTGCAAATGCACTCCATCTTAGTTCATTGTGATGTAATATTGCCTATGTTGTGTAATGGAACTACTTCATATTTTCTATTGAGAAGGCAGTCAAGTCCCATCGCCATAAATCATAAAGCCGCCCCTCAGATAAGTTGGAAGGTTATTTTGCCTAAATTATGAAGTCTTCGTTGATGCCACACCACCTGTACTAATTTTGTTTTGAATATATTGGAAATCATCATTTGAAGCCGTGCGGATTTGTTTTTTAATAGAAGGAAATGTCATAACAGAAAAAAGTTACTAGAAGAGAATTACATAACCAAATTTCAGTGAATTAAGTCCATAACAGAATCACATGGCAGTGAAAAGTGGAAAAAGCAAATACGTGTGACAACTTTTACACGATGCAAATTCACAAGGATTGCCATAACAGAATTTCACTGTGATTACAATCCTACCCCTCCTAATTCTGTTATAAAAAGAGTGCAAATCTTCATTATGGAGGGGACACTTTCTTCCACATCGTCTTCAGTACAGCCTTCATCACCATTTCAAATCTCCAATTCTGTGGCTTTCAAAAAATCCAAAACCTGCAGAATCAAAAACATCAACAGCTTTGCAATCTTCTCAGCTTCATCCTCAATTTTCGAATCCAACCTCACGGCCTTGGATCCTTCTACCTTCAACAAACTTTTCTGCAAATCACATCAACCTTCAATCTCCTCGACTTTCATCAATTCCTCCCTTATTCATAGTCACGAGCCACACTTCAACTTTGAATCACTTCCATCATCACCTGCGATTTTGAACCAGCAGCAACAAACTCCACATTATTTTCAAGTTCAGAATTGCACTTCAATAACAAATCAAGAATTAGGAGAAGATCACGGTTCGCAGCACATCTCAGAAGCAGAAGAGAAGAAGAAGGAAGCAGGTTGGAAACTCATCTTACCTGGATTTCTATTTTTCGTCGTCGATCCAAAGGGGCACCGGACTCTCTCTGGTAGGTACGTCGATCTGGATCCGTGATATTGCCGTATAAACTTTGTTCAACTTGTTGCTGTGTTTGCGGTGAGCTTGCATTGTTTTTTCTTTTGAATATATCTCGTGGCGTATCGTGTCGGTTTGCGAATGGAGGAGATATTGGCAACACGAAGATGAGAGAGGTGGAGACGGAACCATGTGCGATGAAGGCTGATGAGTGCGGCGAAGAGAGGTGGCGAAATGATGATGTCGCGACGGCAGAGAAGAGTGGGGTCGGTGGCGTTTGGAGAAGGAGAGTGATGATATCGTCACGGCACGATGTGAGATGAAGGCTGAGCGATCGAGCGGAGAAGACGGAGTGAGGTTTGAGGGAGGAATTTTACGGCACGGCGGAGGGTTTCTTTGGTTGGGTTGCAGTGTGACAGCATAGAAGATGAGAGCTGAGGACTATGGCACGGTTTGGAGAAATAATTGGGGGTGAAGTTTGATGGTGGCCGGAGCAGAGAGGTTGACAGCGTGGTGTGTGCAGCGGAGCGGCGCAGCTGAAGAGAAATAGAGGATGAAGATAGAGCCTTAGGTTTTTTTAGGAAGTTTATGTTGTTTTGGGTGTTGGATTGGGCTTCAGGCCCATTTTCTTTTTTCTTATTCGTACCCACACGTCACTCTGCACCCCCTCCGCTTCAGGTTTCAAGGACTGGGCCGTAGGCCCATTTGTTCTTTTTCAATCACACGCCCAAATTACCCAACGCACCCCCTCTTGGCTGCAAACCTTTGGGCCTCAGCCTTAAAGCCCATGCGTCTGAAGGCTTTTCCCACCCCCAGAATTTTGTTTGCACCCCTGTTCTCTTTAATTTTAGTTTTTGTTTTTAGTTGTTTTGCTAATTAATTTAGGATATTAGACTTAGAATAATACTGTTTTAGATAATTAACTTTTTATCTTAGATTTTTGACTTAGATTTTTAAATTAAACTTTAATTAAAATTTTAGTTCTATTATTTAGATTAATCTTGAATTTGGATTAGATAATTTTAGAATTATTTTTCTTTAGAATTAGTTTAGAATTAATTTTTTTTCTTCTTTTTATTAGATTAATTTTAGAAATAGATTTAATTAGAAATTGATTTGATTTAATTTAGGTTTAATTTTCGATTTAGTTTTTAACTCTTTTTTACTTAGAATTTAATCTTGTTTTAATTTGCACTTTATTTTTAACTTGGTTATTTTTGGTTAATTGTTGACCATGATCTTAATTGTTAATTTTTGATTAATTTTCGATTAATTCATGATTACTCTTTTTCTTCTATTTCACTCTTTCTCATCCCCTGAATCTCAAGACTTGTTCAAGTCTTGGATTCTTTTCCCCTTAGAGCTACCTAGTCCAACTTAATTTTTGATTAAGCTTGGAGTAGGATTAGCATTAGGCATTAGGTAGTCTTTTCTCCTAAACCTCACTAACCATAGGACATCCATGCATGATAACATTAGGACTCTTAGTTTCCCTTTAGAGTTTCCTTTGCGTCGTTTCTCTTCTCATCTCAAAACAAAAGTAAAAAAAACACTTAATAAAGGTTAACGTGTATTGCGCTTGAGCCTTATATGTGGGAAGTGGGGAACGAGGGGCTTCCTCTCATTCTTCTAGGATACCTAGTGTACGTCCTGTTGGGGACGATGCGCGAAAGTATTCGTTCATATATTTAAGACTTTGGTTCAATACAAGTTGCAAATAACCATAAAAGACACTTCTTTCTAAAAAACTTCAAACAAACAATAACGTCTTTCCTTCGGGAATTCTTTTCTTATCTCATCCGCTCTCAGCGCACGAACGTGCTTCTACTCGTTCTCTTGCAAGATGGTAACGCACTCGGACCAGCGAGCCTGCAACACCTGAGCTAGAACGTCAGCCGTTCCCAAAAAACACAAACAAAGCGACCCTCGTTGAGGGGAACTACGTCGCTCTGATTCTCATGTTCCCGATGAGATACGTAGGCAGTGGGGTAGGGCCCATTCGAGCACTTCTTTTATTTTCCCTACATTTTCTCTCTTTCTCTTTCCCTTCCTTTTCCGGTTCTCTAGCTAGCAGATCCTTTTCCTTTCCAGTAGCAGCGGAGCTCCAGTTGACGACACCCTTTGGTCGAGACAAGCAAGCGTGGATCCCATCGGGTACGATGGACGCGTGGGGGTGCTAATACCTTCCTCGCGCGTAACCGACTCCCGAACCCGGTTCTCTTGGCCGTAAGACCACGTTCTTTCCTCTCTTTTCAGGTTTATGCAGTGTTTCCTTTCCCTCTCTCGGGATAAATACACATTGACGGCGACTCTGTTTTCCGCGCCACTCTCGCATTTGTACCGTTGGATGTGAATCTTTTCGGGAGCGACAGGAATCAATCCTGATTGGTATGTGTTCCAATCTCCTTTAATCTGATTGATAACCAGGGCTGAGTCGCCATATACATCCAAGTTCTTGATCCTTAAATCAATCGCTTCCTCGAGACCCATAATACAAGCTTCGTATTCAGCCTCGTTGTTTGTACACTTGAACGTAAGTCTGGCGGTGAAAGGAATGTGGGTACCCTGAGGGGTTATGATGATTGCCCCAATTCCGTTTCCGTAATGATTGACAGCTCTGTCAAAGATAAGTCCCCATTGGGAACCTGGTTCTGGCCCTTCACTGGGAAGTAAAACCCGATTGATTCCCGATCATCAATCGGTTGATGAGCCAAGTGATCGGCTAAAATACTCCCCTTAACAGCTTTTTGAGCATGGTACTCTATGTCATATTCTGATAGCAACATCTGCCAACGGCCAATCCTTCCCGTGAGAGCAGGCTTTTCAAAGACATACTTGATTGGATCCATCTCGGAGACTAAATAATTAGTGTGACGAATCATGTACTGGCGAAGACGCTTGGCTGTCCAAGCTAGAGCGCAACAAGTTTTCTCAAGTATAGTGTACCGAGTCTCGCAGTCGGTGAATTTCTTGCTCAAATAGTAGATGGCAGACTCTTTCTGTTTGGTTTCGTCTTGTTGGCCAAGTACACACCTCATGGAGTCTTCCAAGACCGTGAGGTAGATGATCAGCGGTCTTCCTTCCACTGGAGGTGATAGAATCGGCGGATTCGACATGTATTCTTTAATACTGTCGAAAGCGGTTTGACAGTCTTCTGTCCAAACGCAGTCCTGATTCTTTTTTAATAATTTGAAAATCGGCTCACATGTCGCGTTCATGAGGAATATGAATCTGGAGATGTAGTTCAAACGTCCCAGGAATCCTCTGACTTGTTTTTCAGTCTTTAGAGAAGGCATTTCTTGAATGGCCTTGACCTTGTCAGGATTAACCTCAATTCCTTTCTGGCTGACGATGAACCCTAAGAGTTTCCCTGAACAGACACCGAAGGTGCACTTGTTAGGATTCAAATGGAGTTTGAATTTTCTCAAACGCTCGAATAGTTTTGACAGGTGGGTCACATGTTCCTCCTCTGTTTTAGATTTGGCAATCATGTCATCGACATATACCTCGATTTCTTTGTGTATCATGTCATAAAACAGAGTAGTCATGGCCCTTTGGTAGGTTGCCCCGACGTTCTTCAAACCGAACGATATTTCCTTGTAACAAAAGGTACCCCATGGGGTAATGAACGAGGTTTTCTCTATGTCTTTCGGTGCCATTTTGATTTGATTATAGCCCGAGAATCCATCCACGAAGGAGAAAACTTTGAACTTTGCTGTACTATCTACCAGCATGTCAATGTGTGGCAAGGGAAAGTCGTCCTTTGGACTAGCCTTGTTCAGATCTCTGTAATCTATGCACATTCTGACCTTTCCGTCCTTCTTGGGAACGGGTACGATGTTGGCTAACCATTGAGGATATTCTGATATAGCGAGGAAACCCGCGTCAATCTGTTTCTGTACTTCCTCTTTGATTTTGATGGACATGTCCGGGTGAGTCTGTCTCAACCTCTGTTTTACTGGCGGACATTTCGATCTTAACGGTAAATGATGTTCCACGATGCTGGTATCCAACCCTGGCATGTCCTGATAGGACCAAGCAAATACAACGGGAAACTCTTTGAGAAGCTTTATCAAACTCTCTTTGGCAGTCGGACTGAGCAGTGCCCCAATCCTGATTTCTTTTCTCTCTTTTTCCGAACCTAAGTTTACCGTTTCCAACGGCTCTTTATGAGGTTCAATGGACCTTTCCTCCTGTCTGAGTAATCGGGAGATCTCTTCTGGAATTTTGTCGTCATTTTCTTCTTCAGCCCCAAATACCGGGAACACAAAGTTGGGAGAAGGCATCGGATCGTATGTTTCAACGGGGTTTAAAACAAACAATCTGCATGACGGTATGATTAGTGTTTAGAAGAGATAGAGGAAATGCAAGAGTGTGTGCAGTGTATTTCTTTTACAGCTTGTTTTTATTATTGAGTTGTTTTTTAGGATTACCATTTTCTGAGAAAAGCAAAAAGAGAAAACAGCAATTAATGTGGAAATTACAGAACGACATTATTTTAATTATGAACAAGTCGATTCTTGAAACTACAACCCTATAAAACAAAACTCTGTCGCTTTGGGCGAAGCGAAGAGGGAAATTTACAGAAAGTGAGCCCTATCAAAACATCCGTTTCACCTGAGCAGGGTGAAAGGTTAAAGACGACAATTACTTTGACTTATGAACAATCTTCGGAACATCGACAGCGACCCATTGGCGACGAACTCCTCGGTGAATCACAAAGTCTGGTACCTTCCTTGATTTTTCTTCAGAAATGAAGCTGATTTCTGGTAGAGCAGGATCATTGGAATCTGTCTCCCAGGCAGAATTGTCATAGAAGGATTCCTCTGTTGCATTTTGCATAGCATTTGTGCTCTTAGGTAGATCTCCCTATCCAGTTGGCTGGATGTCTTCGAACCTGATACGAGAGCTTTCGGGAGCAGTGTACTTGACCAAATAGTCGTATTTTCCACTTGGTTGTCCCAGGGTGTCCGATACTTCTTTGGAACTGGGTGAGTCATCCTTCTCGATGACGTTGACCTCTGGAAAAGTATTGTTAATGAATTCAAGTCCTGCAAACGTTGCAAATTCATCGTCGCACTGGACGTTTTCTGAATGACATGATTATTAATCCCATGACATGGTGGGGACGCAGGTATTCTTTTCAATGATGCTCAGCTGATTTTCATTGTTCAGCTGATTTCCTTGCCCCAAGTCTCTTGGATACGGCTGCCACATTGGCAGGCCATCCATCGGGCCATAATAGTTGTGGTCAAAGTTGTCCTTCATCAGAGTGTCCTCCTCTAATGAGTTCGGTGGAGCACGACATCCTTCCGGCTCACAATCGCCGTATATCATTTTGACGTCTGACCTGGGTATAAATCTCGGACTCTGTGCGGGATAGCATAAGGGAGTCTGCGTTTGGTCCTGAGACATATAACCGTCCTTGTTAAGATATGACTCTTATTCTTCCTCCATATCAGAGGATTCATCTTTATTGATGGTATGCACTTCTTGAGGCACTGGGTGAAGGAAACCCCCATTGTGGAAGAAGTCTTGAATGGGATGAAGACTTTCATTGCTGGTAGTAGCTATCTGGGTACCGGTTGCAGAAAAACTAAGACCCTTTTTTGTTTTATTATCAGTAGGAATGACTAGCTGTCCCCATCCTGTTGTATTGGTACTCTCGACCGCTTTGAAAGCATCTTTGTATGAGGAAATGGAAGTTCCCTCTTTGGATTGATTGTCCTTGCTCACCGACAGTGCTTGGAACTGAGTTCCAATAACCTCCTCGGGTTCTACACCAGTAGACGATGATAAGTTACTCACGAGCAAGGCTTGTTCTCCACAGACCGTGACGAGTTGGTTGTTCTGGATGAACTTTAACTTTTGGTGGAGGGTCGAGGTGACCTCCCCAGCCTGATGTATCTAAGGTCTTGCTAATAAACAACTGTACGTTGCCCGGATGTCCATGACCTGGAAAGCGACTTGGAAAGTGTGAGGACCAATAGTTATGGGAAGGTCGACTTCCCCGATAACCATTTTTCTGGACCCATCAAATGCTTTGACGACGACCTCACTGGTTCTCATCGGGGGTCCTTTGAAGGATAATTGCATCAAAGTGGACTTTGGCATAACATTCAGGTCTGATCCTGTGTCTACCAGTACGCTGGCTAAAGCATCGCCCTGGCAGCTGACCGTGATATTCAGCGCCATGTCGTGACGGCGACCCTCTTCAGGTAATTCCTCATCACTAAATCCCAAGTTATTGCAGGAAGTGATGTTAGAGACAATGCTATCGAACTGTCTGATTGTTACATCCTGTTCCACAAAGGCTTGCTCCAAGACTTTCTGTAGAGCCTCCCTGTGCGCTTCTGAACTGAGTAAAAGTAGGGGTGGCAAAACGGGCCCGGCCCGTTGGGCATGCCCATTTTACCCGCACTTTAGTGCGGGGTGGGCCAAGGGTTTAGGCCGTCACCCTCTAATGTGTCCGCCCCGCCCTGTCCCGTTTCCTTTGCGGGCTTTTACGGGCACAAGCCTTTACATAAAATTTTGCATTTTTAGGCTTAAAAGGTACAATGACCGCAGGCTTTCCCCGCCCCGCTCTCACTTTTTTGCGGGGTGGGCCTAGGTTTTAGGCCCGCATCCTCAACTATGACCGCCCTGCCCCGCCCCGTTGTTTTGCGGGTATTTGTGGGGCAGGCCTAAACGGGGCGGGCATGCCAGTTTGCCACCCCTAAGTAAAAGTGACAGTACATAGATCTTTGAAGGAGTTTGTAACAGTTGATCAACAATGTTGTATTCATTCCTTTGGATGAGCTTCAGCATCTCATCGTCGTTTTTCGAAAGGTCGGGATTACTGGATTGACCGACTGGTGGATTGGGAACTTCTGTCTGAGGTTCCTTTTCTTTGTTAAATTCTCCAACTCCTCAGTTGAAGATTCGACCACTCCGTGTTACTCGACTGATGTCTGCAATATTCACGACGGAGGGTAATGGAATTTCCTTTCCATTCTCGACGTTGTTGCACCGTATTTGTAAGTGATAGCCTTAGTTGATTCATACGGTAATGGTCCCGGTAGATAGATGACTATGGGAGCCTTCTGATTTTTCCGACCATCGTAAGCAATTTCGATCCGTTCCTGGTTAGGAACTCTCGATTCGTCAAGTAGAGGGATGATGGTACAAACATCCCTATCCCTCTGATGATCAGAGATTACGACCACGTCCTCAATTTAATCAGCGAGGTAGTCCGGCGCCCAGTTGATTGGTCTGGAACCCGGATATGGGCGAATCTCTCTACGATCCACCTGACCCTAAAGAGATGCTCGCACAAGGTAACATCCTTGGTTACTTTCCGAACAGACTCTACAACGTTCATAGTTGTATGGTGGCACCCGGCCACGCCCGCTTTGAATACAATGTAACCTCACTAGGTCAGTTTCCACAGATCGAACGTCCCGACTTTGATGCCGAGTAGGGTTCCCGTTGGTAATACTAATTTGCTGGGTGTTTTCATCCATATAGATTGGAAGCCACCAGTGGTTCAACAAGTGCTGAAGGGTTTCCTAGACAAGGGCACAACCTTGATCGTTTTCGTAACCCGCCCTACAGCTCTGATAATTATGTGATACCAGGAACCTGAGTCGGACCTGTTTAGCATGTAACTCCACCAGGCTGGTATTCATCAAGCGAATATCAAATATTTGAATCATGTTGATCTGATAGGGATTCCTATCATGGTAGTCCTGGATCCATCCAAGATCCATCTGACGCTGGAGGGCCTCTTATACAAAAGAGCATCCCTGTTTGTTTACCGAGCAAGTCAGAGAGGAACTGTAATCGTGTCGTGGCAGATTATGATACTGGCTTTGCCTAGAATACATCGCCACTAAGTTGACATTCATTGCACGGATGTCGTGGTTCTGAATGATGTTAGAATTTGTGTAAACCATGTTAACTCCACGAACTCGGTGCTCTTGGATCCATCCGAGATCCATCTGTTCCTGTAGAGCTGATTGCACCACATAACATCCTCGACTGCTTTTAGAGCAGATATCACACTGGTGATAATTATGAGGTGGCACATGACCATATCCACTCTGTCTACAATGCATCTTGACCAAGTTGGCCCTTAATAAGAGTACATCGTGAATTTGATAGATGTTGTTAGTCTCTCCCTCTATCAAATTGAATGTAGCTTTCTCGTGTTGAGGCAGCGGGTTTGTGAGAACATTAGGATTTGTATCCTTGAAATATAAGACCCTGCTCCTAACAAGCTTTTGCACGTCAGATTTGAAATTGAGAGAGTTCTCTATGTTATACCTTGGTCCTTCTTGATGGTAAGGGCAAGTCTGATCCACCTTAAACCAAAAAGGCAGATTTTCTGGTACTGTAAGAGGAGACTTAGTCTGGACATACCCTTTAGCTAGTAGTAACGGAAATAGTTCTGTGTACGATACAGGTATAGGATCAAATCCTGGTGGCCGCGTTGTACGGTTGTTATTGTATGGAGGACGAGTCTGCTGAAAAGAATGTTGTGTCCTTTACTGCAGTTGCTGTTGATTAGGTTGGCTTTGCGCAACCTGAGGTTGATACGTAAGAATAGGCGCGGGGTTGATAGCATGAGTTACAGCTGCTACTGGTTGATATCGTCGCCTTTGCTTTCTGAGAGAGATATTCTCAATATCCTGCTCTCTTTTTTCTTAGGGAGAGCACTACCGTATCATTTTGTACTACTTGATGATCCAACGTCTTTTACTAAACGTCCTTCTCGGACGACTTCCTCAAGACGAACTCCCATGCCCACCATTTTGGTGAAGTCCCTAGGTGTACTGGCGACCATTCTGTCGTAGTAAAATGAGCTCAAGGTCTTTAAGAAGATCTTTGTCATCTCTTTTTCCTCAAGAGGTGTACAAATCTGGGCGGCAATTTCACGCCATCTCTGAGTGTATTCCTTAAAGGTTTCGTTGTCCTTTTGTGACATTGATATGAGTTGATCTCTGTCTGGTGCCATGTCTTTATATTGTTGGACGAAGGCAGTGCCAAGATCTCTGAAAGTGCTGATCGTAGCACGGTTTAAACCCATGTACCATTTTAATGCGGCACCGGTTAAGCTATCCTGAAAGTAGTTAATCAATAAATCCTAATTCTCTGTCTGAGCTGACATTCGCCAAGCGTACATCACCAAGTGACTCTGAGGGCAAGAGTTACCCTTGTACTTTTCAAAGTCGGGCACCTAGAATTTGTGCGGGGCTTTCACATTGGGGACCAAGTAGAGGTCCGCGGCGTCCTTTCCAAATAAATCCTGACCGTGAAGGGCCTGCAGTTCTTTCTGCATTCCCAGGAACTGTTCCTGGAACTCATTCATTCTTTCGAACATGTTGTCATTTCCACCAGAAGGTATTTGTGGAATCTGTCCTTCCGGGACAGTGTGTACCACGGGCGGTGGTATAGTCATTATGGCCGAGACTTTCGGTGCCTCCCGAAGTTTGTAACCTTCAGGAGTTGCTGTCATGCCCCTGGCATCTTCGCTTTCCCGAAGTTTGTAACCTTCAGGCCCAGCGGTTCCTGCTGCGGTCCCCTGATCCTCATTGATCAACGGGATATATCCTTCCGGGATATAGTTAAGTGGCATGCCCCAGGGACGATCTTTCGACATTTTGTACCTAGGATCGGACTTTTCCACTATGGGCATTGAGGTGATCTCCGAGATCACAGTCCTTTGTAGCTGAGCTTCTGCCATGGCTTGTATGTCGTTATGAAGCTTTCTCATATCCTCTCTCAAAGCTTCGATCTCTTCTCTCAACTCTCTGTTCTCTTCCTCGAGATCATCCATCTTTTTCTGACGATTGGCCCGAGTATTGTACGAATGAGACAGTTTGACTCTAGAACTGAGACACAAACGTGAGATTCGTAGGTAAGAAGAATACGTGACGTGAGAATGATGAATGCAATGATTATATTGTCATACCCCAAATTTTGACCACTAAGATCTCCCATCATTGTACAAATCATCATCACAATATGGATGAACCATCATACCCCATCAGTCTCCCCAAAGATGGGTGAGCATCCACTACCATCTAACTTAGGGTTTCAAGCCCTCTCAGAGCTTTTAGACAAAGGATCAATCAAGAAATGACATGATCTTCAACTTTTCTAACCTCCTAAACATCCACAATGGATCAAGAGGACTCCCACATCAAGGATTAAGCACAAGGTTGCTCCCTTCTAGGTGGATCAAGCCTCAAGATCGCCAGTGTCACCAAATTAGGGTTTTGGTCGACCAGGGCCTCCAGTTGGAAATTTTCCTATGGGAATAAGCCAATGCTTCAAATCATAACCTAATATCCTCCATGGAACCTCATGGACCCAAGTATCAAGTCAATTTGACCTCAGGGGATGCATACATAAAAAATCAGGAATTAGGGTTTCTTGGCTTAATTCACCCCTAAGTTGACTTTTGGGACAAATCATGAGCCAAGACCTCAAGAGAGGATTTGAGGGTCTCTAATACACCACATTGATCCATTTGCAACAATGGATTGATCCAAGAAGCTTGAGCAACAAGTCTCAATTTCATCTGAACCACAGTTAGGGTTTCGCGAGAAAAGTCAACTGTAACTTTGACTTTTGACCAGGACATGCTCCCAAACCCAAAGACATGATTCAATACACCCTATAACACCCATGGAACATGTCCATCAAGTTTGATTTAGGTCAAGGACATGATTTCCTAAAGGATTGCACAGTTTGGAATTCATCGGATAAAAAGTCAACTGTGCACAAAAGTCAACTTTGACTTTTTGAGATTTTTCACAAAAATGGATTTTTAACCCTAAAATGATGTTAATGTATGTTTGAATCATCATTCATCAAGAAAAATCAAAGAAAGTGGGATAACTTGTAAAAGGGGTAACCATAAAAACTTAGAAAATTTTCTAAGTTATGAACAAAGTGGCAAGGGTACCAACTTTGGAGGATCATAACTCCTAAATCACAAAGCCATTTCTCCCCATTCAAAGCTTGATTTGTAGATCTCATGGCCCTCTACAAAAACTTCAACTGGACCTCATTCCAATTCTTCATGGATTTTGAGTTATGGATTGATCAAAATCACAAAAAGTGAAAATGTCACTTTTTTCCAACACTTAGTGAAATTTTCACTAAGTCAGAATCTGCCTTCGCTTTTTTCCAAATGTAGAGACATTTTTCACTTGGATCCAAAAAGTATCAAAACCAAATATGATCAAACAGTTGTTGTATCATATAAGGGCTTTCCAAAATGGCCAAGAACATCACCAAATTCAACTTGAGCCATGAGATATGACATTGGAAAGTTGCCTTGCTGAAAACTGCCAAGGCAAGGCAGAATTTTGCATTTTTGGTCGATTTGCCAAAATCAGCCAATTTCAAGCCTTGTCATCATCTTGGACACATCTGAGGATCAAATCTAAAGGGGACAATCACTGAGCCAAGCCTCAAAAGTCCTTGGAACAAGAAGTAGCATGCCAAACCTAGAATTGCCTAAAAGAGGGACAAGACTCCAATTTTGGATTGGAGCATTTAATAGATGCTTAGAGGTGGCATGGACTGACACATTTGCAACTGAATTCAGTCAAGATTCCTCCAACAAGTAGGGAACCAAAGCTCTGTGCTCTAACCTCTAGTCAATGGCTAGAGGAGACTTGGATTTTCATTTGCCAACATTGGCCAAACCTCTGATGCAGTTGCCATTCACTATTGATCCCAAAACAAACTTGGTCTACTATAAATAGAGCTCATTTGTGCTCAGTTTGAGTACACCAAAGGCATCAAACAGATGCTTTCCTCAAAATCCCTTTCTCTAGGCAAAAATACATTCTTTAGCAAGGTAACTCTGAATTTTTGAGTTTGAGAGCTTTTTCAATCAAACCAATCATACACACACCTCATAAACATTATATGTAGGTGATCCAAACTCTCACAAGTGACCTGTAATCACAAAATCACAAAGTCACCTCTCAAAACCTCAAAATAGGCTTTTTTGTGCATTTTTCAAGCCATGTCTTGATTCAGTCACTTTCCAAACCAAATAAAACCTCAAACACACTCCAAATATCATCCTTGAACTGTTCCAAATGGTTCCCCCCATCTGGAACACCATTTGAGAGAGTTGCTATTTTGGTTACTTTTAACCCCTTTTGCAAGAAAGGGCCAGTTTGTGTTTTTGCAGGTACCAGCTGATTCCAATCATCCTAAAAGCTTCTAAGGGATTATTTGAGTGTGTCTAAAGCATCAAATCATTTCTGGAACAAAAGGCTTGACAGATTGCACAAAAACTCCAAAAAGCTCAAAAAGAGGTAAGCCTCATGACTTGAACTTTCCAAAATATGCAATGCTTTGAAGTCCACTGATCATGCACACCTCATACATGTTATATATGTTGTGTTTGAACCAATTGATCATGTAATTCATGTCTGTATCAAAGTGTAGCATAGAACATGCAATTATAGGCCTTTTTCAAAACCACTATCGAGTTTTAAGGAGGGAGTGTGATCTGAAAAAACTACCACCACCATTGGATTCCTTGTGAAATTCTGGTCTAGATGCATATAAATTTTGTCTCAAACCATTAAGAATTGAGAAAGTTATGACCTTCACGTTTCTGAGCCAAAGCTTGCCTTGCCTTGCCTTGGGCCATGCCTAAAACCAAGGCATGACTTGTATATTTGTGTTTTCACTTAAAAGAATGGATGTATCACCACCCCAGTGGTAAGGCGCGCGCCTTGTGACCTTGAGGTCGTGGGTTCAAACCCCACCCATGCCATTTTGTGTTTTTTCACATTTTGCCATTTTTTCCAATATTTTTATGTTTTATTAATTAATTGGAAAATTAATAACTCTTTCAATTTTATTTATTTTTGATTGGTTATTTTTGCAAAAAATCACAAAAATGTTGAAATATTTTATTCCACAAAAAACTTAAGTTTATATTATTTATTTAATATAATTAGTATTTTTGTGAATAAATTCATTTTTATTTGTTTTAAAACATTTTAAAATGAACATTCAACTAGAAAAATCAAGACCAAATGGGTTTTAATATCTCTTGTGATTAAAACTTCATTTTTCAAACCTTAAACAAAAATCACAAGTGGTTTATTCAAATTCATTTGGTATTTTTCATTGATTTTCTTTTAATATTTACTGTTAAAGGAAAACAAATTAGGGTTTCTTTGATTTTCACCCTCACAAATCATTTTCAAACACTCATGGGCCTCTATTAGAGTGTAAGACCAATCCCCTTTTAACCAAAACAATTTTGGGCCTCAGATATCGTATAAGTCCCTCTGCGTTAAAAGAAAAGTTCGGCGCAATCGTCGCCCGTTTTAAATAAACCATCTAGGCCTCTCCTATAAGACCCATTCAAAACTTTTGGGCCTCTATTAGAGTGTAAGACCCAACCCCTTTTGAAAACCAAATTATCTTGGGCCTCAGTCATTGTATAAGACCCACTATGTTTTCAAAAATCTCGGCGCGATCGCCATTTCAAACGAAAAATCATATGGGCCTACCCACGTGTTATAAGCCCCACTCTTTTTCTTTAAACCTTTTGGGCCTCTTGAGAGAGTGTAAGACCCATCCCTTTGTACAGAGAATCTTTCTCGGGCCTCAGTCCCTCTATACAAAATGATAGTGCGATCATTGATAAAAAATCCTGGGCCTCTCCTTGAGCTGTAAGCCCCCATTTTTCTTTCAAAGCACTTTCTCCTTTAATCTTGAATATACTGTTGTTTTAAATCTTTCTTTGTTGAACAACTAACCAAACAGCATGGAAGCTCTACAACCAAGTAAGTGGTTATATGCTTTCTTTATCCGCTTTCATATACATATAACTGTATTGTGGGGCTGTTTCACTGTAAGTCTTCTTTCATAAACTCATATCGACTGTGTAATAATAGTATAGATATTTAGAGTTTCCCCGGCAACTACGTCTAGCACTAAGTCCTGTTGATTACTCTTAAAATAGACAAAACTAGATCCCCATAGGATTACCAGATTCAGTCTTCCCTCCTCTTGGGGTTAAACAATATGGAGACGTGAAAGGCAGCATTCTCGGTGAACCCTTTCACACACTGTCACCTTTAGAAATCGTCAAAGAAACTCTATTCCCAAGAGATGATCTTTTCTCCGTGAATGGCATCTCTTGAGTTTCTTCCAAATTCTCGAACTTTCTTGGCTTGATCTATTCTCTGTGAATAGCCTGTCTTGAATTTCTCGGGGTTTGGGGACCCACAGGCTTCTTAAAAGCATCCTCGCGTCCTCTTGGGCATTGTACAAGGACCCGTCGGCTTCTTAGAAGTATTCACAGCCTCCTCTTAGGCTTCGTATAAATGATTTCTTCTTCTGGGAATGATAGCCTCCTCTTGGGCTTCGTACAAATTGTCCCTCGGCTTCTTAAAAGTTTCCAGCCTCCTCTTGGGCTTCGTACAAATTGTCCCGACGACCTCCTAGAGGTATAGGAACAGAAATTAGTCATCTTAATAGAACAATCTTTCAAAAAGTCTAGATCTTGCTACTGCTGTTTCTTAAACGTAGTACAAAAGCTGAAACTCTAGACTTGGACAGTCTAATTTCCTTGAGTCTCAAAGACATTCTCAAGCTCCTTTCAAAAATAAGAAGAAAACCCGTAGACTCGGATAGTCTCAATACCCTTTGGATTTCTCATTTCCTTAAAGAACATGAAATAAACCCGATCTCCTGATCAGTGCCAAAGCATAACAATACCTGTAAACAGTACTCATATAAGAACTGATTTTCTCTTTAAATCAGCTTACTGGACCTGTCCCTCAACTAAAACAGTAACCCTAGCCTCCTCTTAGGCTTTGTACAATGATTCTCCCCAGCAGAGTTAAACTTTTCAGACTCTCTTGTTGAGTCAACCTTTAGCCTCCATCTCGGGCTTCGTACGAGATAAAAAATCACTCTCTTGTTGAGTATAAAAGACTCTCTTGTTGAGTTCAACCTTTAGCCTCCATCTCGGGCTTTGTACGAGATACAAAACACTCTCTTGTTGAGTATAAAAGACTCTCTTGTTGAGTCAAAACCCTTTTAGCCTCCATCTCGGGCTTCGTACGAGATACAAAACACTCTCTTATTGAGTATAAAAGACTCTCTTGTTGAGTCCAACCTTTAGCCTCCGTTTTGGGCTTCGTACAAGACACATATACAATATTCTCCTGTAGAGTCAACCCTTTTAGCCTCTCTCTCGGGCTTCATACGAGACACACAAAAATCACCCTCTTGTTGGGTCAATAGCCTCCTCTTAGGCTTTGTATAAGGAAACCCCGGTTGAACCAATCAACCTTTTAGCATCAAAGCTGTGCCTCATTCGCATTATACAAACATCAACAACTCCTTTCCCTTCATCTAATTGATGTAAGCGGCAAGCCTCTGGATCATCTACATCCATGCCACTGTCCCTCTTTTAGCATGAGAAATTCCTAAGGAAAGATGGCATTGCTCTACACTGAGTTAAAGTCCTCTCCTTCAGGTCGAAAAACCTTATAAAGGAAATTATGGCATTGCTGGATTCACATATCCCAGTTAAAGTAATCCTCCTTTATAACCAGTCACCCAACAATTGTGACAAACAGACCCCTTTAGAGATGACAAATTCTCTCTAAAGTCAACACCCTTTTAGCTTCACATATTGGGCTTCGAACAAGATACAAATAGACTCTTTAGCTTCATATCTTGGGCTTTGAACAAGATACAAACCACCTTTAGCTTCACGTCTTGGGCTTTGAACAAGACACCAAAACACCATTTCCTCCCATAGAATAGGAGGAACTACGATCGCTCTGATTTCCCTGTTTCGGTAAACGGGAATACGTAGGCATAAGATTGAAAGAAAAATCTTAGAGAGCACACTCAACAAGAACCCACAATCCCATACCCACATACATCAATTAAAAAGTATCAGTCCTAACCCCTTACCCATGAACAGTCCCGGTTTTTCACTAAAAGTAAGAAGAAAGAGGCCCACTTCCATATCGCATTCGTAACCTAACAGACCGCTGTTTAAACTCGGTATGCAAGCAGGGTTAATTGGAGACATCTATTTCCCTTCCTTCATAAGCTTCAATAGGATAAAAAATGAATAGACCTGTAGTACCCCCAAAAGAGCGATAGTGCTTAAGAAACACGTCTAGTTTCGCTCGCTACAGAAAAGTGGCGCCCACCGTGGGGCCCAAAAAGATTTTCTGTCAAATTAAGGTGAAAACCTTGGACAAGTCATTTTCATGGCGGTGGCCACCACAGAAAAGTGGCGCCCACCGTGGGGCCAAGTCTTTGATTTTCTTTCTTTCTTTCTTAAAGTAAAAGCCTTTGACAAGTTATTTTCATCGGGGGATGTCGTTATTGCTAGGATCGTCCTTCACTAGAATCTTAGGTCAAAACCTTTAAATTGGGAAGGAACCACAGAGTGGCGCCTCTGCCGGGGAGCCATTTTCTGTCAGGAACACAAGATCCATAGCTCTTAAAAGTCTAGGTCATTAGGAAAAATATATATACTGCTTTTCCTAATTGATATATGTGTTTATTTTTCTGCTAATGGGAATGTGTGTGATGCCGCATGTTGAAAGATTGAGTATACACCTAGGAAAAACCCCTTTAGTGGTTCGGAAGCTATCGGAAATAGTTGTCACGTGATACCACCCTCTTCTGAGGACTCTTCGAAAAAACACCACCTAGCACGGTTCCTGGCCCGCTGGTGTTTTTCTCGACAAGAGTTGATGATGTTGAGAGACAGGTACAAAAATCACTAGTATAAACCTTTGGGACGGGTAGAGCCTTGACTCCATGACACCGACCCTTTGACCCCATGTTTTTTCTATGTTTTTGTGTGTTGCATTCATTTAAAAAACATTACATCAAAGAAAATCTTCTTCTAGTCTCTCCTTTTTTCAAATTAAACTAAGACAATGATTGCAAATGTCAGAGAAAAAGACTGCGCTCATGGATTTTGGTAGAAGGAGAACTCATAAGTACACTTTCGAGGTTCCAAAGTTAGAGGATTTGAGAGGTTTGGCGAGAATGCTCTCTAACCCTGAAGCTTTCAGAGCCAAGTACGGAGGTATGCTACCTCTGTTAAGGGTCCAAGTAATTGAAAGAATCATGGATGCACTCGTTCAATTTTAAGATCCGGTCTATCACTGTTTCACATTCCCAGATTACCAGCTCGCACCAACGCTTGAGGAATATTCTCATCTGATTGATTTACACATCACTGATCGAGCTCCTTTTTCTGGACTGGAAGAAATTCCAAAGGATCAGACCATTTCAAGAGCAATTTATTTGGGCGAGTCAGAGGTCAGGACTCACATGACCACTAAGGGTGGAATACAAGGTTTGCCAACCCAATTCTTGATAAAGAAGGTCCTGTACTTCGCTAGTATAGGGAACGTGACTGCTTTTGAAAGCATCTTTGTCTTACTCACTTACGGGTTATTTCTGTTTCCCAACATCAATAACTTCGTCGATATCAACTCCATTAAGGTTTTTCTCATTGGAAACCCTGTGCCGACTTTGCTCGCGGACGCATATCATTCTGTACACTTAGGGAATTTGTACAACGGAGGTGAGATCACGTGTTGTGTACCTCTGTTATACAAATGGTTTATCTCCCATTTGCCTAAGTCTGCTGCTTTTTGGGATCAAAAGAATACTTTACGTTGGTCGTAGAGAATCATGTCTCTTACCAACTCTGACATAGATTGGTGCAATAGGATTTATGAGGGAATCAGGATCATTGACCATTGTGGAAACTTCCCCAACGTACCCCTCATAGGAACTAAGGGAGGAATCAATTACCATCCAGTATTGGTTTATCGTCAATTTGGATACCCGATGAGGCATGTCCTGCAGAATACTCATCTGGAAGGTCTTTTCTTCAAAGAAGGAGAAAATGACAGAGCACTAAAGATGGAAATAGTGCACGCTTGGAAACATGTTCATAAGAAAGGACGAGAGTCTCTAGGAAAACCAGACTGTGTCTTGGTGGAGCCTTACCTCCACTGGGTACAAACTAGAGCTCTCAAGCTAAAGATGCCTTATCCTCGTCACGGAGTTCTTCCGCCAAGGGAGTCTGTCATGTACTTCATGACTGAAACGGAAAAACTCCAGGTTACTCTCAACAAAGTTCAGCAGAAGAGGAGGTCTTGGAAGAACAAGTACCGCACCCTCAATGTGGAGTGTATCAAAATACAGCAACTACTGAAGGATAAAGATGCCCTGATTGAAATTTTGGAGCAGCATGCTGTGGATAATCAGGATGACCAAAGGAATTTGCTCGCTCCTTTCACCTGGCAAAGGAATGACAACCTGAACACGGCCTAAGAGCCCCGGTCCAAGAAAAGGAAAGTACCAGAATCAGCACCCGGTTTCTCCTCAGAGAGGACACGGGACCCCTTAGCTTAGGTTTCTGTTTCTACACCTTGTAATATACTGTATTTCTATTTTCGTAATCCTTTGAATTCAATAAAACAGGGTTTCCCCACTGTTTGATATTTACAATCTAATTGTCGAAGTTTATTTTGATTAAACAAAAAATAATTAATATAATCATTGCATTCATCATTCTCACGTCACGTATTCTTCTTACCTACGAATCTCACGTTTGTGTCTCGATTCTAGAGTCAAACTGTCTCATTCATACAATACTCGGGCCAATCGTCAGAAAAAGATGGATGATCTTGAGGAAGAGAACAGAGAGTTGAAAGAAGAGATTGACGCTCTGAGAAAGGATATGAGAAAGCTTCGTAACGACATGTAAGCCATGACAGAAGCTCAGCTACAAAGAACTGTGATCTCAGAGGTCACCTCAACGCCCATAGTGGAGAAGTACGATCCTAGGTACAAAATACCGAAAGATCGTCCCTGGGGTATGCATGTTAACTATATCCCGGAAGGATATGTTCCGCCAATCACTGGAGATCCGGAAACTTCAGCAGAAGCCGCTGGGCCTGAAGGTTACAAACTTCGGGAAAGCAAAGATGCCAGAGGCATATTGAGGACTCCTGAAGGTTACAAACTTCGGGAAACGCCAAGATTCACGGTCGTAGTCACGGTACCACCCCTTGTGGTGCACTGTCCCGGAAGGACAGATTCCACAGATACCTTCTGGTAGAAAGGAAACTATGTTCGACAGGATGGACGAGTTCCAGGAACAGTTCCTGGAGATGCAAAAGGAACTGCAACCCATCCACGGTTAAGATTTATTTGGAAAGGACGCCGCAGACCTTTGTCTGGTCCCCAATGTGAAAGTTCCGCACAAGTTCCAAGTGCCCGACTTTGAAAAATACAAGGGTAACTCTTGCCCTCAGAGTCACTTGGTAATGTATGTTCGGCGAATGTCGGCTCAGACAGAGAATCAGGACCTACTGATTCATTACTTCCAAGATAGTTTAACCAGTGCCGCACTCAAATGGTACATGAGTTTAAACCGCGCTACGACCAGCACATTCAGAGATCTTCGCACTGCCTTCGTCCAACAATATAAATACAATCTGGACATGGCACCAGACAGAGATCAGGTCAGATCAATGTCGTAAAAGGACAAAGAAACCTTTAAGGAATACGCTCAGAGATGGCATGAAATTGCTGCTCAAATTTGTCCACCTCTTGAGGAAAAAGAGATGACAAAAATCTTCTTAAAGACCTTAAGCTCATTTTTCTATGACAGAATGGTTGCCATTGCGCCCAGTGACTTCACCGAAATGGTCGGTATGAGGGTACGTCTCGTGGAAGCTGTTTGAGAAGGCGTCCAGTAAAAGACGTTGGATCATCAAGTAGTACAAAGCGATACAGTAGTGCTCTCCCTAAGAAAAAAGGGCAAGATATTGGGAATATCTCTCTCGGAAAGCAAAGGCGACGTTATCAACCAGTAGCAGCTATAACTCCTGCTATCAATCCCGCGCCTACGTATCAACCTCAGGTTGCGCAGAGCCAACCTAATCGACAGCAATTTCAGAAAATGACACAACAACCTCTTCAGCAGGCTCGTCCTCCATACAACAACAACCGTACAACGCGGCCACCAGGATTTGATCCTATCCCCGTATCATACGCAAAACTATTTCCGTTACTACTAGCCAAGGGGCACATCCAGACTAAATCCCCTCTTGTAGTACCAGAAAATCTGCCTTTTTGGTTTAAGGTGGACCAGACATGCCCATATCATCAAGGAGGATCAAGGCATAACATAGAGAACTGTCTCAACTTCAAGTCTGACGTGCAAAAGCTTGTTAGGAGCAGGGTCTTATCTTTCAAAGATACGAATCCGAATGTTCTCACGAACCCGCTGCCTCAATATGAGAAAGCTGCAGTCAATCTGATAGAGGAAGAGTCTAACAATGTCTATCAAATTCATGATGTACTATTGTTAAGGGCCAATCTGGTCAAGATGCATTGTAGACAGAGTGGGTATGGCCATGTGCCACCTCATAATTATCACCAGTGTGATATCTGCTCTAAAAACAATCATGGATGTTCTGTGGTGCAATCAGCTTTACAGGAACAGATGGATCTCGGATGGATCCAAGAGTACCGAGGTCATGGAGTTAACATGGTCTATACGAATTCCAACGTCATTCAAAACCACGACATCCGTGCGATGAATGGCAACCTGGTGGCAATGCACTCAAGGCAAAGCCAGTATCATAATCTGCCACGACACGATTACAGTTCTTGTCTGACTTGCTCGGTAAACGAACAGGGATGCTCTTTTGTACAGGAGGCCCTCCAGCGTCAGATGGATCTTGGATGGATCCAGGACTACCATGATAGGAACCACTATCAGATCAACATGGTTCAAATCTTCGATATTTGCTTGATGAATACCGACCTGGTAGAGTTACATGCTGAGCAGGTCTGACTCGGGTTCCTGATTTCACATAACTATCAAAGCTGTAAGGCGGGTTGTGAAAATAATCAAGGTTGTGCCCTTGTCCAGGAAGCACTTCAGCACTTATTAAATCACTGGTGGATGCAAATCTATATGGATGAAGATACTCAGCAAATTAGTATCAAGAACAGGAACCTTACTCGGCGTCAAAGTCAGGATGTCCGATCTATGGAAACTAACCTAGCGAGGTTACATTGCATTCAAAGTGGGCGTGACCAGGTACCGCCACACAACTATGAACGTTGTAGAGTCTGTTCAGAAGATAACCAAGGGTGCTACCTTGTGCGAACATCTCTTCAGGGTCGGGTGGATCATAGAGAGATTCGTCCATATCTGGGTTTCGGACCAATCAATTGGGCGTCGGACTACCTCGCTGATCAAATTGCGGATGTTGTCGTAATCTCTGATCATGAGAGGGTCAGGGAAGCTTGTGCCATCATTCCTCTACTTGATGAATCGAGATTTCCCAACCAGGAACAAATTGAAATTGCTTACGACAGTCAGAAAAATCAGAAGGCTCCCATAGTCATCTATCTATCGGGACCACTACCGTATGAATCAACTAAGGCAATCCCTTACAAATACGGTGCGACGATAATTAAAAATGGAAAGGAAATTCCATTACCCTCCGTCGTAAATATCACATACATCAGTCGTGTAACACGGAGCGGTAGAATCTTCAACGGAGGAGTTGGAGAGTCCAGCAAAGAAAAGGAACTTCAGACAGAAGTTCCCAATCCACTGGTCGGTCAGTCCAGTAATCCCGACCTTTCGAAAAACAATGATGAGATGCTGAAGCTCATCCAAAGGAGTGAATACAACATTGTTGATCAGCTATTACAAAATCCTTCAAAGATCTCTGTGTTGTCACTTTTAATCAGTTCAGAAGCGCACAAGGAGGCTCTATAGAAAGTCTTAGAGCAAGCCTTTATAGAACAGGATGTAACAATCAGACAGTTCGATAACATTGTCTCTAACATCACTTCCTGCAATAACTTGGGATTTAGTGATGAGGAATTACCTGAAGAAGGTCGTCGTCATAACATGGCGCTCAACATTATAGTCAACTGCCAGGACGATGCTTTAGCCAGCGTACTGGTAGACACAGGGTCAACCCTGAATGTCATGCCGAAGTCCACTTTGATGCAATTATCCTTCAAAGGACCCCCGATGAGAACCAGTGAGGTCGTCGTCAAAGCATTCGACGGGTCCAGAAAAACGGTTATCGGCGAAGTTGACATTCCCATAACTATTGGTTCTCACACTTTCCAAGTCACTTTCCACGTCATGGATATCCGGGCAACGTACAGTTGTTTATTAGGAAGACCTTAGATACATCAGGCTGGGGCGGTCACCTCGACCCTCCACCAAAAGTTAAAGTTCGTCCAGAACAACCAGCTCGTCACGGTCTGTGGAGAGCAAGCCTTGCTCGTGAGTAACTTATCATCATTTACTTGTGTAGAACCCGAGGAGGTTATTGGAACTCAGTTCCAAGCACTGTCGGTGAGCAAGGACAATCAATCCGAAGAGGGAACTTCCATTTCCTCATACAAAGACGCTATCAAAGCGGTCGAGAGTACCAATACAACAGGATGGGGACAGCTAAATCATTCCTACTGACAATAAAACAAAGAAGGGTCTTGGTTTTTTTGTAACCTGTACCCAGACAGCTACTAGCAGCAATGAAAGTCTTCATCCCATTCGAGACTTCTTCCACAGTGGAGGTTTCCTTCACCCAGTGCCTCAAGAAGTGCATACCATCAATAAAGATGATTCCTCTGATATGGAGGAAGAATGGGAGTCCTATCTTAACGAGGATGGTTATATGTCTCAGGACGAAACGCAGACTCCATTTTGCTTTCCTGCACAGAGCCCGAGATTTATGCCAAGGTCAGATGTCAAAATGATGTATGGAGATTGCGATCCGGAAGAATGTCGTGCTCCACCAAACTCATTAGAGGAAGACACTCCGATGAAAGACAACTTTGACCACAATTATCATGGCCCGATGGATAGCCTACCAATGTGGCAGCCTTACCCAGGAGACTTGGGGAAAGAGAATCAGCCGAACAATGAAAATCAGTTGAGCATCATTGAATAGAATACCTGTGTCCCCACCATGTCATGGGATCAACACCCAGGGTATCCTGAAAATACCCCGCACGACGATGAATTCGCAACGTTTGCAGGATTAGAGTTCATCAACTATGCTTTTCCCGAGGTCAACGTCATCGAGTGAGATGACTCCTCCAATTCCAAAGAAGTATGGGACACCTTGTGACACCCGAGTGGTAAGTTCGACTACTTCGTCAAGTACACCGCTCCCGAAAGCTCTCGTATCAGGCTCGAAGACATCCATCCAACTGGATGGGGAGATCTACTTGAGAGCACAAATGCTATGCAAAAGGCAACAGAGGAATCCTCATACGACAATTCTGCCTGGGAGACAGATTCCAATGATCCTGCTCCACCAGAAATCAGTGTCATTTCTGAAGACAAACCAAGGAAAGTACTAGACTTTGTGATTCACCGAGGAGTTCGCCGCCAATGGGTTGCTGTCGATGTTCCGAAGATTGTTCATAAGTCAAAGTAATTGCCATCTTTAGCCTTTCACCCTACCCAGGTGAAACGGATGTTTTGATAGGGCTCGCTTTCTGTAAATTTTCCCTCTTCGCTTTGCCCAAAGCGACAGAGTTTTATTTTATAGGGCTGTAGTTTCAAGAATCGACTTGTTCATTAATAAAATAACGTCGTTCTGTAATTTCTGCGTTAATTGTTGTTTTCTCTTTTTGCTTTTCTCAGAAAATGGTAATCCTAAAAAACATCTCAAATAATAAAAACAAACAGTAAAAAAATACATTGCACACACTTGCATTTTCTCTATCTCTTCTAAACACGAATCATCACGTCATGCAGATTGTTTGCCTTAAACCCCGTTGAAACATACGATCCGATGCCTTCTCCCAACTTTGAATTCCTGGTATTTGGGGTTGAAGAAGAAGTTGACAACGAAATTTCAGAAGAGATCTCCCGATTACTCAGACAAGAGGAAAGGTCCATTGAACCTCACAAAGAGCCGTTGGAAACGGTAAACTTGGGTTCAGAAAAAGAGAGAAAAGAGATCAGGATTGGGGCACTGCTCAGTCCAACTGCCAGAGAGGGTTTGTTAAAGCTTCTCAAAGAATTCCCCGATGTATTCGCTTGGTCCTATCAGGATATGCCAGGGTTGGATACCAGCATCGTGGAACACCATTTACCATTGAGATCGAAATGTCCACCAGTAAAACAAAGGTTGAGACGGACTCATCCAGACATGGCCATCAAAATCAAAGAGGAGGTACAGAAACAGATTGACGCAGGTTTCCTCGCTACATCAGAATATCCTCAATGGTTAGCCAACATCGTACCCGTTCCGAAAAAAGACGGAAAAGTCAGAATGTGTGTCGATTACAGAGATTTAAACAAGGCTAGTCCAAAGGACGACTTTCCCTTGCCGCACATTGACATGCTGGTAGACAGTACAACAAAGTTCAAAGTTTTCTCCTTCATGGATGGATTCTCGGGCTATAATCAGATCAAAATGGCGCCGAAAGACATGGAGAAAACTTCGTTCATTACCCCATGGGGTACCTTTTGTTACAAGGTAATGCCGTTCGGTTTGAAGAATGCCAGGGCAACCTATCAACAGGCCATGACTACTCTTTTTCATGACATGATACACAAAGAAATCGAGGTATATGTCGATGATATGATTGCAAAATCTAGAACAGAACAGGAGCATGTGACCCACCTGTCAAAACTATTTAAGCGGTTGAGAAAGTATAAACTCCGCTTAAATCCCAACAAGTGCACCTTTGGTGTCCGTTCAGGGAAACTCTTAGGGTTCATCGTCAGCCAGAAAGGAATTGAGTTTGATCCTGACAAGGTCAAGGCCATTCAAGAAATGCCTTCTCCGAAAACTGAAAAACAAGTCAAGGGATTCCTGGGATGTTTGAACTACATCTCCAGATTTATATTCCTCATGACCGCGACATGTGCGCCGATTTTCAAACAGCTAAAAAAGAATCAGGACTGCGTTTAGACAAAAGATTGTCAAACTGCCTTCGACAGTATCAAGGAATACCTGTTGAATCCACCGATTCTATCCCCTCCAGTGGATGAAAGACCACTGATCATTTACTTAACAGTCTTGGAAGACTCCATGGGCTGTGTACTTGGCCAACAAGACGAAACCAAAAGGAAGGAGTCTGCCATCTACTATTTGAGCAAGAAATTCACCGACTGTGAAACTCGGTACACGATGCTCATGAAAACTTGTTGTGCTTTTGCTTGGGCAGCCAAACGTCTGCACCAGTACATGATTCATCACACTACTTGGTTAATCTCCGAAATGGATCCAATCAAGTATGTATTTGAAAAACCTGCTCTCACGGGAAGGATTGCCCGTTGGCAGATGTTGCTATCAGAATATGAGATAGAGTACCACGCTCAGAAAGCCTTTAAGGGGAGTATTTTAGCCGATCATTTGGCTCATCAACCGATTGACGATCAAGAATCAATCGGGTTTGACTTCCCAGACGAAGATGTCATGTATCTAAAAATGAAAGATTGCGATCAACCGCTACCCAGTGAAGGGCCAGAACCAGATTCCCAATGGGGACTTATTTTTGACGGAGCTGTCAATCATTACGGAAACGGAATTGTGGCAATTATCATAACACCTCAGGGTACCCACATTCCTTTCACTGCCAGACTTACGCTCAAGTGCACAAACAACGAGGCCAAATACGAAGCTTGTATTATGGGTCTCGAAGAAGCGATCAACTTAAGGATCAAGAACTTGGACGTATACGGTGACTCAACCCTGGTTATCAATCAGATCAAAGAGATTGGAACACATAGCAATCAGGATTGATCCCTTATAAAGATTACACGAGAAGGTTGTTACCTTTCTTCAACAGAATCGAGTTTCATCACATCCCTCGTAATGAGAATCACATGGCTGACGCTTTAGTCACTCTCTCTTCCATGATTAACGTAGGTCAATTGAATGGCATACCTAAGATTGACATAATGCGCCTTGAGCGGCCCGCTTACATCTTCGCGATTGAAGCAGTCATAGACGACAAACCTTGGTATCACGATATCAAATGCTTCCTTCAGAAATAAGAGTACCCACATGGGGCGCCTAGAAAAGACTGGAAAACCCTCAGAAGACTGGCATACAGTTTCTTTCTGAGCGGTGATACACTTTATAAGTGGAATTTTGACATGGTTTTGCTCCGATGCATCGACAGACCAGAAGCAGACATGCTGATAAAAGAAATCCACGAAGGGTCCTTTGGCACTCATGCCAACGGACACACAATGGCGAGGAAAATTCTAAGAGCGGGGTACTATTGGTTGACTATGGAATCTGACTGCTACAAGTACATGAGGAGATGTCACAAGTGTCAGATATACTCCGACAAAATCCATGTACCGTCAGCACATCTCAAAGTTCTTTCTTCCCCATGGCCTTTTTCCATATGGGGAATCGACATGATTGGCATGATTGAGCCCAAGGCTTCGAACGGACATCGGTTAATCCTGGTAGCCATTGACTACTTCACCAAGTGGGTCGAAGCAGCGTCATACGCTAATGTAACCCAACAAGTGGTGGTCCGATTTATCAAAAACAATATCATCTGCCGTTATGGTGTTCCGGGCCAGATCATTACTGATAATGGATCTAACTTGAACAATAAGATGATGAAGGAGTTGTGCGCAGAGTTCAAGATCGAACACCATAACTCATCTCCCTACCGACCAAAGATGAACGGAGCGGTAGAAGTGGCTAACAAGTTCATCAAGAAGATTGTTCAAAAGATGGTTGTAACCTACAAAGATTGGCACGAGATGCTACCCTTTGCTCTTCACGGTTATCGCACATCCGTCCGCACTTCAACAGGGGAAACCCATTTCTCTCTAGTATATGGCATGGAAGCAGTGCTCCCCATAGAAGTAGAGATCCCATCAATCCAGGTATTGATGGAAGCTAAGCTTACAGAGGCTGAATGGTGTCAAAGTCGACACGACGAATTGAACCTGATCGAAGAAAAGAGAATAACGACACTATGCCACGGTCAGTTGTATCAACAGAGAATGAAGAAGTCCTTTGACAAAAAGGTCCGACCTCGCATCTTCAGGATAGGAGATCTCGTGCTCAAGAAAATACAATAATTTTCACTGATTCTCGGGGCAAGTGGACTCCGAATTATGATGGCCCTTATGTGGTCAAGAAAGCTTTCTCAGGCGGCACCTTGAGACTTGCAACTATGGACGGAGAGGAATTTGCCTATCCCACAAATGTTGATGTAGTCAAGAAATACTTCGCCTAAAAAAAACGTCTCGGTGGATTGAAAACCCGAAAGGGCAGTCCAGGAAAAAATTAGAGACATGATCAAAAATCATCCCGGTGGATTGGAAATCTCAAAGTACAATCCAGGCAAAAATTAGGGATAATGGCATGTAACTATGTTCAACAAAGGGGCAAATCCTCAGCAGCAGTTACGTCGTCCATCAGAAAATTCCAGTCAAGGTCATCTTCGACAGAAGCTCAGGATGTCCAGAATTCAAAGTTGGTAGAAGGATAACGGTCGTCATGTTTCAATGTAGCCCTTTTCCATTAAATTACCATTTTCTAACTTTGTAAATACTCTATGGAATCACGCGCTTTTCTGATTTCCATCCTATCAATAAAATTTGAGCCTTTGTGCTTTTGCTTGCAATTCTTATTTGTTTTAGCTTTATAGAATGACATTTTAACATGATCAATGGTTCTTGAAATAAAACAAAAATGGATTTACTTGTTAAAACCTTTTTCTGCTTTTAAATAAAGATGGCAATTTCTTTTGACTATTGAGCATCGAAAGAACATTGCTCGCTACTCCAGAAATAAGCGAGCTTCAAAGTGCAGAATCGAAGTACACCTTCTAAGCCAGTGCGCCTGAATGAAGGATCAGCTGTATCAGATGCGGCTTTCCCGTCTGATACCCTCGGCCGAGTTCTTATCTCCTAAGCCCAACAAACGGTATTCCCCGCAGGGACTGTCTCTCCTAAGCAAGGCAGAATTCCTACTTTTGGATTAACGGTACGACTTCGTCCCGCGATGGCCGAGAATCTCGTCATGTTCATCTTTTAGTCTGTATGCCGCGTCAGTTTTGTCAGCATATACATACATACATCATGCATTCTATTTGCATTCTCATTCATATTGCATTATTATCACTCCAGTCGGTCTTATCCCTAGTGATAACTGTCTTCTCAGTCGAGTTGTCAGTTCTTTCCTCGATTAGGAAATGTTGCGTTTGAACAATCTCTCCTCCAGTTTATTTCTGGATTGGAGTTGGGTCCTTGACCACTTTGATAACTTGAACCTCTGAAAGACCGGAGAACCTTCAACCGATGTCACTCTTCGCCATTGAAGATGATATATTCGCTTTCCCGGATTAAGGAAAATCCCCAGAAAAAGCCTCTTAATCAAAGATCCGGCGGTACGGAGGTTTTTCTCTGAAAAAACCACTGATGAAAAGGTCATCGGCACCTCAAAATTGGATCCCATCATATGGCATTTCTCCGGGAAGACCCCGAGAAAAGTATGATGTAAGACCCCAAGCGGAAGCAGTCTCTCAAGAAACTCGCTTTCCCCAGTAGAAACAAATGGCGTCTCCAATAGAGAAGTTTGTGCACCTCTACAACTCAGACGATTGGGTTCCCCAGAAAGTCTGACATCATTCTTTTTCCCATCAAATGGCATCTCCCCAGGAAAATTCGGCGAGAAGTTTGAGGAAAACCGCTACACGTAGCGTCCCTTGTCAATAAGGTTTATTGACAAAAGAAACTTAGACCAGTTCATTGGTAGGAAACCAAGAACGAGGGGAAGTTTATTTCAGAAACTGAGACCAGTTCCTTGGTAGGAAACCAAGAGCGAGGGGAAGTTTAATTCAGCAACTTAGACCAGTTCCTTGGTAGACAACCAGGATCGAGGGGAAGTTTTACCTTTTCTAAGCATCATTGCTTAGCTAAAGAAGATGAATGTGTAAGCTACCATTCATAACCACCATCAAAAGAAGATGAATTTTGTCGGAGTATATCTGACACTTGTGACACTTCCTCATGAACTTGTAGCAGTCAGATTCCATGGTCAACTAATAGTACCCTGCTCTTAGAATTTTTCTCGCCATTGTGTGTCCGTTGGCATGAGTGCCAAAGGATCCTTCATGAATTTCTTTTATCAGCATGTCTGCTTCTGGTATGTCTACACATCGAAGCAAGACCATGTCGAAATTTTTCTTATAGAGTGTATCCCCGCTCAGGAAGAAACTGCCTGCCAGTCTCCTGAGGGTTTTTCTGTCTTTCCTGGGTGCCCCAGGTGGGTATTCTTGTTTCTGAAGGAAGCATTTGATATCATGATACCAAGGTTTGTCGTCTATGACTGCTTCAATTGTGAAGATGTAAGCGGGTCGTTCAAGATGCATTATGTCGATCTTAGGTAAGTCGTTCCATTGACCTACACTAATCATGGAAGAGAGAGTGGCTAATGCATCAGCCATGTGATTCTCATCACGACGGATGTGATGAAACTCGACTCTGTTGAAGAAGGGTAGCAACCTTCTTGCATAATCTTTGTAAGGAATCAATCCTGATTGGTATGTGTTCCAATCTCCTTTAATCTGATTGATAACCAGGGCTGAGTCGCCATATAAATCCAAGTTCTTGATCCTTAAATCAATCGCTTCCTCGAGACCCATAATACAAGCTTCGTATTCGGCCTCGTTGTTTGTACACTTGAACGTAAGTCTGGCGGTGAAAGGAATGTGGGTACCCTGAGGGGTTATGATGATTGCCCCAATTCCTTTTCCGTAATAATTGACAGCTCTGTCAAAGATAAGTCCCCATTGGGAACCTGGTTCTGGCCCTTCACTGGGTAGCGGTTCATCGCTGTCATTCATTTTTAGATACATGACATCTTCGTCTGGGAAGTCAAACCCGATTGATTCCTGGTCGTCAATCGGTTGATGAGCCAAGTGATTGGCTAAAATACTCCCCTTCACGGCTTTTTGAGCATGGTACTCTATGTTATATTCTGATAGCAACATCTGCCAACGGGAAATCCTTCCCGTGAGAGCAGGCTTTACAAAGACATACTTGATTGGATCTATCTCGGAGACCAACTAAGTAGTGTGATGAATCATGTACTGGCGAAGACGCTTGGCTGTCCAAGCCAGAGCGCAGCAAGTTTTCTCAAGTATAGTGTACCGAGTCTCGCAGTCGGTGAATTTCTTGCTCAAATAGTAGATGGCAGACTCTTTCCGTTTGGTTTTGTCTTGTTGGCCAAGTACACACCTCATGGAGTCTTCCAAGACCGTGAGGTAGATGATCAGCGATCTTTCTTCCACTGGAGGTGATAGAATCGGCGGATTTGACAGGTATTCTTTAATACTGTCGAAAGCGGTTTGACAGTCTTCTGTCCAAACGCAGTCCTGGTTCTTTTTTAGTAATTTGAAAATCGGCGCACATGTCGCGGTCATGAGGAATATGAACCTGGAGATGTAGTTCAAACGTCCCAGGAATCCCCTGACTTGTTTTTCAGTCTTTGGAGAAGGCATTTCTTGAATGGCCTTGACCTTGTCAGGATTAACCTCAATTCCTTTCTGGCTGAAGATGAACCCTAGGAGTTTCCCTGAACGGACACCGAAGGTGCAGTTGTTAGGATTCAAATGGAGTTGGAATTTTCTCAAATGCTCGAATAGTTTTGACAGGTGGGTCACATGCTCCTCCTCTGTTTTAGATTTGGCAATCATGTCATCGACATATACCTCAATTTCTTTGTGTATCATGTCATAAAACAGAGTAGTCATGGCCCTTTGGTAGGTTACCCCGGCGTTCTTCAAACCGAACGGCATTTCCTTGTAACAAAAGGTACCCCATGGGGTAATGAACGAGGTTTTCTCCATGTCTTTCGGTGCCATTTTGATTTGATTATAGCCCGAGAATCCATCCATGAAGGAGAAAACTTTGAACTTTGATGTACTGTCTACCAGCATGTCAATGTGTGGCAAGGGAAAGTCGTCCTTTGGACTAGCCTTGTTCAAATCTCTGTAATCTACGCACATTCTGACCTTTCCGTCCTTCTTGGGAACGGGTACGATGTTGGCTAACCATTGAGGATATTCTGATGTGGCGAGGAAACCCGCGTCAATCTGTTTCTGTACTTCCTCTTTAATTTTGATGGACATGTCCGGGTGAGTCCGTCTCAACCTCTGTTTTACTGGCGGATATTCCGATCTTAACGGTAAGTGATGTTCCACGATGCTGGTATCCAACCCTGGCATGTCCTGATAGGACCAAGCGAATACATTGGGAAACTCTTTGAGAAGCTTTATCAAACTCTCTTTGGCAGTCGGACTGAGCAGTGCCCCAATCCTGATTTCTTTTCTCTCTTTTTCCGAACCTAAGTTTACCATTTCCAACGACTCTTTGTGAGGTTCAATGGACCTTTCCTCCTATCTGAGTAATCGGGAGATCTCTTCTGGAATTTCGTCGTCATTTTCTTCTTCAGCCCCAAATACCGGGAACTCAAAGTTGGGAGAAGGCATCGGATCGTATGTTTCAACGGGGTTTAAAATAAGCAATCTGCATGACGGCATGATTTGTGTTTAGAAGAGATAGAGGAAATGCAAGAGTGTGTGCAGTGTATTTCTTTTACTGCTTGTTTTTATTATTGAGTTATTTTTTAGGATTACCATTTTCTGAGAAAAGCAAAAAGAGAAAACAACAATTAATGCAGAAATTACAGAACGACGTTATTTTAATTATGAACAAGTCGATTCTTGAAACTACAGCCCTATAAAACAAAACTCTGTCGCTTTGGGCGAAGCGAAGAGGGAAATTTACAGAAAGTGAGCCCTATCAAAACATCCGTTTCACCTGAGCAGGGTGAAAGGTTAAAGACGACAATTACTTTGACTTATGAACAATCTTCGAAACATCGACAGTGACCCATTGGCGGTGAACTCCTCGGTGAATCACAAAGTTTGGTACCTTCCTTGATTTGTCTTCAGAAATGAAGCAGATTTCTGGCAGAGCAGGATCATTGGAATCTGTCTCCCAAGCAGAATTGTCGTAGGAGGATTCCTCTGTTGCATTTTGCATAGCATTTGTGCTCTCAGGTAGATCTCCCCATCCAGTTGGCTGGATGTCTTCGAACCTGATACGAGAGCTTTCGGGAGCAGTGTACTTGACCAAATAGTCATATTTTCCACTTGGTTGTCCCAGGGTGTCCGATACTTCTTTGGAAATGGGTGAGTCATCCTTCTCGATGACGTTGACCTCTGGAAAAGCATAGTTGATGAATTCAAGTCCTGCAAACATTGCAAATTCATCGTCGTACTGGACGTTTTCTGAATGACCTGATTGTTGATCCCATGACATGGTGGGGACGCAGGTATTCTTTTCAATGATGCTCAGCTGATTTTCATTATTCGGCTGATTTCCTTGCCCCAAGTCTCCTGGATACGGCTGCCACATTGGCAGGCCATCCATCGGGCCATAATAGTTGTGGTCAAAGTTGTCCTTCATCAGAGTGTCCTCCTCTAATGAGTTTGGTGGAGCATGACTTCCTTCCGGATCACAATCTCCGTATATCATTTCGACGTCTGACTTGGGTATAAATCTCAGACTCTGTGCGGGATAGCAAAAGGGAGTCTACGTTTTGTCCTGAGACATATAACCGTCCTTGTTAAGATAGGACTCCCATTCTTCCTCCATATCAGAGGATTCATCTGTATTGATGGTATGCACTTCTTGAGGCACTGGGTGAAGGAAACCCCCACTGTGGAAGAAGTCTTGAATGGGATGAAGACTTTCATTGCTGGTAGTAGCTGTCTGGGTACCGGTTGCAGAAAAACCAAGACCCTTCTTTGTTTTATTATCAGTAGGAATGACTAGCTGTCCCTATCCTGTTGTATTGGCACTCTCGACCGCTTTGATATCATATTTGTATGAGGAAATGGAAGTTCCCTCTCTTGCTCACCGACAGTGCTTGGAACTGAGTTCCAATAACCTCCTCGGGTTCTACACCAGTAGATGATGATAAGTTACTCACGAGCAAGGCTTGTTCTCCACAGACCGTGACGAGCTGGTTGTTCTGGACGAACTTTAACTTTTGGTGGAGGGTCGAGGTGACCGCCCCAGCCTGATGTATCCAAGGTCTTCCTAATAAACAATTGTACGTTGCCCGGATGTCCATGACCTGGAAAGCGACTTGGAAAGTGTGATGACCAATAGTTATGGGAAGGTCGACTTCGCCGATAACCGTTTTTCTGGACCCATCAAATGCTTTGACGACGACCTCACTGGGTCTTATCGGGGGTCCTTTGAAGGATAATTGCATCAAAGTGGACTTCGGCATAACATTCAGGCCTGACCCTGTGTCTACCAGTACGCTGGCTAAAGCATCGCCCTGGCAGCTGACTGTGATATTGAGCGCCATGTTATGACGGCGACCCTCTTCAGCTAATTCCTCATCACTAAATCCCAAGTTATTGCAGGAAGTGATGTTAGAGACAATGCTATGGAGCTGTCTGATTGTTACATCCTGTTCCACAAAGGCTTGCTCCAAGACTTTTTGTAGAGCCTCCCTGTGCGCTTCTGAACTGAGTAAAAGTAGGGGTGGTAAAATGGGCCCGGCCCGTTGGGCATGCCTATTTTACCCGCACTTTAGTGCGGGGTGGGCCAAGGGTTTAGGCCCTCACCCTCTAATGTGTCTGCCCCGCCACGTCCCATTTTCTTTGCGGGCTTTTGCGGGCACAAGCATTTACATAAAATTTTGCATTTTTAGGCTTAAAAGGTACAATGCCGGCGAGCTTTCCCCGCCCCGCCCTCACTTTTTTGCGGGGTGGACCTAGGTTTTAGGCCCGCATCCTCAACTATGACCGCCCTGCCCCACCCCATTTTTTTGCGGGCATTTGTGGGGCAGGCCTAAACAGGGCGGGCATGCCCGTTTGCCACCCCTAAGTAAAAGTGACAATACAGAGATCTTTGAAGGAGTTTGTAATAGTTGATCAACAATGTTGTATTCATTCCTTTGGATGAGCTTCAGCATCTCATCGTCATTTTTTCGAAAGGTCGGGATTACTAGATTGACCGACTAGTGGATTGGGAACTTCTGCCTGAGGTTCCTTTTCTTTGTTAAGTTCTCCAACTCCTCGGTTGAAGATTCGACCACTCCGTGTTACTCGAATGATGTCTGCAATATTCACGACGGAGGGTAATGGAATTTCCTTTCCATTCTCGACTGTTGTTGCACCGTATTTGTAAGTGATAGCCTTAGTTGATTCATACGGTAATGGTCCCGGTAGATAGATGACTATGGGAGCCTTCTGATTTTTCCGACCATCGTAAGCAATTTCGATTCGTTCCTGGTTGGGAACTCTCGATTCGTCAAGTAGAGGGACGATGGTACAAACATCCCTAGCCCTCTGATGATCAGAGATTACGACCACGTCCTCAATTTGATCAGCGAGGTAGTCCGGCGCCCAGTTGATTGGTCTGGAACCCGGATATGGGCGAATCTCTCTACGATCCACCTGACCCTGAAGAACTGCTCGCACAAGGTAACATCCTTGGTTACTTTCCAAACAGACTCTACAACGTTCATAGTTGTATGGTGGCACCTGGCCACGCCCGCTTTGAATACAATGTAACCTCACTAGGTTGGTTTCCACATATCAAACGTCCCGACTTTGATGCAGAGTAGGGTTCCCGTTGGTAATACTAATTTGCTGGGTGTCTTCATCCATATAGATTGGAAGCCATCAGTGGTTCAACAAGTACTGAAGGGTTTCCTGGACAAGGGCATATCCTTGATCGTTTTCGCAACCCGCCCTACAGCTCTGATAATCATGTGATACCAGGAACCCGAGTCGGACCTATTTAGCATGTAACTCCACCAGGCTGGTATTCATCAAGCGAATATCGAAGATTTGAATCATGTTAATCTGATAGGGATTCCTATCATGGTAGTCCTGGATCCATCCAAGATCCATCTGACGCTGGAGGGCCTCTTGTACAAAAGAGCATCCCTGTTTATTTACCGAGCAAGTCAGAGAGGAACTGTAATCGTGCCGTGGCAGATTATGATACTGGCTTTTCCTGGAATGTATCGCCACCAAGTTGAAATTCATTGCATAGATGTCGTGGTTCTGAATGATGTTAGAATTCGTGTAAACTATGTTAACTCCACGAACTCGGCGCTCTTGGATCCATCCGAGATCCATCTGTTCCTGTAGAGCTGATTGCACCACAGAACATCCTCGACTTCTTTTAGAGCAGATATCACACTGGTGATAATTATGAGGTGGCACATGACCATATCCACTCTGTCGACAATGCATCTTGACCAAGTTGGCCCTTAATAAGAGTACATCGTGAATTTGATAGATGTTGTTAGTCTCTCCCTCTATCAAATTAACTGTAGCTTTCTCGTGTTGAGGCAGCGGGTTTGTGAGAACATTAGGATTTGTATCCTTGAAAGATAAGACCCTGCTCCTAACAAGCTTTTACACGTCGGATTTGAAATTGAGACAGTTCTCTATGTTATACCTTGGTCCTTCTTGATGGTAAGGGCAAGTCTGATCCACCTTAAACCAAAAAGTCGGATTTTCTGGTACTGTAAGAGGAGACTTAGTCTGGACATACCCCTTAGCTAGTAGTAACGAAAATAGTTCTGCGTACGATACGGGTATAGGATCAAATCCTGGTGGCCGTGTTGTACGGTTGTTATTGTATGGAGGACGAGTATGCTGAAAAGAATATTGTGTCCTTTGCTGCAGTTGCTGTTGATTAGGTTGGCTCTGCGCAACCTGAGGTTGTTACGTAAGAATAGGCGCGGGGTTGATAGCATGAGTTACAGATGCTACTGGTTGATATCGTCGCCTTTGCTTTCCGAGAGAGATATTCCCAATATCCTGCTCTTTTTTCTTAGGGAGAGCATTACCGTATCGTTTTGCACTACTTGATGATCCAGCGTCTTTTACTAAACGTCCTTTTCAGACGGCTTCCTCAAGACGAACTCCCATGCCCACCATTTCGGTGAAGTCCCTGGGCGTACTGGCAACCATTCTGTCGTAGTAAAATGAGCTCAAGGTATTTAAGAAGTTCTTTGTCATCTCTTTTTCCTCAAGAGGTGGACAAATCTGGGCGGCAATTTCACGCCATCTCAGAGCGTATTCCTTAAAGGTTTCCTTGTCCTTTTGCGACATTGATATGAGTTGATCTCTGTCTAGTGCCATGTCCAGATTGTATTTATATTGTTGGACGAAGGCAGTGCCAAGATCTCTGAAAGTGCTGGTCGTAGCACGGTTTAAACCCATGTACCATTTTAATACGGCACCGATTAAGCTATCCTGAAAGTAATGAATCAATAAATCCTGATTCTCTGTCTGAGCTGACATTTGTCGAGCGTACATCACCAAGTGACTTTGAGGGCAAGAGTTACCCTTGTACTTTTCAAAGTCGGGCACCTGGAATTTGTGCGGGACTTTCACATTGGGGACCAAGCAGAGGTCCGCGGCGTCCTTTCCAAATAAATCCTGACCGCGAAGGGCCCACAGTTCTTTCTGCATTCCCAGGAACTGTTCTTGGAACTCATTCATTCTTTCGAACATGTTGTCGTTTCCACCAGAAGGTATCTGTGGAATCTGTACTTCCAGGAGAGTGTGTACCACGGGCGGTTGTATAGTCATTATGGCCGAGACTCTCGGTGTCTCTCGAAGTTTGTAACCTTCAGGAGTTGCTGTCATGCCCCTGGCATCTTCGCTTTCCCAAAGTTTGTAACCTTCAGGCCCAACGGTTCCTGCTGCTGTCCCCTGATCCTCATTGATCAACGGGATATATCCTTCCGGGATATAGTTAAGTGGTATGCCCCAGGGACGATCTTTCGGCATTTTGTACCTAGGATCGGACTTTTCCACTATGGGCGTTGAGGTGATCTCCGAGATCACAGTCATTTGTAGCTGAGCTTTTGCCATGGCTTGTATGTCGTTATGAAGCTTTCTCATATCCTCTCTCAGAGCATCGATCTCTTCTCTCAACTCTCTATTCTCTTCCTCGAGATCATCCATCTTTTTCTGACGATTGACCAGAGTATTGTACGAATGAGACAGTTTGACTCTAGAACCGAGACACAAACGTGAGATTCGTAGGTAAGAAGAATACGTGACATGAGAATGATGAATGCAATGATTATATTGTCATACCCCAAATTTTGACCACTAAGATCTCCCATCATTGTGAAAATCATCATCACAATATGGATGAACCATCATACCTCATCAATCTCCCCAAAGATGGGTGAGCATCCACTACCATCAAACTTAGGGTTTCAAGCCCTCTCAGAGCTTTTAGACAAAGGATCAATCAAGAAATGACATGATCTTCAACTTGTCTAACCTCCTAAACATCCACAATGGATCAAGAGGACTGCCACATCAAGGATTAAGCACAAGGTTGCTCCCTTCTAGGTGGATCAAGCCTCAAGATCGCCAGTGTCACCAAATTAGGGTTTTGGTCAACCAGGGCCTCCAGTTGGAAATTTTACTCTGGGCATAAGCCAATGCTTCAAAGCATAACCTAATATCCTCCATGGAACCTCATGGACCCAAGTATCAAGTCAATTTGACCTCAGGGGATGCATACATCAAAAATCAGGAATTAGGGTTTCTTGGCTTAATTCACCCCTAAGTTGACTTTTGGGACAAATCATGAGCCAATACCTCAAGAGAGGATTTGAGGGTCTCTAATACACCACATTGATCCATTTGCAACAATGGATTGATCCAAGAAGCTTGAGCAACAAGTCTCAATTTCATCTGAACCACAATTAGGGTTTCCCGAGAAAAGTCAACTGTAACTTTGACTTTTGACCAGGACATGCTCCCAAACCCTAAGACATGATTCAATACACCCTATGACACCCATGGAACATGTCCATCTAGTTTGATTTAGGTCAAGGACATGATTTCCTAAAGGATTGCACAGTTTGGAATTCATCGGATAAAAAGTCAACTTGCACAAAAGTCAACTTTGACTTTTTGAGATTTTTCACAAAAATGGATTTTTAACCCTAAAATGATGTTAATGTATGATTTGAATCATCATTCATCAAGAAAAATCAAAGAAAGTGGGATAACTTGGTAAAGGGGTAACCATAAAAACTTAGAAAATTTTCTAAGTTATGAACAAAGTGGCAAGGGTACCAACTTTGGAGGATCATAACTCATAAACCACCAAGCCATTTCTCCCCATCCAAAGCTTGATTTGTAGATCTCATGGCCCTCTACAAAAACTTCAACTGGACCTCATTCCAATTCTTCATGGATTTTGAGTTATGGATTGATCAAAATCACAAAAAGTGAAAATGCCACTTTTTTCCAACACTTAGTGAAATTTTCACTAAGTCAGAATCTGCCTTCACTTTTTTCCAAATGTAGAGACATTTATCAAAACTAAATATGATCAAACAGTTGTTGTATCATATAAGGGTTTTCCAAAATGGCCAAGAACATCACCAAATTCAACTTGAGCCATGAGATATGACATTGGCAAGTTGCCTTGCTGAAAACTGCTAAGGCAAGGCAGAATTTTGCATTTTTGGTCGATTTTCCAAAATCATCCAATTTCAAGCCTTGTCATCATCTTGGACACATCTGAGGATCAAACCTAAAGGGGACAATCACTGAGCCAAGCCTCCAAAGTCCTTGGAACAAGAAGTAGCATGTCAAACCTAGAATTGCCTAAAAGAGGGACAAGACTCCAATTTTGGATTGAAGCATTTAATAGATGCTTAGAGGTGGCATGGACTGACACATTTGCAACTGAATTCAGTCAAGATTCCTCCAACAAGTAGGGAACCAAAGCTCTGTGCTCTAACCTCTAGTCAATGGCTAGAGGAGACTTGGATTTTCATTTGCCAACATTGGCCAAACCTCTGCTGCAGTTGCCATTCACTATTGATTCCAAAACAAACTTGGTCTACTATAAATAGAGCTCATTTGTGCTCAGTTTGAGTACACCAAAGCCATCAAACAGATGCTTTCCTCAAAATCCCTTTCTATAGGCAAAAATACCTTCTTTAGCAAGGTAACTCTGAGTTTTTGAGTTTGAGAGCTTTTTCAATCAAACCAATCACACACACACACACACACACACCTCATAAACATCATATGTAGGTGATCCAAACTCTCACAAGTGACCTGTAATCACAAAATCACAAAGTCACCTCTCAAAACCTCAAAATAGGCTTTTTGTGCATTTTTCAAGCCATGTCTTGATTCAGTCACACTCCAAACCAGATAAAACCTCAAACACACTCCAAATGTCTTGGTTCCCCCCATCTGGAACACCATTTGAGAGAGTTGCTATTTTGGTCACTTTTAACCCCTTTTGCAAGAAAGGGCCAGTTTGTGTTTTTGTAGGTACCAGCTGATTCCAATCATCCTAAAAGCTTCTAAGGGATCGTTTGAGTGTGTCTAAAGCATCAAATCATTTCTGGAACAAGAGGCTTGACAGATTGCACAAAAACTCCAAAAGCTCAAAAAGAGGTAAGCCTCATGACTTGAACTTTCCAAAATATGCAATGCTTTGAAGTCCACTGATCATGCACACCTCATACATGTTATATATGTTGTGTTTGAACCAATTGTTCATGTAATTCATGCATGTATCAAAGTGTAGCATAGAACATGCAATTATAGGCCTTTTTCAAAACCACTATCGGGTTTTGAGGAGGGAGTGTGATCTGAAAAAACTACCACCACCATTGGATTCCTTGTGAAATTCTGGTCCAGATGCATATAACTTTTGTCTCAAACCATTAAGAATTGAGAAAGTTATGACCTTCACGTTTCTGAGCCAAAGCTTGCCTTGCCTTGCCTTGGGTCAAGCCTAAAACCAAGGCATGACTTGTATATTTGTGTTTTCACTCAAAAGAATGGATGTATCACCACCCCAATGGTAAGGCACGCACCTTGTGACCTTGAGGTCGTGGGTTCAAACCCCACCCATGCCATTTTGTGTTTTTTCACATTTTACCATTTTTCCAATATTTTTATGTTTTATTAATTAATTGGAAAATTAATAACTCTTTCAATTTTAATTATTTTTTATTGGTTCTTTTTGAAAAAAATCACAAAAATGTTGAAATATTTTATTCCACAAAAAAATTAAGTTTATACTATTTATTTAATATAATTAGTATTTTTGTGAATAAATTCATTTTAATTTGTTTTTAAACATTTTAAAATGAACATTCATCTAGAAAAATCAAGACCAAATGGGTTTTAATATCTCTTGTGATTAAAACTTCATTTTTCAAACCTTAAACAAAAATCACAAGTGGTTTATTCAAATTCATTTGGTATTTTTCATTGATTTTCTTTTAATATTTACTGTTAACGGAAAACAAATTAGGGTTTCTTTGATTTTCACCCTCACAAATCATTTTCAAACACTCATAGGCCTCTATTAGAGTGTAAGACCCAATCCCCTTTTAACCAAAACAATTTTGGGCCTCAGATATTGTATAAGTCCCTCTGCGTTAAAAGAAAAGTTCAGCGCAATCGTCGCCCGTTTAAAATAAACCATTTGTGCCTCTCCTCGAGCTATAAGACCCATTCAAAACTTTTGGGCCTCTATTAGAGTGTAAGACCCAACCCCTTTTGAAAACCAAATTATCTTGGGCCTCAGTCATTGTATAAGACCCACTACGTTTTCAAAAATCTCGGTGCGATCGCCATTTCAAACGAAAAATCATATGGGCCTACCCTCGTGTTATAAGCCCCACTTTTTTTCTTTAAACCTTTTGGGCCTCTTGAGAGAGTGTAAGACCCATCCCTTTGTACAGAGAATCTTTCTCGGGCCTCAGTCCTTCTGTACAAAACGATAGTGCGATCATTGATAAAAAACCTTGGGCCTCTCCTTAAGCTGTAAGCCTCATTTTTCTTTCAAAGCACTTTCTCCTTTGATCTTGAATATACTGTTGTTTTCAATCTTTCTTTGTTGAACAACTAACCAAACAGCATGGAAGCTCTACAACCGAGTAAGTGGTTATATGCTTTCTTTATCCGCTTTCATATACATATAACTATATTGTTCGGCTGTTTCACTGTAAGTCTTCTTTCATAAACTCATATCGACTGTGTAATAATAGTATAGATATTTAGAGTTTTCCCGGCAACTACGTCTAGCACTAAGCCCTGTTGATTACTCTTAAAATAGACAAAACTAGATCCCCATAGGATTACCAGATACAGTCTTCCTTTCTCTTAGGGTTAAACAATATGGTGACGTGAAAGGCAGCATTCTCGGTGAACCCTTTCACAGACTGTCACCTTTAGAAATCATCAAAGAAACTCTATTCCCCAGAGATGATATTTTCTCCATGAATGGCATCTCTTGAGTTTCTTCCAAATTCTCGAACTTTCTTAGCTTGATCTATTCTCTGTGAATAGACTGTCTTGAATTTCTCGAGGTTTGGGGACCCACAGGCTTCTTAAAAGCATCCTCGCCTCCTCTTGGGCGTTGTACAAGGACCCATCGGCTTCTTAGAAGTATTCACAGCCTCCTCTTAGGCTTCGTATAAATGATTTCTTCCTCCGGGAATGATAGCCTCCTCTTGGGCTTTGTACAAATTATCCCTCGACTTTTTAAAAGTTTCCAGCCTCCTCTTGGGCTTCGTACAAATTGTCCCGACGAACTCCTAGAGGTATAGGAACAGAAATTAGTCATCTTAATAGAACAGTCTTTCAAAAAGTCTAGATCTTGCTACTGCTGTTTCTTAAACATAGTACAAAAGATGAAACTCTAGACTTGGACAGTCTAATTTCCTTGAGTCTCAAAGACATTCTCAAGCTCCTTTCAAAAATAGAAAGAAAACCCGCAGACTCGGATAGTCTCAATACCCTTTGGATTTCTCGTTTCCTTAAAGAACAGGAAATAAACCCGATCTCCTGATAAGTGCCAAAGCATAACAATACCTGTAAACAATACTCATATAAGAACTGATTTTCTCTTTAAATCAGCATACTGGACCTGTCACTCAGCTGAAACAGTAACCCTAGCCTCCTCTTGGGCTTTGTTCAATGATTCTCCCCAGCAGAGTTAACCTTTTCAGACTCTCTTGTTGAGTTAACCTTTAGCCTCCACCTCGGGCTTCGTACGAGATACAAAATCACTCTCTTGTTGAGTATAAATGACTCTCTTGTTGAGTCCAACCTTTAGCCTCCATCTCGGGCTTTGTACGAGATACAAAACACTCTATTGTGAGTATAAAAGACTCTCTTGTTGAGTCAAAACCCTTTTAGCCTCCATCTCGGGGTTTGTACGAGATACAAAACACTCTCTTGTTGAGTATAAAAGACTCTCTTGATGAGTCCAACCTTTAGCCTCCGTATTTGGCTTTGTACAAGACACATATAAACGATTCTCCTATAGAATCAACCCTTTTAGCCTCTCTCTCGGGCTTCGTACGAGACACACAAAAATCACCCTCTTGTTGGGTCAATAGCCTCCTCTTAGGGTTTGTATAAGGAAACCCCGGTTGAACCAATCAACCTTTTAGCATCAAAGTTGTGCCTTGTTCGCAGTATACAAACATCAACAACTCTTTTCCCTTCATCTAATTGTTGTAAGCGGCAAGCCTCTGGATCATCTACATCCATGCCACTATCCCTCTTTTAGCATGAGAAATTCCTAAGGAAATATGGCATTGCTCTACACTGAGTTAAAGTCTTCTCCTTCAGGTCGAAAACATTTATAAAGGAAATTATGGCATTGCTGGATTCACATATCCCAGTTAAAGTAATCCACCTTTATAACCAGTCACCCAACAATTGTGACAAACAGACCCCTTTAGAGATGACAAATTCTATCTAAAGTTAACACCCTTTTAGCTTCACATCTTGGGCTTCTAACAAGATACAAATAGACTCTTTAGCTTCATATCTTGGGCTTTGAACAAGATACAAACCACCTTTAGCTTCACGTCTTGGGCTTTGAACAAGACACCAAAACACCATTTCCTCCCATAGAATAGGAGGAACTACGATCGCTCTGATTTCCCTGTTTCGGTAAATGGGAATACGTAGGTATAAGATTGAAAGAAAAATCTTAGCGAGCACACTCAACAAGAACCCACAATCCCATACCCACATACATCAATTAAAAAGTACCAGTCCTAACCCCCTACCCATGAACAGTCCCAGTTTTTCACTCAAAGTAAGAAGAAAGAGGCCCCACTTCCATATCGCATCTGTAACCTAACAAACCGCTGTTTAAACTCGGTATGCAAGCAGGGTTAATTGGAGACATCTATTTCCCTTTCTTCATCAGCTTCAATAGGATAAAAAATGAATCGACCTGTAGTACCCCCAAAAGAGCGACAGTGCTTAAGAAACACGTCCAGTTTCGCTCGCTACATATATTAATTGTTTTTCTTTTTGGTTTAATCAAAATAAACTTCGACAATTAGATTGCAAATATCAAATAGTGGGGAAACCTCGTTTTATTGAATTCAAAGGATTGAGAAAGTAAGACAAAGATGCTTTCAAAAGCAGTCATGTTCCCTACACTAGCAAAGTACAGAGCCTTCTTTGTCAGGAACTGGGCTGGCAAACCTGGGAGCCCACCCTTGGTGGTCATGTGAGTCTTGATTTCTGAATCATCCAAATAGATTGCTCTTGCAATGGTCTGATCCTTTGGAATTTCTTCCAGTCCAGAAAATGGAGCTCGATCAGTAATGTGTAGATCGGTTAGGTGAGAATACTCCTCCAGCGTTGGTACGAGCTGGTAATCCGGGAATGTGAAACCGTGATAGACCGGATCGTAAAACTGAATGAGTGCCTCCATGATTCCTTCAATCACATGGACTCTTAACAGAGGTAGAAGACCTCCGTACTTGGCTCTGAAAGCTTCAGGGTTAGTGATCATCCTCGCTAATCCTCTCAAATCCTCTAGTTTGGAACCCTGAAGGTATACTTATAATTTCTCCTTCTATCGAAGTCCATGAGCGCAATCTTTTTCTCTGACATTTGCAATCATTTTCTTAGTTTAATTTGAAAAAGAGAGCCTAGAAGAGAAGTTTTTCTTTGATGTAATGTTTTTGAGATGAATGCATGAATGCAGCACACAAAAACATAGAAAAAACATGGGGTCAAAGGGTTGTTGTCATGGAGTCAAGGCTTTACCCATCCCAAAGGTTTATACTAGTGATTTTTGTACCTGTCTCTCAAAATCATCAGTTCTTGTCGAGAAAACACCAGCGGGTCGGAAACCGTGCTAGGTGATGTTTTTCGAAGAACCATCAGAAGAATGGTATCGCGTGACAACCATTTCCAATAGTTTTCACACCACTAAAAGAGATTTTTCCTAGGTGTATACTCAATCTTTCCACATGCGGCATCACACGCATTCCCATTAGCAGAAAAATAAACACAGATATCAATTAGGAAAAGCAGTATATATATTTGTCTTAAAGTCCCAGACTTTAAAGAGCTATGAATCCTATGTTCCTGACAAAAATGGCTCCCCGGTGGAGTCGCCATTCTGTGGTACCTTCCCAACTTTAAAGGTTTTGACTTAAGATCCTAGTAAAGTCAACAAAAAGTCCTATCCCCAGTGAAGTCATTATTCTTCGGTTTCCACCTGAGAGATTAAATGTAAGGCTGCCCCACGGTGGGCGCCACTTTTCTGTAGCGAGCGAATTTGGACGAGGTTCTTAAGCACTGTTGCTCTGGGTTACTATAGGTCGATTCATTTTTTATCCTATTGAAACTGATGAAGGAAGGGAAATAGATGTCTCCAACTAACCCTGCTTTGCAAACTGAGGTCAAACAGTCAAAACTGTTGGTTTACAGATGCGATCAATGTGAGGGGGCCTCTCTTAGCTTATTTTGGTTGAATTTAGACTTTTGGTGGGGAACACAGACTCGGATGTTTTGATTGATATGTGAGGATTTGTGACCTGAGGTTTTCGATGTGATGTGCTCGCTAAGATTTTTCTTTCAATCTTATGCCTATGTATTCCCGTTTACCAAAACAGGGAAATCAGAGCGATCGTAGTTCCTCCTATTCTATGGGAGGAAATGGTGTTTTGGTGTCTTGTTCAAAGCCCAAGACGTGAAGTTGAAAATGTGGTTTATATTTTGTTCAAAGCCCAAGATGTGAAGCTGAAGGGTCTATTTGTATCTTGTTCGAAGCCCAAGATGTGAAGCTAAAAGGGTGTTGACTTTAGAGAGAATTTGTCATCTCTAAAGGGGTCTGTTTATCACAACTGTTGGGTGACTGACTATAAAGGAGGATTACTTTAACCGGGATATGTGAATCCTAGCAATGCCAAAATTTCCTTTATAGGGGGTTTTAACCTGAAGGAGAAGACTTTAACTCAGTGTAGGGCAATGCTATCTTTCCTTAGGAATTTCTCATGCTAAAAGAGGGACAGTGGCGTGGATGTAAATAATCCAGAGGCTTGCCACTTACAACAATTAGATGAAAGGAGTTGTTGATGTTTGTATCCTGTGAACGAGGCACAGTTTTGATGCTAAAAGGTTGATTGACTCAACCGGGGTTTCTCTTATACAAAGCCTAAGAGGAGGCTATTGACCCAACAAGAGGATGCTCTTGTGTCTCGTACGAAGCCCGAGAGGGAGGCTAAAAGGAGTTGACTCAACAAGAGAGTGCTTTTAGATGTGTCTTGTATGAAGCCCAAGATGGAGGCTAAAGGTTGACTCAACAAGAGAGTCTTTTATACTCACCAAGATAGTGATTTGTATCTCGTACGAAGCCCGAGATGGAGGCTAAAAGAGAGATTGACTCAATCAGAGAGTCTTTTTGTATCTCGTACGAAGCCCAGGATAAAGGCTAAAAGGATTGATGTTTCAGTTGAGTGACAGGTCCAGTAGGTTGGTTAAAAGAGAAAATTAGTTTTTATGAAGAGACTGATTAAAGGTAAGGTTGTGCTTTGGGATTGATCAGAGGATCAGGGTTATTTCCTGTTCTTTAAGGAAATGGGGAATCCATAGGGAATTGGAGACTATCCGAGTCTACTGGTGTTTTCCCTTACTTGAGAATGCCTTCGAGACTCAAGGAGATTAGACTGTCCAAGTCTAGAGTTTTATCTTTTGTACTATACTTAAGAGAAATTAAGGGACAGTACAGTTGCGGTGGCAAGATCAAGACTCTTTGAAAGACTGTTCTATTAAGATGACTAATTTATGTTCCTATACCACTAGGAGGTCGTCGGGAGAATTTGTACGAAGCCCAAGAGGAGGCTGGAAACTTTTAAGAAGCCGAGGGACAATTTGTACGAAGCCCAAGAGGAGGCTCTCTTCCCGAAGGAAGAATCCTTATACGAAGCCTGAGAGGAGGTTGTGAATACTTCTAAGAAGCCGTAGGGTCCTTGTACAACGCCCAAGAGGAGGCGGGGATGCTTTTAGGCAGCCTGTGGGTCCCCAAACCCCGAGAAGTTCAAGACAGGCTATTCACAGAGAATAGATCAAGCCAGGAAAGTCCGAGAATTTGGAAGAAACTCAAGAGATGCCATTCACGAAGAAAAGATCATCTCTGGGGAGTCAGAGTTTCTTTGACAATGTCTAAGAGTGACAGTCTGAGAAAGGGTTCACCGAGAATGCTGCCTTTCATGTCTCCATATTTTTTAACCCTAAGAGGAGGGAAGACTGTATCTGGTAATCCTATGGGGGATTTAGTTTTGTCTATTTAAGAGTGATCAACAGGGCTTAGTGCTAGACGTAGTTGCCGGGGAAACTCTAAATATCTATACTAGTATTACACAGTTGATATGAGTTTATGAAAGAAGACTTACAGTGAAACAGCCCCACAATACAGTTATATGTACATGAAAGCGGATAAAGAAAGCATATAAACACTTACTCGGTTGTAGAGCTTCCATGTTATTTGGTTAGTTTGTTCAACAAAGAAAGATTGAAAACAACAGTATATTCAAAATTTAAAGGAGAAAGTATTTTGAAAATTTATTGGGGCTTACAGCTCAAGGAGAAGCCCAAGGTTTATCAGTGATCGCACTGTCGTTTTGTACAGAGGGACTTATACAAGTGACTGAGGCCCAAGAAAGGTTTTCTGTACAAGGGGATGGGTCTTACACTCTCTCAAGAGGCCCAATTGTTTAAAGAAAAAGAATGGGGCTTACAACACGAGGGTAGGCCCAGATGATTGGTTTTTTTATTGGCGATCGCGCCGAGGTTTTCTTTTAACGCAGGGGGACTTATACAATGTCTGAGGCCCAAAATTGCTTTGGTTAAAAGGGGATTAGGTCTTACACTCTAATAGAGGCCCAAAAGATTTATTTTTGTACAAGTGGTGGGGCTTACAGCTCAAGGAGAGGCCCAGGGTCATTTGTTTGAAAATGGCGATCGCGCCGAGATTTTTGAAAACGCGGTGGGTCTTATACAATGCATTGAGGCCCAAAATGGTTAAGTTTTCAAAAAGGGGTTGGGTCTTACACTCTAATAGAGGCCCAATGATTTTGAATGGGTCCTATAGCTCGAGGAGAGGCCCAAGGTTTGTTTTTCAACGGACGATGATCGCTTCGAACTTTTTGAAATACAACGGGACTTATACAATAAGTGAGGCCCAAAAATAGGTTTGTATTTACAAAGGATTGGGTCTTATACTCTATTAGAGGCCCAAAAGTGTTTGAAATTGTTTGATGAGGGTGAAAATCAAAGAAACCCTAATTTGTTATTCTTTAAAAGTAAGTATTTAAAGAAAATCAAATAAAATACCAAATAAGTTTGAATAAACCATTTGTGATTTTTGTTTAAGTTTTGAAAAATGAGGGATTAATCACAAAGGATATTAAAACTCAGTTGGTTTTGATTTTCACAAAAATACTAATTATATTAAATAAATAATTTAAACTTAATTTTTTTGTGGAATAAAATATTTCAACATTTTTGTGATTTTTTGCAAAAAGAACCAATAAAAAATAATTAAAATTGAAAGAGTTGTTAATTTTCCAATTAATTAATAAAACATGAAAATATTGGAAAAAATAGCAAAAATGTGAGAAAACACAAAATGGCATGGGTGGGGTTTGAACCCACAACCTCAAGGTTATAGGGCGCACGCCTTACCACTGGGGTGGTGATATATCCATTGCTTGAAGTGAAACCACAAATATACAAGGCTTGCCTTGTTTTCTAGGCCTAGCCAAGGCAAGGCAAGACAAGTTTTGCCAAGAAACGGGAAGGTCCATAACTTTCTCATTTCTCCATGGTTGGGGATAAAATTTATATGCATCTGGCCTAGAGTTTCACAAGGAATCCAATGGTGGTGGTATTTTTTTCAGATCATACTCCCTCCTCAAAATCCGATAGTGGTTTTGAAAAAGATCTATAATTGCATTTTCTATGCTACACTTTGATACAGGCATGAATTACATGATGAATTGGTTCAAACACAACATATATAACATGTATGAGGTGTGTATGTGAAATTCTGGTACATGTGCAGAATTCAGATGTCCTAGAACATGTCGTTCGACATCTGGTCTGACATGATCACAAAGGGCAAGGTATACAGAAATAAACATGGTACTGAAAAGATAAAAACAAAACACACAGAATTGTTAATCCAGTTCGGTCTAACACACCTACTCTGGGGGCTACCAAGCCAGGGATGAAGTCCACTATCAGTAGTATCAATTCAAAGCTAAACTCTCCGTTTACAGCTTATCACTCAATCACTACCCAATGACCCTTCTAACTAGATCCTCTCTAGATATGAGAAACTCTTCTCACTCCCAATCATCGCAATGATGTCTAGCAGTCGACAATTCGCCGCTGCATCAACGGCTCTTTACCTATACAACAGTTCAACAAGGAAGACACCCTTCCAAGACACAACTTAGAGTTACTTAAAAGCTTCCTCCAAGAACAATACTCCTCTTACTTAACAGCTTCGAGGATCACACTAACAAGCTGTCCAACTCACAGGTCGAGTGGTACAGGAACCAACCCTAATACTAGAACTTTTACATCTTTGGTTGCGTTACAAAACTAGGTTACAAAACATCTATAAATAACCTATTCCCAACTGGATTTGGGCCTTTTAAAACACAGCAAATGAGCTGCTACAAGTCAGCAGAAACTTCTGCTATAAATCAGGACTTCAATCTATAACTTCCTAAAATATCTCCATATTTAGAAAGTGTATATTTTCCAATATTCTTCTCAATTTCAGACTTGAATCTTCAGACCTTTTAATTCAGCGCCACATAGAATTTGCATATTATTTCCTGAAACTTCTGCATCTGTTAAGACATAACAGAATTCTAAATTCTCTTCAGGTCTAGCGCGATGTCGAATGAACCTGCATGGGACATCTTGATAAGACATGTTATACCAGATGTTGAAACTACTTCAGCTCAACATGTTCCATTGCACACTAGGACTTCTTGCTCAACCTGTTCTTCTTTAGCAAGATACACAATCCTATCTAACATATTGCTGCTATAATTTGTTTTACAAAATTAATGCCAACCCTTAAAATTAAAGAACTAACATTCTCCCCCTTTGGCAAATTTTGGCTAAAACAAATACATAAACATTACAACTCAGATTACAACAGCAATCACAACTCTATACTACTGTCAGTAGTCATCAGCAACTACTGAACCTAATAGAGCCATCAGTAGCCACTAAGAACAACAATCATGGAGAAACATCTTCTAGGGAATACTTGAATGATGTTAGGACATCATGTTTGACAACTCTTTTGGCAGCACATTTCCATAACATCATCTTCGAGCACCACAACACAATAACTTCAGGCAGCACATTAGGACCTTAGAAGTAGAAAATCCTGAAGTCATTTGGTGCACATGAGGAAGAAGATATCTGGTGTACATGAGGAAGAAGATATCTGACACTCCCCCTTAATATAACACATTTCTTTTTCCTTCCAGCTCAGACCTGGATTAATCGTAGAAGACTCCTCCAGAAAAGAAACGTCTGTCTTGACACAAAGTACCAATGGTGGCATAAGAGATTTCTGCACACCTTAATTGATCAGACGCCCCCAGTCGACCTGTGGCATAAGATGAAACTTAAGAAGTATCAATCTATTAACCCAGGTAACTCATAACACAAGTCACAACTGTGTTCATAACTCAGGACACAAGTCACAAAGAACTACTCAAGGAAAGGACACCCTCTTCGACATCTCTGCACACAATTGGAACTGCAGACTCCAGACAAGGCATCTGCACAACCCTTTTCACACACCCTTTCTCCCCCTTTTTAGCCAAAAATTGGCAAAGAAGGCCCTCACAGAACCAGACCCAAGTGATGCTTACCCAAATACGAACAAACACCATAATACTTGTGAAACAAGAACACTCACTTGGCTGAAGGAGAAGAGAACAACCCCTATAAATAGCTGATCAGTTACTTTGGAATTAACGAGCTTTGAATATTTCAAGGTTCTTGGTCAAAGAAACGCTATTTTAGGTACCAAAAACTCCATTCAATATTCAATGCCTACCTTCCAAAAACTGCCTTAAATGTTTCTCAACTGAATCTTACCATAAATTAAGCCAATAACGTTCCATGCATAGGCAGAGACACGTGTTTCGCTTTATCCTTGCATTACCGACCAGAATAATTCCTTGTTTGACTCAAGAGTAACATGTCCTGTATCATGTTCTGACATCTTACCAAAATAGTTGTTAGCTAGCTCATAGACTTATCAACCCAAGACTCCTCAGAAACTTATACAAGCACATCTTCTTATCTAATGGATACTGAGACGACTTCTCACAATCCCTTCTAGATTCCTTCAAAATAGCAGAGAAAAATAAAGTCACCCAGATACACCAATTTTGCTTTTCAGACCTCTCCTGCATAAGCACTATCTTCACACAGCTATGATATGTCCCATCAAGATGTTTGACATCACACTGCACAACCTTGAACAGCCCACAGGCTTCTTGCAGCAATATGCTTATAGACAACAGCCTTAACAATCAATGCTCTTTATGCTATCACAATGATATTGCCACAATCTGGTACATGTTGAGCAGGACCTCACCATGTTGATTTTGGATACATGGTCTGCCAATTCCAGAAAAACAAAAGCCCACTTGATTTGAAATTTCTCACATATTCCATAACAAATGTCTTTAGATTACTTGCAACACAAGATAAGGACTGCCACCACCTTTTACTTGTATTTAGAAGGAACCCCCTTATCTTCAGCTATTCTGATCAGATTGCACCACTGGCAACAACCTTCTGTCCTTACATTCATAACACCCTAATTGAGTCTTCAACATGAGAGTAGTCATGTATTACCAAAACTACTTACCATCAAGATCAGAATCTACCCATTCTAATCCACATTATGTCAAAACTGCCACTTCGGACGATAATGTCGCTTCTTCCAACTCTACAAACTACGATGTTGCAACAGTATGTAGGACATCAGCATAAGACAAGGAACACACCACTTGCTCACAACCAGCACCAGCAGCTATCACACCAGACAACTAGACAGGACCTAGTCTCATCCTTTTAGTTACAAAAGACAACCTCTGCCAAGGCACCAAACACGAAGTTCTGGTATCCAAAGAAAAAAAACAGGTTCCCAAGAAAACAAATTCCCACACCAAAGACTACTTTGACTGGTCGGGCGATACAAACAAGATCTCTCTATGTAGTATAAAAATCAAGCTTCCTAACTTCTATCATTGCATCACAGATAGAGCCATGAGTCAGTCTAGTAAGGATGCAGAGAAGAGACACATGCAGGAATTGTTGAAACCAGATCCACAGAAATTGAAGGGCAAACCACTGTCCACAGCTGGGGCAGCTTCAGGAGCAACAAGAACAAGAAAGACATCAGAGACAAGGATGAAGACTATCAAGAAAAACCAAGTGTAAACACAAGCTTCTGATGATGAATGGGATGAAGATTGGAAAACTTTTCTTGATTCGGGGGGTTGGGATAACCTTTAGACTCTTTGTTTGTTGCTTTTACTAATCTTGTATGCTTTCAACAGTGCAATAAAATTCTGTTTCAATTCTGTTTCCTTTAAACTAAACTTATGAAAATAATCATAACTGCACAAGACATATCCCAGCACACTCAATCCTTATGAATGCAAGTTCCTAATTTGCTTTAAAAATAAGTGCCAACACCAAGAGCTGCAGAATTATCAATCTCCCCCTTAACACTCTCCCCCTATCAAGAATAACATGTGCTTCTTCATACCTAGAAGAATGGAAAACACAAGACGCATCTTCATGTCTTCAAGAGCTCACTCTTTGTTCAACTCACAAGTTGAACACAATCATCCCTTGTACCAATACTCACATGATCCCAATCTGATCAACTTTTCTCTATCTAAGACCACCAGTACTCCTTTGCAAGAAGAACACCTTAAATGAATGGAGAACATGAGACTCATCTTCATGTCTTCTAGAGTGTACCCTCTGTTTAACACACCTGCTGAACACATTCACCTACTGCTTGACCCTCACATCAGTAAATAGAATAGGTAGAGGCCTGTGATCTCAGGAGACAAAAACCATAACATTGTGAACAGATGTTAAGACATCAGTCTTGACATCATGAACAGAGTCCAGCTGCACTAAGAGAAACACCACATTCCAAAACAGAATCTCCAAGCTTCCCCCTTTAAGCCTCGGAACCAGACACAACCAACATAACCCATCACATAACAGAAGATCACAATAACACATGAACAACGTCCTCTCATCCAACTCTCCAAAGGAAATCATTCCCTAACATTCTTCCATATGATAATTTGGAATACTCTTGATCAGTTGATGAGTATCTTTACCTTCATGTCCAAGAAGTCTGCTAGAGATAATACTTCTTGAATCTCAGGTTCTCCACTCCTGCAGCAAGGACCAGAAATAAACTGACCTCAGGAGTAAATAACATGTTGATCACACCTTGACCAACTCACACATCTAAGATAAGTTCCAGGGCCAGAAACTTCTTAGATATACCACCCAGATGCCTCCTCTTCCAGATCAGGAGTAGGTTCCAAACTCATGTGATCAAACCACATTAGTTTAGCACCCAGAGCATCTGCTATGCCATTCCTTCAGACAACAGAGTTCAGCACAATTCTGACGTGATGTTCTAACATAAGATAGGACACCATTCCAATGAACACATCAAGAGATCAAAGACTGGAGATTAGCCCTTTCAGGAATAGAGGCAAAAGTGAATTACTTCTCTTCCTTACAACTTCACTTATCAATCCCTTTACGAGTGGACTTGAACAATAATGTTCAAGTATCATTGACAAAGTAAGTTGAAGCAGTCTTGCATATATCCCATCGCCATAGTATATACAATTAGAGAAGAACAACCTTCTCAATTGCAACCTCAGGAGTTTTCAGATAGATAAGCAGCGGATCAAAATACAAAACTCCTCAAAACCTTCAGGTGTCACATATCAGCCCTAGCATCATAATCCAAGTGACACCACAATACCACAGGTTTGAAAATAAATCAAGCCTAACATAACCATACCACAGCAGCTTTTGAACTAAACCTCCAAGCCTTCAGCACATGCCACTGACTGTCACGAACAGTCCATCCTCCACTTCTAGGGACCATTCTCTCACCTATATGGACTTCTCCAAGTTCAAGCAACTTTTCAGTAGAAGGCTTCTACCTTGACCATGAACCAGAAAGTATCTTCCCTCGGATCTCATCCAGATACAGAACAGAATGACCTGCTCTGATACCAATTGAAATTCTGGTACATGTGCAGAATTCAGATGTCCTAGAACATGCCGTTCGACATCTGGTCTGACATGATCACAAAGGGCAAGGTATACAGAAATAAATATGGTACTGAAAAGATAAAAACAAAACACACAGAATTGTTAACCCAGTTCGGTCAAACACACCTAATCTAGGGGCTACCAAGCCAGGGATGAAGTCCACTATCAGTAGTATCAATTCAAAGCTAAACTCTCAGTTTACAGCTTATCACTCAATCAATACCCAATGACCCTTCTAACTAGATCATCTCTAGCTATAAGAAACTCTTCTCACTCCCAATCATCGCAATGATGTCTAGCAGTCGACAATCCGCCACTGCATCAACGACTCTTTACCTATACAACAGTTCAACAAGGAAGACACCCTTCCAAGACACAACTTAGAGTTACTTAAAAGCTTCCTCCAAGAACAATACTCCTCTTACTTAACAGCTTCGAGGATCACACTAACAAGTTGTCCAACTCACAGGTCGAGTGGTACAGGAACCAACCCTAATACTAGAACTTTTACATCTTTGGTTGCGTTACAAAACTAGGTTACAAAACATCTATATATAACCTATTCCCAACTGGATTTGGGCCTTTTAAAACACAACAAATGAGCTGCTACAAGTCAGCAGAAACTTCTGCTACAAATCAGGACTTCAATCTATAACTTCCTAAAATATCTCCATATTTAGAAAGTGTATATTTTCCAATATTCTTCTCAATTTCAGACTTGAATCTTCAGACCTTTTAATTCAGCGCCACATAGGATTTGCATATTATTTCCTGAAACTTCTACATCTGTTAAGACATAACAGAATTCTAAATTCTCTTCAGTTCTGGCGCGATGTCGAATGAACCTGCATGGGACATCTTGATACGACATGTTATACCAGATGTTGAAACTACTTCAGCTCAACATGTTCCATTGCACACTAGGACTTCTTACTCAACCTGTTCTTCTTTAGCAAGATACACAATCCTATCTAACATATTGCTGCTATAATTTGTTTTACAAAATTAATGCCAACCCTTAAAATTAAAGAACTAACAGTATGATCAGTGGACTTCAAAGCAATGTATATTTTGGAAGTTCAAGTCATGATGCTTACCTCTTTTTGAGCTTTTGGAGTTTTCTGTGCAATCTGCCAAACTTCTTATTCCAGAAATGGTTTGATGCTTTGGACACTCTCAAATGATCCCTTAGAAACTTTTAGGATGGTTGGAATCAGCTGGAACCTGCAAAAACACAAACTGGCCCTTTCTTGCAAAAGGGGTTAAAATGACCAAAATAGCAACTCTCTCAAATGGTGTTCCAGATGGGGGGAACCATTTGGGACAGTTCAAGGATGTTATTTCGAGTGTGTTTGAGGTTTTATCTGGTTTGAAAAGTGACTGAATCAAGACATGGCTTGAAAAATGCACAAAAGGCCTACTTTGAGGTTTTGAGATGTGACTTTGTGATTTAAGGATTACAGGTCACTTTTGATAGTTTGGATCACCTACATATGATGTTTATGAGGTGTTAGGATCATGAGATGTGATGGAAATGCTCTCTAACTCAAAAACTCAGAGTTACCTTGCTAAAGAAGGCATTTTGGCCTAAAGAGAGGGATTTTGAGGAAAACATATGTTTGATGGCTTTGGTGTACTCAAACTGAGCACAAATGAGCTCTATTTATAGTATAGCAAGTTTGTTTTGGGATCAATAGTGAATGGAAACTGCAGGAGAGGTTTGGCCAATGGTTGCACTTTGGAATCCAAGTCTCCTCTAGCCATTGACTAGAGGTTAGGGCACAGGGTTGTGGTTCCCTTGGTCTTGGATAAGTCTTGACTGAATTCAGTTGGAAATGGCTCAGTCCATGCCACCTTGGTGTATGTATTGAATGCTTCAATCCAAAATTGGAGTCTTGTCCCTCTTTTAGGCAATTCTAGGTTTGACATGCTACTTCTTGTTCCAAGGACTTTGGAGGCTTGGCTCAGTGTTTGCCCCCTTTAGATTTGATCCTCAGATGTGTCCAAGATGATGACAAGGCTTGAAATTAGCTGATTTTTCCAAATCAAACAAAAATGCAAAATTCTGCCTAGCCTTGGCAGTTTTCAGCAAGGCATATTGCCCTTGTCATATCTCATGGCTCAAGTGGAATTTGGTGATGTTCTTGGTCATTTTGGAAAGCCCTTATATGATACAACAACTGTTTGATCATATTTGGTTTTGATAACTTTTGGATCCAAGTGAAAAATCCCCTTACATTTGGAAAAAAGTGAAGGCAAATTCTGACTTAGTGAAAATTTCACTAAGAGTTGGAAAAAGTGTCATTTTCACTTTTTGTGATTTTGATCATTCCATAACTCAAAATCCATAATGAATTTGGAGGGAGATCAGTTTTAATCTTTTGTAGAGGGTAATGAGATCTACAAATCAAGTTTTGGATGGGGAAAATGGCTTTGTGGTTTAGGAGTTATGATCCTCCAAAGTTGGTACCCTTGCCACTTTGTTCATAACTTAGAAAATTTTCTAAGTTTTTATGGTTACCCCTTTTACAAGTTATCCCACTTTTCTTGATTTTTCTTGATGAATGATGATTCAAATCATACATTAACATCATTTTAGGGTTAAAAAACCATAATTGTGAAAAATCTCAAAAAGTCAAAGTTGACTTTTGTGCACAGTTGACTTTTTATCAGATGAATTCCACACTGTGCCATCCTTTAGGAAATCATGTCCTTGACCTAAATCAAACTTGATGGACATGTTCCATGGGTGTTATAGGGTATATTGAATCATGTCCTGGTCAAAAGTCAAAGATACAGTTAACTTTTTCCGCAAAACCCTAACTGTGGTTCTGATGAAATTGAGACTTGATGCTCAAGCTTCCTGGATCAATCCATTGTTACAAATGGATCAATTTGGTATGTTGGAGACCCTCAAATCATGTCTTGAGGTCTTGGCTCATGATTTGTCCCAAAATTCAACTTAGGGGTGAATTAGGTCAAGAAACCCTAATTCCTGATTTTTGATGTATGCATCCCCTGAGGTCAAATTGACTTGATGCTTGGGCCCATGAGGTTCCATGGAGTATTTTAGGATATGCTTTGAAGCACTGGCTAATGCCCAGAGGAAAATTTCCATCTGGAGGCCTTGGTCGACCAAACCCTAATTTGGTGATACTGGCGATCTAGAGGCTTGATCCACCCGGAAGGGAGCAGCATTGTACTTAATCCTTAAAGTGGGAGTCCTCTTGATCCATTGTAGATGTTTGAGAGTTTTAGACAAGTTGAAGATCATGTCAATTCTTGATTGATCCTTTGTCTAAGAACTCTGAGAGGGCCTGAAACCCTAAATTTGATTGTAGTGGATGCTCACCCATCTTTGGGGAGACTAATTAGGCATGATGGTCCATCCATATTGTGTTGATGATTTGCACAATGATGGGAAATCTTAGTGGTCAAAATTTGGGGTATGACACATATCATTTTCGGATATAAACAGAGGCCGGAAAATACTCATTCAGAAATGCCTTCTCCATCTCTTCCCAAGTGGTAACACTCCCAGCAGATAACGAGTAGAACCACTCTTCAGCCTCTTCCGCTAGAGTGAAAGGAAACATTCTTAACTTCTTTGCTTCCTCAGTGTGCCCCTCAATCTTGAGAGTGGTGCTCATAGTCAGAAATCTTTACAAATGTTTGTTGGCATCTTCATTAACCTTTCCGGTGAAACGTCTCCACTCAAGTTGAGTGATGGTGCTAGGATGCAGCTAGAAATTCGGCACATTCACCGGTTGATTCACAATGGTCAACCTCCCAGCCGGTGCATTTCCCCCACCGTAATCGCCCAGAAGTCTCTCTGCTGGTTGATTTCCAGCCATAATCACAGTATCACTGTCCGCCTCTGAACCTGTTTCTGAACCTGAATCTGATTGTTCTGAGTGAACATAAACTTTTTCTTCTTGTGGTGTTTGGACTGACGGTTCTGCTTCTGAAGCTGCCAGTCTTGCTTTTCTACGCCTTGCGTGTAAAGTTCTTTCGATTTCTGCGTCAAAATTAAAATTTGATGAGGGTTCTCCTCGCATAAAAATGTTAGACGCAGATTAGTAGTAACAGTAATAATCCAAAAGTTATGAAATTAAAATAAAAATAAAAATAACAGAAAAATAAAATTTTAGTCACTGAGTGACAAAATTTCAATTGAATTAACACACGAACTTATAATTCGCCAAAAACTTGATCGGAAAAATAGCAAGTGTACTATTTTTACCGATGTAGTAATAGTTGGGGTTATCTGCAGAATCGATCTCTCGAGGACTGCGTGTAATTATAAGTGCAGATGCTATTTCAATTAAACAAAAATGCCTTTAGGGTTTGTTTGTTTTGAAAATTATAATAACAATTAAGAAAATAAGCAGAATGAATAAAATGACTTAAGCAAATATGAGAAGCTATGCTAGGAGAAGTGTATAAATTGCTCTGCAATAAACCTAATTATTATTCAAAGAGACATGCCTCAAACCTTAGCTTACCCAATCTTATTAGTGTTTTTCCTTAATTCCTTAACAGAAAAACCTTTGATATTCTCCCTAGACCATAAATCCATAGCAATCTCAAAATAACATCAAGCAATAGTTCTGACAAGATTTTTAAAGGTTATTGCGAGGTATCCTCATTCCTAAGCAATATCTACCGCAACATTATTTTACAAAAGCATTAGGGTGGTTTGTCCGACCTAATCCTAATCGTGAATCAAATTCAATTGGTCCGATCGAAAAAGCATTAAGAACATTACAAAATAAAAGCTTAAAGGAAAAAGGCATAATCTCATTGAATGATTCAAAATAGATTCATTACATTGCAATTTAGGGACACCCCCTAGCATTGGGTGTGACGCCCCCCATATCCATACCCCCAATTACTTAAAGCAGTAAAAGAAAATTCAAAATTTCATCAGAGTATATTTAGATTATCATTGCATAGACGGGGAAGAATCACATTATATTGAAACAAATCATACAACACCTGCTCATAAAGATATGCAACAGTGGGGTAGCAATCAACAGAGGAACTCAGTTCCTTACACCCACATTTCAGATTTTAGAATAAAAGCGGAAAATCTAAAACTGAATACCATATATATATATCACATGAAAAGTTCGTCATACATCAAGTTATACATGCACAAGCCAAAAGATATATATATACATAATACACAATAATCACAAACGGCCTCCCTAACTACCCGGTGTCACATATCAGAGTCGACCGACAAAAGAATGAAGTCCTAAGCTTCACAAAAAGACCTCCAGCAACTCTAATCTGTAATGCCTCGTAGAGCATTATAAAACAGCAGAAGGGTGAGAAAAACAATCATAATTTAATTGCATACAATTATATATAACACAAAATACACATATATACGGTTCTCACCACAACTCACGCCTTAATCCCAACACAATACAACACAAGGTATAATTCATATTTCCATCACCAACACATATCCATATATCCATTTATCCACAATTCCACACATAAACAGACATTAACGATTTATGCAAATGCAAGAGACTGACACCACGACTCTATGCATATGCACATGTGGTACCGACTTCCATTGTTTCTCATCACTAGTTCACTCAGGAACTCTGCTGGAATCATCGCTCGTTACATCACTGTAACTCCCCGTCGGGCATACGATGTCCCCCGTCGCTCACACCCCACACGGGTACACGACGTTTATGGATCGCTCACACCCCACACGGGCACACGACCCGATCGCTCACACCCCACATGGGCACACGATCGTCTATAACCATCGCTTTCGGTCCTCTTATTTTTAAGGCTATTCATACCTCTTATTTTTAAGGCTCACGATGTTATAGCAAATTCCCTCTGGAATCAAACCGTCACTCAGGACGTCACAACAATGCATATCATGATGCTTGACATACAATGACTCATGACATTCAAATACACATATAAATGCATTCTTTTACATCAACAAAATCAAACTTTGCACTTATGCCCAAAACAATGCATTTAATTGCCATACGGCCACAATTCATCACCACACCATCTAAACACATTCATTTACAGCATACAACAACACCTTGCATAATACCCATCAATTACGCACAATTATAACGACAAAAGTCGACAAACCGACACTATTCCAAATTCCGACATAATTAAATTGGCTAACAATTTCTAAATCATCATAATAAGAAAGTACAGCTCAATAGCTTTCCAACGATACCAAGAATGTAAAAATCGGACAAACGGAACCCAAGTTACGAAAGAAAAACGAAAACGATATTTTGAAAAGTCCCATTTTACCATTCTCCTGGCCATACGCATATTGCCCTGAGCCATACGCGTATTGCCCTGATTCCTCGCCATGCCATACGCGTATTGCCCAAGATCATACACGTATGGATAGAGACTCATTTTTCCCAAAATTCACGTTAAAATTCCAATACGCGTAGTGCCAACACCGTACACGTATTGCCCTAAAATGTTACGCGTATCATATGCAAATGGGCAGATGGCTGAGCAAAATGAGAATCCATACGCGTAATGGCCCAAGACTCGCCCATGTTACGCGTATCACCAAGGCCCATACGCGTATGAACATGCCCCATACGCGTATGACCTGGAAAACCAGAAAAAATTCTGCAGAACAAAGTTCTGCGTTTTCTCAACCAAAATCCTCCAATTTCTCACCTACACCCAGAAAATTACCAATACAATGCATACCAACATGTATCTATCATGTAACAACAATAATGAGCACTAAAAACATGATTTCCAACACATTTAATCGATTTCTAATCAATTTTACATAATATGGGTTTTACTAAATTTTTCCAATTCAATCCAATAACAACCACAAACACACATACATAATCATATACAAGCATACAATAACTGAGTTTCGCACCCTTACCCGATTAAATCGATTCTAGAAGTTTTTTTCTTTGATTTTCCAAGTTTTTCTTACTATTTCTTCTCTTCTTCTCTTTTCTCCCCTTTTTCCTTCTTCTCTTTTTCTTTATCTCTATTTTTCGCTCTTTCTATTTTCTATTCTTTCTAACTTAAGAAAAATATCATGAAATGACCAAAATACCCCCACACTCAAATATCTCGCAAACGTTCCCAAAACTCGATAAAATATCACAACATTGAAAAATAACATATTTTCAGATAAAAGTCGAAAATAAAATAAAATAATAATAAAATAATCAAACGACTCGATTAAATAAAAACTGACAAAACTAGGGCGTTACAACTCTCCCCCACTTAGAAATTTTCGTCCTCGAAAATATACCTGAGACGAACAACTCTAGATACGACTCCCGCATCCGACTCTCCAACTCCCAAGTCAAATTGCCCTCAGCAGCGCCTCCCCACGCCACTTTCACAAGTGCAATTTCCTTGCCTCTCAACCGCTTCATCTCGCGATCCAAAATACTAACTGGTAATGCCTCAACCGTAAGGTTCTCCCTTACCTCAACCTCATCCATCGGAATCACATGTGACGGATCCAGAACATACTTCTGAAGCTGTGAAACATGGAACACATCGTGCAAATTCGACAGATTCGGCGGCAACGCCACCCTATAAGCCACAGCACCCACTCTCGCGGATATCTGGTAAGGACCAATAAACCGAGAAGTAAGTTTCTTTGATTTCAACGCACAACCAACACCCGTTACCGGTGTAACTCTCAAAAATGCATGATCGCCCTCTTGAAACTCAAGATCCTTCCGTCTCCGATCATGATAACTCTTTTGTCTACTCTGAGAAGCCTTCATTTTCTCACGAATAAACTTCACTTTTTCCGTCGTCTGTTGCACCAACTCTGGTCCAACCACCGAACTCTCACCAGATTCGTGCCAACACAATGGTGTTCGACATCTTCGTCCATACAATGCCTCAAATGGTGCCATTCCAATACTCGAATGGAAACTGTTATTATGCCCTCGCTGAGTATTCGGCAACCCTGTCACAAAATCCATGGAAATGCTATCCCACTTCCACTCAGGAATATCCAATGGTTGCCACAAACCACTAGGCCTCAGATGTTCTACCTTCGATTTCTGACAAGTCAAACATGCATAAACAAACTGAGCCACATCTCTTTTCAATCCAGACCACCAGAAAATCTTCTTCAAATCCTGATACATCTTATTCGCTCCTGGATGTATACTCAAATTACTCTGGTGTCCTTCCTCCAAAATCATCCTTTTCAACTCCGTACATCCGGAATACAAATTCTACCTCGGAATCTCAAAACACCATTAACATCCACTTGAAAATCACTATTCGCATCTTTTTCTCCAACCAACATCAAATCCACAAATTTCACATCCAGCTTTTGTTTCTCACTAACCGTCATCAGAAAATCATTAGTAATCGTTAGCATTCCAAGCCTCACGCTATCCGACGTCACTTCACAAACCAAACTCAAATCTCTAAACGATTCTAAAATTTCCCACTCCTTAACCATTAAAGCGGACATATGCAACGATTTCTGGCTCAACGCATCGGCAACTACATTAGCTTTACCAGGATGGTAATTCAAGCCAAAGTCGTAGTCCTTCAAGAATTCCAACCATCTCCGCTGCCTCATATTTAACTCTTTCTGATCAAACAGATATTTCAAACTTTTATGATCATTAAAGACTTCAAACCTTGCACTGTAGAGATAATGCTCCAAATCTTCAACACAAAAACCACAGCCGCTAATTCAAGATCATGAGTAGGATAATTCTTCTCATGCACTCTCAACTTCCTTGAAGCATAAGCCACAACCTTACCTACTTGCATCAGAACACCACCTAGACCAATCAAAGAAGCATCATAATAAACCACAAATGGTTCATTAGGATTCAGTAAAATCAAAATCGGAGCTGTCGTCAATCTTCACTTCAGCTCATTAAAACTTTCTTCACACCGAATATCCCAAATGAACGCTTGCCCTTTACAAGTCAACTGGGTCAAAGGAAGTGCTAGCTTAGAAAAACCTTCAATGAACCTTCGATAATAACCAGCCAAACCCAAAAAGCTTCGAATTTCAGTAACAGATCTCGGAGCCTCCCATTGTAGAACTGCTTCTACTTTAGATGGATCCACAGAAATACCATTACCTGAAATTACGTGCCCAAGAAAACTCACCTCCAACAACCAGAATTCACACTTGGACAATTTGGCAAAAAGCTTCCTTTCTCTCAAAACCTGCAAAACAATACGCAAATGCTCCGCGTGCTCCTCCCGAGACTTAGAATAAATCAAAACGTCATCAATAAACACAACAACTAATTGATCCAAATGCTCGTGAAAAATACGATTCATGTACTCCATGAACACACCTGGCGCATTAGAAACCCCGAACGGCATCACATAATATTCATAATGACCGTAACATTTCCTAAAAGGCGTCTTCTGAATATCTTCCTCTTTCACCCTAATCTGATGATACCCTGACCTCAAGTCAATCTTACTGAACACACAAGCACCAACCAACTGATCCATCAGATCATCAATCCTTGGAAGAGGATACTTATTCTTGATCGGCACCTTATTCAACTGGCGATAATCAATACACAACCGCATACTGCCATCTTTCTTTTTCACCAATAAAACTGGAGCACCCCAAGGAGAAACACTAGGTCTTACAAACCTCTTTTCCAACAACTCATTCAACTGCTTCTTTAACTCAACCAACTCAGATGCCGACATACGATAAGGTGCCATAGAAACAGGTCTAGTACCAGGAACTAGATCTATAGAAAACTCCATCTCTCTCTCTGGCGGCAAATCTGAAATATCCTCAGGAAACACTTCCGGAAATTCACACACAACAGGAAACACATCAAGTGAAACTTGACTATCCACAGTCAAAGATGCAAACAACCCAAACAACTGAGCTTCATCCGCCAAAAGTCTCTTCAACTCTTTGGTAGATAAGAAACTCGAGTCTTCGTCTTCCTCAAGAGAAGGACACCTTACCAGCTTATGATAGCAATCAATATGAACTCGATTGAATTGCGACCAATTCATTCCCAGAACCACATCTAAACCCTCCAACGGTAAACACACCAAATCCAATTCAAATTCTTTACCATAAATGGTCAAAGGACAACTTAGACAAACCAAAGAAGTAGTTACTGACCCCATTGCTGGAGTATCAATAACCATTTTACCATTCATCAAAGACAACACAAGATTCAAATGCTTCGCGCACTCAGACGAAATAAACGAATGAGTCGCTCTAGTATCAACAATAGCAACTAAAGGAGTACTATTAATAAAACAAGTACCTCTGATCAGACGATCTGCACTAGAAGTCTGAGTCCCCCCCAAAGAAAATACCTTCCCACTAGCTGGAGCTTGCTTCGGTTTCTGACACTTCGTACTAATATGACCAGGTTCACCACAATTGAAACACTTCACCACATTTTTCCTGGCACAATCAGCAGCAACATGTCCTACACCTCCACAATTAGTACACTTCCTCATATCTCTCCTGCACTCAAACTGACGATGCCCCAACTCACCACATTTATAACATCTCAGAGGACCAGACATTCCTCCTCCACTTGACCTTTTCTCAAAATTTCCCCTCTGTTTACCCTTATCAACTGGTGTTACATACGGACCACCACGGAACTGTTGCTTCCCTTTCCTCTCGCTCACACTCTTGTAATGAGTAGAACGAGCCTTACTGTCTTCTTCATAAATCCTACAACAATCCACCAAATCAGAAAACCTCTGAATCCTCTGATAACCAATTGCCTGCTTTATCTCAGGGCGCAATCCGTTCTCAAACTTAACACACTTGGAAAATTCCGCAGTCGCTTCGGCATAATGAGGATAAAACTGCACAAGTTCCACAAACTTAGCAGTATAATCAACAACAAACATATTACCTTGTTTCAGTTCCAAGAACTCAATTTCCTTCTTTCCTCTCACATCTTCTGGAAAATACCTCCTCAAGAACTCCCGGCTAAAAACTTCCCAAGTAATTTCTTCCTCCTCTGCAGCTTCCAACACATGACGTGTACTTACCCACCAATCATCAGCTTCTTCTAGTAACATGTGAGTACCCAGTCTCACCTTCTGATCCTCATCACAATCCATCACTCGGAAAATCCTTTCAATCTCTTTCAACCAAATCTGTGCACCATCAGGATCATATCTTCCCTTGAAGACAGGCGGTTTGTTCTTCCTGAACTCATCATTACCTGCAGCATTAGGCGCACCCTGCACAGCACGAGCCATAGCTTGCATAGCAACAGCCAAAGCAGCATCATTCCTACCAGCCATATTCTGTTCATTTCCAATAATAACACTTATGGTTAAACAAACAGCTCACCCAAACACAACGACCAACAAGGACTGACACAACTGACACGGACTAGCTCTGATACCACTTAGTGTAACACCCCCCATATCCATACCCCCAATTACTTAAAGCAGTAAAAGAAAATTCAAAATTTCATCAGAGTATATTTAGATTATCATGGCATAGACGGGGAAGAATCACATTATATTGAAACAAATCATACAACACCTGCTCATAAAGATATGCAACAGTGGGGTAGCAATCAACAGAGGAACTCAGTTCCTTACACCCACATTTCAGATTTTAGAATAGAAGCGAAAAATCTAAAACTGAATACCATATATATATATATATATATCACATGAAAAGTTCTCCATACATCAAGTTATACATGCACAAGCCAAAAGATATATATATACATAATACACAATAATCACAAACGGCCTCCCTAACTACCCGGTGTCACATATCAGAGCCGACCGACAAAAGAATGAAGTCCTAAGCTTCACAAAAAGACCTCCAGCAACTCTAATCTGCAATGCCTCGTAGAGCATTATAAAACAGCAGAAGGGTGAGAAAAACAATCATAATATAATTGCATACAATTATATATAACACAAAATACACATATATACAGTTCTCACCACAACTCACGCCCTAATCCCAGCACAATACAACACAAGGTATAATTCATATTTTTATCACCAACACATATCCATATATCCATTTATCCACAATTCCACACATAAACAAACATTAACGATTTATGCAAATGCAAGAGACTGACACCACGACTCTATGCATATGCACATGCGGTACCGACTTCCATTGTTTCTCATCACTAGTTCACTCAGGAACTCTGCTGGAATCATCGCTCGTTACATCACTGTAACTCCCCTTCGGGCATACGATTTCCCCCGTCGCTCACACCCCACACGGGCACACGATGTTTATGGATCGCTCACACCCCACACGGGCACACGACCCGATCGCTCACACCCCACATGGGCACACGATCGTCTATAACCATCGCTTTCGGTCCTCTTATTTTTAAGGCTATTCATACCTCTTATTTTTAAGGCTCACGATGTTATAGCAGATTCCCTCTGGAATCAAACCGTCACTCAGGACGTCACAACAATGCATATCATGATGCTTGACATACAATGACTCATGACATTCAAATACACATATAAATGCATTCTTCTACATCAACAAAATCACACTTTGCACTTATGCCCAAAACAATGCATTTAATTGCCATACAGCCACAATTCATCACCACACCATCTAAACACATTCATTTACAGCATATAACAGCACCTTGCATAATACCCATCAATTACGCACAATTATAACGACAAAAGTCGACAAACCGACACTATTCCAAATTCTGACATAATTAAATCGGCTAACAATTTCCAAATCATCATAATAAGAAAGTACAGCTCAATAGCTTTCCAACGATACCAAGAATGTAAAAATCGGACAAACGGAACCCAAGTTACGAAAGAAAAACAAAAACAATATTTTGAAAAGTCTCATTTTACCATTCTCCTGGCCATACGCGTATTGCCCTGAGTCATACGCGTATTGCCCTGATTCCTCGCCATGCCATACGCGTATTGCCCAAGGTCATACGCGTATGGACAGAGACTCATTTTTCCCAAAATTCACGTTAAAATTTCAATACGCGTAGTGCCAACACCGTACACGTATTACCCTAAAATGTTACGCGTATCATACGCAAATGGGCAGATGGCCGAGAAAAATGAGAATCCATACGCGTAATGGCCCAAGACTCGTCCATGTTACGCGTATCGCCAAGGCCCATACGCGTATGACCTGGAAAAACCAGAAAAAATTCTGCAGAACAAAGTTCTGCGTTTTCTCAACCAAAATCCTCCAATTTCTCACCCACACCCAGAAAATTACCAATACAATGCATACCAACATGTATCTATCATGTAACAACAATAATGAGCACTAAAAACATGATTTCCAACACATTTAATCGATTTCTAATCAATTTTACATAATATGGGTTTTACAAAATTTTTCCAATTCAATCCAATAACAACCATAAACACACATACATAATCATATACAAGCATACAATAACTGAGTTTCACACCCTTACCCGATTAAATCGATTTTAGAAGTTGTTTTCTTTGATTTTCCAAGTTTTTCTTACTATTTCTTCTCTTCTTCTCTTTTCTCCCCGTTTTCCTTCTTCTCTTTTTCTTTCTCTCTATTTTTCTCTCTTTCTATTTTCTATTCTTTCTAACTTAAGAAAAATATCATGAAATGACCAAAATACCCCCACACTCAAATATCTCGCAAACGTTCCCAAAACCCGATAAAATATCACAACATTGAAAACTAACATATTTTTAGATAAAAGTCGAAAATAAAATAAAATAATAATAAAATAATCAAACGACTCGATTAAATAAAAACTGACAAAACTGCGGCGTTACATTGGGGGGTTTAGCTATTCATAATATTAAAAAGAAATACAATACGAAAAGTAGACATTACAATAGTAATCGGATGATTTTGATCTTCAATTGTTAGCACTCATGAAGAATCTCCCTCCTCCAGATCACTTGATCGCATGAAACTCTAACGTAAAATTGTTCGTAAAAGCAAAAGTGCCTTTCTCCTCTAAAAAACTAGCTTAAGTAATTCCCAATCAAACATAATAGTACGGAATATCCAGAATGCCCTTTCAGGACACTTAATCTAAAAAAGTCATAAAAAATGAAATTTGCTCCGCACAAGCCAACACGGGTCGTGTCAGCTGACAATGCAGGCCGTGTTGGCCCTCTGCCCCAAGGAAAATACAAGTTTTTGCTTCAGACCTCCTGACACGGGCTGTTTCAGCTGACACGGGATGTGTCAGCTGACACGGGCACCCGTGTCAGACCCCTGCCTTCAATTACAAATGGCGTGTTGCTCCAGACCTGCTGACACGGGCACCCGTGTCAGCTCCTTTTCTCCATCTCAAAACTCCTTTCTTGGCTATTCTCCTGACACGGCCTGTGTCAGGTGACACTGGGGCCCGTGTCAGACCACTGCTACTTTGAGAAATTGCTTCCGGAGCTCCCCAATACCTCCAATCCTCGCATAAGTCATTTGGGGCTTCGCACTATGATCTAGAAATACTTAAAAACAACAAAACACGCGTAAAGTGTTGAAATTCTGGTATCAGACGTGTGATGTTAAGGTGCGATGTCACAACAACACACTCTGCACAATGGACAGTAGCAATAAAGCAACACAAAGAATTGTTCACCCAGTTCGGTTACAACCAACCTACTCTGGGGCTACCAAGCCAGGGATGGAATTCACTACTTGTAGATATAATTTACAGACTCAACAACCCGTTGACAATCTCCTAAACTTATACTCTACTAATGACTTCCAACCTAAGAAACCACCTAGGTATGAGAACACCACTCAATCCCTTACAAACACTCAAAGAAACCACTTCGAGTACCCTTGATCTTGCTTCCTAGCTTCGATCAAGCAACCACTTTCTATTGCTTCACAGCTTCTAGAGAGGACAGAAACACAACACCTATTCAAACCCTAGAATAGTGTAAATATAAGCACTCTAAACAAACTCTAGATACTAAGCCTCCAGCTCCTGATCTTCTGAATGTTTTCTGTCACTTTTTCCTTTGGTCTTGTGCGCTTTATATAGCTCCTTGAATTGGTCTTGGACCTGCTACAATATCTCCCAGATTTGTTATTTAAAACTGAATATTTAAAATAGATTTTCTCCTAAAATCTTTTCAAATCTTCAACCTTTTAAATCTCCTACAAATCTGCACCAGATCTCCTATGCAGCAGAAAATATCTATCCCAAGATATTCGCATCCAATGAGACAGCTTGCTCTCCACAATTCTAGCTAACACGCAACCCTAACAACATCACAACCTGATGTTATTAATTCTGCAGATCTAATGTCACAACATCGCCTATGTGACATCAGACAACCAACTTCAGCAAATTAATTACTTAACACAGCCCAGTGTTAAATCTCAATGTTGCAACATCAGTACCTTGACATCAACATTGAATATACTTTGTTTTACCAAAATTCAATCAATAATTTTGAAACTCCAAGCAGCATCATCAGGCAGTGACATCTTTTCTTCAAAACTCTGCTGCTCACATATCAACATCTTCAACAGCATATATCAATCTTCAATTCACTTCAGAATACTCTGCTTCAGCACCTCATTAGCAACATCTTCAATTTACTTCAGTATATATCATTATGCTTCAAAACAGCTGCACATATACATATTATCTTCAACAGCTGCACATATTTCATTATTAGCAGCAATGAGCACTCCCCCTCAATGCAACAACCAACATAGCAGCTGTCAATTTCTCCCCCTTAATATCTGCACTCTTGACTCTCTTGGCTATTTTCTCTCCCTTTTTAGCCACAATTAGACAAGCTTCAATTAGAAGCCCTATTAACTACAGTCAATACACCCTAGCTCTCATTGTTAGCCTCACAGTTAGCAACCAGGCAAAACAAATCATAGAAAAACATAACAAGTGCATAGCACAATATTTAAATTACATAACCAACCATATTAAGTGCTGACAAAAACATTGCAGAACCAAAAACTAAAACTACTAGAAGCAAAAGTAAATAAGCTAGTCTTCTTCTGAACTTGCATCATCTGCACTATCTTGTCCTTCATCTTCAGAGTCAGCATGATCATCTTGTTCCAAAATTTGGATCATCTTCTCAATCTTTTCTTTTCTAGCCTGACTGGGATTAATCACAAGATCCAAGTCTTTGCGGGTTGCCTTCAGCTCTGCTAGCAAATCAGCCTTGGAAGTTTTCTCCTTGATGCCTGCATTGGATGTTGACACAATATCTGCAACATGGCTTCCCATAAATAATTTCTGATGCAAGGATAATGGAGACTTCCTTTTGCATGCTTTATCTACACAAGTCAATATTCCTGGATGTTGACTCAGAACGACTCCACTAATGAGAGAAGGAAATGCTATTGGCATTTTAATAGCATTTGTTGTTGCATGTTTTACAGTCTGATCAAATATGTATGTGTCATAGTCAAACTTTTTCTGTGTACCAACAGCATAGATAAACCTTCCTAATCCCACAGCTGTGGTGGTTTTGTGATTCGTGGGCACCCAGTTTGCAGCTCCAATTCTGTGTAGTATAGCATACTTCACACTCAGTTTCCTAGTTGGTAGCTTTTCTTTTAATGGCCATACTCTAACCTGTCCAGCAGTAATTTCCTTGCACACTTCATTATCTGTATCCTCCAGTTCTTTATACTCGGCATCTTCTCTTCCTAAGTTGTTGTTGACAATCTTAGGTGAGAACTCAACACATTTTCCTCTAACAAAGACCTTCATATAATCTGGACTGCTCTTTTCAGAGATATTTACAGGTAGATTTACTATGAATTTCTTTACCAGGCCATCATAGCACCTTGAAAATCCACACACAGTTTTCATTAACCCAGCAGCTTTAATTCCTTCCATCACTTCTTTAATCTCCATGGCTTCTTTGCCAATCTCTCTCTCAAGAGCAATTCTCCTTTGGCAAATGAACTTCCACATATAGGCATTGCTTGCATGGTGGAAGGAGATGTTATCCACAGGCACATCTGGGACTTTGTCTGCAATCTTTTTTGCAATAGATTTTCTGACATGAGTGATGTTCTGAACATCATCATCATCATCATGCTCAGACTCAGATTGTTCCACAATCTTCCTCTTTCTTGAAGTCACCTCGACCTTGCTCCAAGCTTTTGTTGGCCCAACAACAGTCTTTTTCTTCTTATCATCAGAAGACTTCTTTGGAAACGATTCACCCTGCTTTTCTTTCCTTGTCCTTAGTCTCTTAGCCAAACCAGGCACTGCTCTTCCAATGACTTCATCATCAGATAAGTTATCAACATTAATCACATCAGTACTCTTTTCTCCTCCAGGAGTAGTCTCGGCATCCATACTAGGCGATGTTCTGACATCCCCTTCAACATGAGTATCATCTGCTTCAGCATTAACTTCAACTTCCTTCTCAGCATCTTCGATTACGGAGACAGCTAATCTGTGAAGATTTGTATCAGTAGATTGCATGTCACTCTTTTCTCTTGTGCCCTGATCAGCAGCCATTTGTCTCAGGGGCCTAGATATACCCTTAATAGGAAGTCCTTTCTCAAGAATTTTGTCAACGATCTGCCCCATGCACTTATCAACATCTACCCTTTCCTCAGCAGTTTGTGGACGCGGGTTGCTAGTTCTAGGTTTGTCTCCAAATAACACACTAGTAACAACTTTATTTGTTTCAAGATTCTTAAAGACAGTAGCAGGTCTCTTGGGAGTTAGTTTAGTGGGTCTCGTAGTACCTGATTCAGGAAGAATGGTTGAGAGGGGCTCAATGTCCATAGGATCGGATGCTGAACCTTCGTCAGTGGAAATCCTAGCTCTTCCTTTTGTGGAACTCTGACACTCAGATTTCTAGGATGGAGACGCCATGAATCCTTTCAGTGAGGGTTGATTCTTGAAGGCGAAGAAGTTAATTCGTTGCGAGAACAGGGCTTTGAAGAAGCGTGATGTTGTAGTACCAGGAAATGGGGGTCTGAGGCAAGGAGCTTGATTTTGTGTAATTTTTAAAGACCAATTACTAATTTTCTCCCTCCATAAAGACTTTCCTTTTAAACAATTCACATCAGGACTCATTAACTCTGAGTGATTTTTCTGCATCCTGATGTCATAGTCTGAAGTTATAACATCAACTTGAACATCATTAGTTGAATTTCCTTCAAGAGAAATCCACTGATAGCAGTTATCCTTGGTTCTGGCACCCTTCATAACAACCTGATTATGCTCATCAGAAACCACACACTCTTGCTTAGTGTAGTTTACCTTGTAACCTTCATCACACAACTGGCTTATGCTGATTAAATTTGCATTTAAACCACTGACAAACAAAACATTGTCAAGTTCAGGTCTACCATCACCTTTCACTTTCCCAACTCCTGCAACAACACCTTTTTCTCCATTGCCAAACATAACCTTATGAACGGGACAATGACTGACTTCAGCAAACATGGATCTACATCCAGACATGTGTTTGGAACACCCACTGTCAAAATACCATGTTTCTTCTTTAAACTCGTTGTCAGCCATGTGAGCCAATAAACACTTCACCTTCTCCTTAGGTACCCATTGTTTAACAACTTTGGGCCTGTACTCTCTCCATCTGTTTTGAGGCTGAGGGTATCCATGCAGCTTGTAGCAAGAGTACTGCATATGTCCAAACCTTCCACAATAAAAGCATCTCACCCTTTCATCTCTGAATCTTCTGCCATGATGAGATTGCTTAGGCTGCCATCCATAATGTGGTCTCCTCCTACCATAACTGGCCTGCCTTCTATTATGCTGGCATCTTCTTCCATAAGAAGGCTGAGAATGCTGTTTCCTGGATTGTCTCTCGTGATGGTGTGACTTTCTTCTTCCATAGATATGAGGAACAACATTGGTGTAACCATATTCATATCCACACCAGTTTCCTTGATGTTGAGACAACTGATGAGACATGTTCTGCTTGAACCTGGTAGCTTGCATGCTCTGGTGATATTGGGGAGGCATATACTGACTAGCTCCCTGTGGCTGCTTTCTCTTCTGATTAGGCCTAGTATTCTTCTCAATCTTCTTAGGTTGAGAAACATCATCTTTCTTAGGTGTAGGGTCCTGCTTCTTTGGCTGATGTTGAGACAAAAGTTGTGACACTTCCTTCTTTGAACCTGAAGTGCTTTCTTCTGAAGTTCCCTTATCCTCAGCCACATAACCTATCCCAGCTTTGTCTCCAGCAGCTTTTTCTGTCTGAAGGATCTTATCAAGTGTGTCTGTTCCACAGCTCAGCATCCTAACAGACTTGGTCATTTGATCAAGGTGAGCTCTAACTAGTACAACTTCATTTTCAAGGTCAGCTTTTTCATTCTCTAGCTGAGCAATCTGTTGCTTGTGGCACTTGTTTTCTTGACAAATCTCAGCACTTTTTAACCACAGCTCTTGATAGGTAGATGCTAACTCCTCATAAGTTATTTCTCCATCACTAGAATCATCATCAGAACCAACAGCTCCTGTTAATGCTCTAACATGCTTTGCTGACTCACCTTCACTTTCACTATCAGAGTCAGACCAGGAAACTGTCATGCCCTTCTTCTGCTTTTTCAAGAAGGTGGGACATTCTTTCTTGACATGTCCATACCCTTTACACTCAAAGCACTGAACTCCTTTATCTTGGGCAGTTTTCTCTTCATCCTTTTCTTTTGACTTGCTGGTGTCAGAAGATATGTTCTTGACATTAGGCTTGGAGTTATTATTCATTCTCTTGAATACTTTGTTGAACTGTCTTCCCAACATAACTATGGCCCGAGATAGATCCTCCTGGGATTCAGAACTCTTTCCTTTTTCTTCTTCATCATTTGACACCAAGGCTATACTCTTTGTCTTCTTTTCTGGTTCTTCTTCTTTCAAACCAAGCTCAAAAGTTTAAAGAGATCCAATGAGCTCATCAACTCTCATCTTACTGATGTCTTGTGATTCTTCAATAGCAGTCACCTTCATCTTGTACTTCTTAGGAAGTGACCTAAGAATCTTCCTTACAAGCTTTTCATCTGACATCTTTTCACCAAGAGCACTGGAAGCATTAGCCAGCTCCAGAACATTCATGTGGAAGTCATGAATAGTCTCATCGTCCTTCATCTTTAGGCTTTCAAATTTTGATGTTAAAATCTGAAGTCGTGACATCTTAACTCTAGATGTTCCTTCATGAGTGGCCTTCAACATATCCCATGCTTCCTTAGCAACCTCACAGGTATTAATTAACCTGAAAATATTCTTATCCACTCCATTGAAGATTGCATTTAGAGCTTTGGAATTTCCAAGGGCGAGCTCATCTTACTCCTTGGTCCACTCTTCTTCAGGCTTTGGCTTAGAGGTGCCTTCTTTATCTTTGCCAGCATCATCTTTCTCACACACAACAGGTGCTTTCCACTCTTTAATAACAGCCTTCCAAGCCCTGCTGTTCAAGGATTTTAAGAAGGTAGCCATCCTTGGCTTCCAATAGTCATAATTGGATCCATCCAAAATAGGGGGTTTGTTGACGAATCCTTCAACTTCTTTGTCCATCTATACACCAGAAAGTAACTTCCCTAGATCTCACCCAGAGACAGACAGGATTCCTGCTCTGATACTAATTGAAATTTTGGTATCAGACGTGTGATGTTAAGGTGCGATGTCACAACAACACACTCTGCACAATGGACAGCAGCAACAAAGCAACACAAAGAATTGTTCACCCAGTTCGGTTACAACCAACCTACTCTGGGGGCTACCAAGCCAGGGATGGAATTCACTACTTGTAGATATAATTTACAGACTCAACAACCCGTTGACAATCTCCTAAACTTATACTCTACTAATGACTTCCTACCTAAGAAACCACCTAGGTATGAGAACACCACTCAATCCCTTACAAACACTCAAAGAAACCACTTCGAGTACCCTTGATCTTGCTTCCTAGCTTCGATCAAGCAACCACTCTCTATTGCTTCACAGCTTCTAGAGAGGACAGAAACACAACACCTATTCAAACCCTAGAATAGTGTAAATATAAGCACTCTAAACAAACTCTAGATACTAAGCCTCCAGCTCCTGATCTTCTGAATGTTTTCTGTCACTTTTTCCTTTGGTCTTGTGCGCTTTATATAGCTCCTTGAATTGGTCTTGGACCTGCTACAATATCTCCCAGATTTGTTATTTAAAACTGAATATTTAAAACAGATTTTCTCCTAAAATCTTTTCAAATCTTCAACCTTTTAAATCTCCTACAAATCTGCACCAGATCTCCTATGCAGCAGAAAATATCTATCCCAAGATATTCGCATCCAATGAGACAGCTTGCTCTCCACAATTCTAGCTAACACGCAACCATAACAACATCACAACCTGATGTTATTAATTCTGCAGATCTAATGTCACAACATCGCCTATATGACATCAGACAACCAACTTCAGCAAATTAATTACTTAACACAGCCCAGTGTTAAATCTCAATGTTGCAACATCAGTACCTTGACATCAACATTGAATATACTTTGTTTTACCAAAATTCCAACCAATCCAAGAACTAACAAGTGTAACAAAATCATAAAAACTAATGAAAGAAACAATAATAGACAGTTGAAGTAAAAAGTAGAAATAAAGTGAAAAACAACAAGAATAACCAACAATGTGTTACCGATTGTGCTGTTTCGTGCCGAATAATAGACGAAAGACAAGAGGAAATGGTGACCGATCAATCGCAGTGGAACTTATACAATGACTGAGGCCCAAAATGGTTTTCATGTATAAGGAATGGGTCTTGCACTCTATTAGAGGCCCAAAAGTGTATTGAAAAAGGTTTGTGATGGTGGAAATAATCAAAACCCTAATTTGATTTTTAAAAAGTATTTTAATTGAATAAAATTCAATTAAAATGATCAAAATTATCAAACATATGTGAAAAACAAGTTGTGAACTTGGATAAATGTTTGAAAAACCATGTTTCATTCATGGAATGATTTGAAAATTGTTTGAATTTTGCAAAATCAAGAGAAATAAATATTTTAAATGTTTAAAAACAAATAAAACATAACTCTTTACAAAAATACTAAATATATAAAATAAATAATATTTTTGTGAAATTTTTATGCAATAAAATATTTTAACATTTTTGGGAATTTTCAAAAAAGAACCAATAAAAAATAATTAAAACTGAGAGAGAAATTAATTTTGGAATTAACTAAACAAAAACCATAAAAAAAAAAGAAAAATAGAAAAATATGGAAAAATGATAAAATGGTCTGGGTGGGTGTTGAATCCACGACTTCCACAACAAACACACATGCGCGTTACCACTGGGGTGGTGATACATCCATGTATCAAAACCACCCCATTAATACATAAGGGGCGCCAAGTTCTAGGCCTGGCCCTTGCCCAAGGCAAGGCCTAGTTTTGGCAATTTGCATGAAGCCTCTAACTTTCTCATTTTTCCATGGATTGGGACAAATTTTAGGTGCATCTGACCTAGAATTTCACGAGGAATCCAATGGTGCCCTTGGAATTTTCAGAAAATTTTTCCATTTTAAAATCCGATAGTGATTTCAAAATAGGCCAAATTTTGCATGTTCTATGTTATCTCATGGTACAGGAAATAATAGCATGATAAATTGGTTCAAACACAACACATATGATATGTATGAGAGGTCCATGATCAATGGACCTCAAAGCAATGCATGATTTAGAGAGTTCTAGTTATGATGCACTTACTTCTTGGAGATTTTTGTGCTATCTGCCAAGTTCCTTGTGCCAGAAATAATTCAATGCTTTGAACACTCTTGATTGATCCCTTAGACGCTTTTAGGATGATCAAACCAAGCTGGAATCCTCAGGAACAAGAATAGGCTCTTTCTTGCAAAAGTGGCAAAAGTGACCAATATAGTAACTCTCTCAAATGGTGTTCCAGATGAGGGAAACCAATTGGGACAGTTTGAGGATGATATTTGGAGTTTGTTTGAGGCCTGGTTTGGTTTTGGAAGTGACTAAATCAAGGCATGGCTTGAAAAATGCAGAAAAGTTAATTTTTGAGGTTTTGGAGGTTGACTTTCTGATTTTGGTGTTTCAGATCATAAGTGAGTGTTTGAACAACTTAGATATGACATATTGGATGTGTTTGGATCATGAGCTGTGGTGGAATTGCTTTCTAACTCAAAAACTCAGAGATGACTTGCAAAAGAAGGCATTTTGGCCTAAAGAGAGAGATTTTGAGGAAAGCGTCAGTTGTAGTGCTTTGGTGTACTCAAACTGAGCACAAATGAGCTCTATTTATAGTGCAACAAGTTGGTTTTGCAAGCAACAGTGAACGGAAGCTGGTACAGGCCTTTGGCCAATGTTGATCCAAGGGAATCTTTAGTCTCCTATAGCCATTGACTTGAGGTTAGGGCATAAGCATATGTTTCTTTGATTCAGAGCTGAATCTTGACTCATTCAGTTAGGGATGTGTCAGTCCATGCCACCTTGATGCATCCATTAAATGCTTGGAAACAAAATTGGAGTCTTTTGCACTTTTTAGCCTTTTTAGGTTTGTTATGGCTATGTGTAAATTCTTGGACTTGGGAGGATTAAGGATCAGATCATCCCCCTTGGATTTTATCCTCTGATGTGTCCAAATGGATGACAAGGCTTGGAGTTGTCCAAATTTTCCAAATCGAGCAAAATGCCAAAATCTGCCTTGTACAAGACAGTTAGAAATGGTGATTTTGAGGGAATCATATCTCCTTGCTCAGGTTGAGTTATAGGAGGCTCTTGTGCTTTTTAGAAAGCCCTCATATGATACAATACATGTGTGATCATAGTTTGTCTTGAAACTATTTGAATCCAACTGAAAAATCCTCATGAACATTGATGTCCAAGGCTGGTAATTTAGGCAGATTTTTCACTAAGTGTTGGAAAAGTGCCATTTTCTTCATTTTTGTCATTTTGATCAGTCCATAACTCAAAATCCATGAGGATTTGGAATCTATTATAGTTGACACTTTTAAAGTATGTCAGATGGACTTTCATTTGAGCTTTGAATGGGAGAAAAAGGTCTTGTGGTTTAGGAGTTATGACCTTGCAAAGTTGGTACCAAAACCACTTTTGTTCCATAACTTAGAAAAATTTTGGTTTCTCAAGGTTGCCCCTTTTGCAAGAAACCTCACTTTTCTTGATTTTTCGTAATGAATGATGATCAATACCATACATTAACATTATTTTTGACTTAGGGGAACCATATTTGTGAAAAAATCCAAAAAGTCAAACTTGATTTTGTGCACAGTTGACTTTTTATCGGATGAAATCCAAACTGTGCGATCCTTTGTGAAATCAAGTCCTTGACCTAAATCAAACCTAATGAATGGATTTCATAGGTGTTATAGGGTGTATTGAATCATGTCCCAAGGTTTGGGAGCATGTCTTGATCAAAAGTCAAAGCTACAGTTGACTTTTCCTTCAAAACCCTAATTATGGTCCAGATGAAATTGAAACTTGTGAATCAAGCTTCTTGGATCAATACATTGTTGAAAATGGATCAATGTGGTGTATTTGAGGCCCTCAAATCATGTCTTGAGGTCTTGGCTCATGTATTTCATCAAAAGTCAAATTATGGGTGAATTAGGCCAAGAAACCCTAATTCCTGATTTTTTTGTAAATGCATCCCCTGAGGCTAAATTGACTTGATGATTGGGTTTATGAGGCCCCTTGGAGTATCTTGGTTTGTTCTTTGAAGCATTGGCTCATGCCCAAATGAAAATTTCCATCTGGAGGCCCTGGTCGACCAAAACCCTAATTTGGTGACACTCTCGATCTTGAGGCTTGATCCACTTGGAATGTTGCAACCTTGTGCTTGATTCTTGATGTGGGAGTCCTCTTGATCCTTCATGGATGTTTGAGAGGTTAGACAAATTGAAGATCATGTCATTCCTTGATTGATCCTTTGTCTAAGTGCTCTAAGAGGGCTTGAAACCCTAATTCTTGATTGTAGTGAATGCTCAACAATCCTTGAGGAGATTGATGAGGCATGATGGCACATCCATATTGTGGTGATGACTTGCACAATGATGGGAAATCTTGGTGGTTAAAATTTGGGGTATGAAACCCACCAAACCCAGCACCTGCTATTCCTCCTAGTTACCAAAAACAACCACCGTCTGCACCGCAGCCACCTAGAAAATCAAATATGGAAATCATGATGGAAAACTTTATAAATGCTCAAGTTCAACAAAACAAAGAATATGCAAATCAAAACGCCCATACAAGCAAATTGATGAAAAAAATGTTGAGTAAACTTGATGCTATGGGTACTCACAACAAAATGTTGGAAACTCAAATCTCTTAAGTAGCCCAACAACAATCAACTATACCAGCCCCCGTTGGAGCATTTCCTGGCCAACCACAACCAAATCCAAAAGGTCATGCTAATGCTATTACTTTGCGAAGAGGAACAGAATACGATGGACCCGTTGACCCGAGATTCCAAAATTCAGCCATGCACCAAAATTTATCAAAGGGAACTGAAAAAGTAAAAGAACCACAAAACAATAAAGAAGATAAAGGCGAAGAGGCCACAGAAAAAGAAACAACTTACGTGCCTCCGCCACCATACAAGCCACTTTTACCCTATCCTCAAAGACTCTCCAAATCCAAAAATGAAGGGCAATTTAAGAAATTTGTAGAACTTCTAAAACAATTAAACATAACCACATCTTTTACAAAAGCTATAACCCAAATGCCCTCATATGTAAAATTTCTCAAAGACATCCTGTCGAATAAGAAAAAGCTCGAGGATAATGAAACTGTTATGCTCACTGCTGAGTGTAGCACTATACTTCAAAATAACAGGCCTCCTAAACTGAAAGACCCAGGCAGTTTTTCCATACCTTGCGTAATTGGAAAATCTATCATAGACAAAGCGCTATGCGATTTAGGAGCCAGTGTTAGCTTGATGTCGTTATCTACACGCAAGAAACTTGACTTAGGGGAACTAAGGCCGACAAAAATGTCATTGCAACTAGCGGGCCATTCTGTTAAATATCCTGTTGGTATGCTAGAGAATGAGCTCGTTCGTATAGTTCAGTTCTATATCCCTAATGATTTTGTGATAGTAGACATTAAAAAATATTCGAACATACCCAAAATTTTAAGAAGACCGTTTTTAGCAACAGCCGGAGCCATTATCGATGTTAAGAAAGGAAAACTAACTTTTGAAGTTGTGGAAGAGAAAGTTGAATTTATCTTGGCCCAATTCCTAAAAGCTCCAGCTATTGATGATTCATCATGTTTCCTAGATGTTATCGACGAATACGTTAGAGAAATGGAGAAGGAACCGACTAAGTATACTTAAATACTAAAGATTCCTGCACCTCTAATATTCGAAGACGATAATTGGCGTGAACCATACAAAGATGACAGTCTAAGGGAATGCTTTGCGTTAACACCTGATCCAATGCCATGCCCAAGGAAACCATCTATAAAACTCAAAACACTACCGAAAGATTTAAGGTATGAATTCCTAGACACTGAGCTAGAGCGACCAGTAATAGTCAATGCCGACTTAGGACAAATAGAGACAGAAAAGCTGTTACATGCCTTATGAAAGTATCCCGCAGCCTTAGGTTACAACATCTCATATCTAAAAGGAATAAGCCCCTCTATATGTATGCATCGCATTATGCTAGAAGAGGACTGTAAAACCTCTAGAGAGCATCAGAGGAGATTAAACTCCATCTTAAGTGATGTAGTAAAAAAGGAGGTGCAAAAACTATTAGAAGCAGGAATTATATACCAGATATCTGACAGTAATTGGGTCAGCTCTGTGCATGTCGTACCGAAGAAGGGAGGTGTTATAGTTGTTAGCAACGAGAAAGGCGAATCCGTAGTGAAGCGAATTCAAACTGGTTAGAGAATGTGTATAGATTATAGGAAGCTAAACAAAGCCACTCGTAAAGACCACTATCCTTTACCTTTCATAGATTAAATGCTTGAACGGCTAGCTAAACACTCATATTTTTGTTATCTTGACGGATACTCAGGATTCTTTCAAATTCCTATTCACCCTGATGACCAAGAAAATACTACATTTACCAGTCCCTATGGTACATTCGCATATCGACGAATGTCGTTTGGATTGTGTAACGCTCCCGCAACATTTCAGAGATGTATGATGTCGATCTTCGCGGATTTCATAGACGACATAATGGAAATATTCATGGACGATTTCTCTGTATGTGGGGGAAGTTTCGAAAATTGCTTATCAAACCTTGAGATGGTGCTTGAACGATGTGTTAAAGTAAACTTAGTGCTTAACTGGGAGAAATGCCATTTCATGGTAAGGTAAGGAATAGTTCTTGGACATGTAGTATCCGACAGAGGTATTGAAGTAGATAAAGCAAAAATAGAAATTATAGAGAACCTTCAACCTCTGAAAACAGTTAGAGAAATTCGTAGTTTCTTAGGACATGCCGGATTTTACTGGCGATTCATTAAAGATTTCTTAAAAATCACAAAGCCTCTGACTGAGCTCTTAATGAAAGATGTCCAGTTCATCTTTGATGAGGATTGCTTGAAAGTATTCGACACCTGAAAAACGCTCTTATTACGGCACCAATCATGCAACCACCTGATTGGAGTATACCATTTGAGATCATGTATGACGCTAGTGATTATGCTGTAGGTGTTGTCCTAGGACAAAGAAAAGATAAGAAGCTTCATGTTATCTACTATGCAAGTAGAACCTTGGACAACGCACAGATAAACTATGCCACCACCAAAAAGGAACTCCTTACAGTTGTGTTCACTTTAGATAAATTTCGTTCCTACCTAGTGGGAGCAAAAAATATAATCTATATCGATCATGCCGCAATTAGATATTTGTTGACTAAGAAAGATGCGAAACCAAGACTCTTAAGATGGATTTTGCTCTTACAAGAATTTGACTTAGAAATCAAAGATAAGAGAGGTACCGAAAACGTAGAAGCAGATCATCTCTCTAGGATTAAGGATCTGAGACCTGTAGAAGTACCAATTAATGACGAATTCCCCTATGACAGACTAGTGACCCAGTTAGAAAGCGAAAGCAAAACAGTTGAATGCTCCTTGATATTTAATGACGCAGAAACTAATGAAGTAGTAGAATCAATATGCACTAAGACCACACTGCCGTGGTATGCCGACTTTGTCAACTACCTAGCAGCTGGGGTGCTTCCACCAGACTTAACGTACCAACAAAAGAAAAAGTTTTTCCATGATCTTAAACACTACTATTGGGATGAACCCCTACTTTTCAAGAGAGGCGCCAATGGAATATTTCATCGATGCGTTCCTGAATCAGAAGTAGTTGAGGTCATATCTCATTTCATGCTGCACCTTATTGAGGGCATGCAAGTACCTCTAAAACATGTGCAAAGATCCTATAATCTGGTCTCTTCTGGCCAAATCTTTGGAATGATTCCATATCGCTGTTATAAACTGTGACCGGTGTCAACGCATTGGAAACATCTCTAGACGCGATGAAATGCCACAGAAGGGAATTCTAGAAGTGGAAGTCTTTGACGTATGGGGTATAGATTTAATGGGACCCTTTTCGTCTTCTTTCGGTAATAAGTACATACTCGTTGTAGTCGATTACGTGTCAAAATGGTTTGAGGCAGTAGCATCTCCTACGAATGATGCACGAGTGGTGATTAAGCTCTTTAAAAACATAATCTTTCCTAGGTTCGGTGTACCGAGAATTGTCATTAGCGATGGCGGCTCCCATTTCATTTCCAATGTCTTTGGGAAGCTTTTGCTCAAATATGGAGTCCGACATCGAGTAGCAACACCATATCATCCTCAAACCAGTGGACAAATTGAGGTGTCAAATAGGGAGATCAAACAAATCTTAGAAAAAACCGTCGCAACTTCCAGGAAGGATTGGTCTACTAAACTTCATGAGGCTCTGTGGGCTTATAGAACAGCTTACAAAACCCCGATAGGAACCACACAGTTTAAAATGGTTTATGGAAAGTCTTGCCACCTGCCTGTAGAATTATAGCATAAAGCTTATTAGGCCATTAAGACCCTAAACATGAATTACGCAGCGGCAGGGGAGAAAAGAATTTTAGATATCCATGAACTCGAGGAACTTAGACTTGATGCCACGAAAATGCCTGAATCTATAAAGAGAGAACCAAGAGATGGCATGATAAGCGAATAACAAAGAAGGAGTTCAATGAAGGAGACATAGTTCTTCTCTTTAACTCTCGACTGAAGTTGTTCAAAGGTAAGTTACGTTCCCGATGGTCTGGCCCCTTTGAGGTTGTGAGAGTTTTCCAAAGTGGAGCAATAGAAATTCGAGGTAAAACAAACGAAATGTTCATTGTGAATGGGCAGCGACTTAAGCATTACCACACCGTAGAGAACAAGGAATTTTTCACTAGTTATAAGTTGGAAGAGCTGCCCGCTCCTCCTAATGAATGATTTTTCTTTTTAGATCAATGTCGAGCTCCCGACATTAAACGAAGCGCTCCGTGGAGGCAGCCCACGATCTTTGTTTGTTATTGTTTTATTGATGTTTTTATACTTTTACTTGTATTAGTTGTTAACTTTTCTGCATAATTACATTTACGTTATTATTATTATTATTATTATTATTATTATTATTATTATTATTATTATTGTTATTACTACTATTATTATTATTTCTCACTAACCTATGTTTATGGTACAATTTGACTAATAGGAAAATCATTGTCTATTTCAGGATATCTCCTTTTAGGATAGCACTTAACTCTAGGAGAATGCAGCCTTTTGAGAACCATGGAGTTACCTTTAGGAACGAAGTCCAGAGGCTCCGTTTTGAGGCCCTGTCACAATGAGACTTTGTTGTGTCTATCTATCCTGACAGCCCAGCTATGACCACCCTTGGCATCCGTGATAATGTCACCTACCTGCTTAACCAGTTAGGGTGGGATGATTTTTCTTAACCACTGGAGTTCTTGAGCTCGTTATACTATGATCCTACCAGAGGTTTCGGTTTTGGTCGTGGGTTAGCTGCATTTAGGTTGTTTGGCAACAAATACCATTTTACACATCATGAGTTTGCTGATTTATTAGGATTTCCTAATGGGCCTGATGCCATAACTAAGACCCCTGAGGATGCCTTTACTGCTTATGATCTGAACCAATTTTGGGGTACTCTGACCGGTAATTCCAATCCTGACCCGAATGGTATGTTCTCTGAGAGCATCCATAATCCTGGCATAAGGTATTTCCACAAGACATTGCCCCATACCCTTTTTGGTAAGGAAGAGAATGTGACATATGTCTTTAAGGACGAGCTTTACATTATGTTCTGTGCCTCTCAAGGCAAACCTGTTAATGCAGCCCCTTTTATGTTGGCAACCTTTGCTAAGATCTCTCGTGAGCCTCATGGTGCTATTATTATTGGTGGCCTAATTACTATGATTGCTGACGCTATCGGATTGTGGTACCACTTGAACCGTACCCGTGTTTTTGGTAGTTACCGCCCCATGAATATCAATTTCTGTTTCCACCGTGGAATCATTGCTAATCTTGGTCTGGTTGAATTTGAGCTTCTGATTGACAATGCTGTTGTCCATCACTTTACCTTGCCGAATCATGAGAAAACTAGTGTGCATAACAAGGATAATTGGCTCTGCGATTTAGAAGGTCAAAATGAGTCTCTAACTCCACCTGACTCTCCACAAGCTTATGAGAATTTAGAGGCCGATATGCCTGATGCTGGCACTCTTGGCTCTGCTATTCAGCCGATTGTTCCACCTATTGCCATTGTTGCTGCTATTCATGCTCTGCAAGCTGAAGTAGATTTCCTCAGTGGAGAGATAACCTCTCTTCGTGTGGATTTCTTGGGATTTATGGATATAGTTCATGAGCAATTTGACCATCTTTTCCAGATCGTTTATTCACCCCGTCGTCCTACTGAACCTCAGATGAGGCGTCACCATGGATAGTCTCAGTTGTACTCATTTCCTTATTTTTCGTAGACTAGGATTTTGCTTTAATGTATCAGTGTTTCATTTCCGTATTGTTTGTTCTTTTCAATTCTGTTGTACACTGTCGGTATGCCGACAATGAACTTTGTATGTACTTCTGATTTTTTTTCAATTAATGCAATTTCCCTTTTCCATAATTTTGTGTTGTTGATGTTAGCAAGTTTTGAAGTTTTCATGGCTGGTTAAGAGTTTATGTTAATACTTCCAGTAAAATCAAACAAAAACAAAAAGAAAAATATTTTTATAGCAGGTTTTGCCTTTTGTTCCAGACCTGCAGCTAAAATTCGCACCTTCCGACATAATGGAGTTCGCCATTATGCTGATGGCGTTCGCCATCAGTTCAATTTTCCTTATCTTTTCCATTCACAACACATGGCGTTCACCATGTGCTTAATGGTGTTCACCATTGCATTGGAACCTACAGTCTGCGCAGAATTCAAATTCCTGCACGTTCTTCTCTTGAGAATCCAAATAATCACCTTTTTGCACTTCCAAAACACCCTTCCAACTACCTCATTAACCCATCATTAATCCATCATAACCACCAACCATTTACATTCCAAAAATTTGCATATAAATTCATCAAACCCATAATCATTCTCGCACCCATCACTCACACTCTTCACTCATAAACTTTTCCAATCATTCTCACTACATTCATTCTGCTACCATGCCTCCTAGAGTCGCTACTAACATCAACTATATGGGCATTGAATTTCCTGAAACTGTCCTTGGTCAGAGCCAATGTTCTAGCTTTCTCATGCTGCGAAAGAGGGCAGTCCTCGTGACAAGATACCCGGACACCACTGTTGTCCAGACCTTAGGTCTCTTCGATAGCGTGAATTGGATGATCACAAACTTAGGTATGTCACAGTTTTGTTCCATAAGTAATAATACTTATGTTCGACTGACATATGAGTTTTTGAGTTCTTTGCATCTGTCCACCAACCTGTCCCGTACTGATGGTTCCATACAATTTAGAATGTTTAATGTAGATCACTCCTTGACCTTCGAGCAGATGGGTAACATCTTTAGTTTTCCTAATGGTCCGGAGTATGCTACTCAGACATCCTTAGAGAGTAAGTGGGAACCTAATGCTCTAGACTTTTGGCACAAAATCACTAACAAGACTTCCGACACTTGGGAAGGTCTTAAAGCCACCTTCATCCACAACCCAGCCATCCGGTATTTCCACCGAATCCCTGCTAGCACTATCTTTGGACGGGAGAACACAAGAAATGTGAACTCCAAAGATTTATTCTTTATTCATTGTGCACTTTCCGAGACCAAGGTTAACCCGACACTGTTTTTACTTGCACACCTCCTATCTGCCAGTGGTAGATCAGGCGGTTCCATTTGTGTCGGAGGAATCATAACCTCCATAGCCTTAGCCTTAAGATTGCATAGAGAGTTGGAGCCCCTTGAGCCTTTGCCGGCTTTATTTACTGATCTTACCCATTGCCATGCCATGCGCCTAGTTAAGAATTTACCCAATGGCAAATATCACTTGATGATAGGCAACAGGGAAGTTAAGGGAGTCATATTGCCTTGTCCTAATGATATTAACGTGTGTGTTAGCCCTAATTGGATAGTTGATATCGAGGAACCCGATCTTGAGCAGGAGACTGCTGAGAGACACTACCAAAATGTTATGGGATTTACTACACCTCAGCCCCACACTCGTACCCGTGGTACCGATACACCCGGACCTAGCGGTCGTTCATGCACATCACATTTTTCTTCTGACTCTTTTGCAGGTACACATCAGTCCCCGGAGGAATATGATTACGTGGCCATCCGGAGCTCTTTGGATGATATTCTGTCTGAGCTTAGGCATCGGAATGACATGGAGGCCGAACGTGATCTTTTACTCCGTAGCATGCAGAGGCAGCAGGAGGAGCTCAGAGTCACTGTTGATCAGATTGGCCAGCAGCAACAAGATTTCGTAGAGAGGACTCAGCATGATATGGATGGCCTGATTGAGAAAATGAACGGAGTGCGCTTAGAGACGGTTGATTTGAGAGACTTTATCAGACATGTGCCACAATTAGAGTGGGGTAGAGCAGGCCGTAACAGAGGCAGAGCATCCATGCACAAAGGCCATGCGCCTCGCCCTTGACCAGGTTTTATCATTCCTTTCTTTCACCTTGTGCTAAAACATTGAGGACAATGTTTAGTTCAAGTGTGGGGGGAGGATCTTTACTGTTTTATTTCCCGTTATTTATGTTTTTCTAGTTTTTACTTTCTAGTTGTCCAGTTTATCGAGTCATATGCGCTGTTGAGTCCTTTTTTACGTTATTTATTTGCTTGTTTGAAAACTCCTTTATTTTTGACCCCAACAAAAAAAATTCTTAATTTTCTGGATCCATTGGCATGACACCTTGTGTATAGGTTGCTTTTCATCATTAGGCTATGTTAGATAGACTTGGGAAAGTTTTGTAAATATCGGTATTGTTTCTACACCCTAGATTCCCTAAATATGTGATATTGATTTAAATAGGTATTATGTCAAGACCTTATGCCTAGTTTCTTAGTATTAACCTCTTGATTAGTTTATATTAGCAGTCAGCACCATCCTTATGTACAAAATAAGTAACAGACCGATGCAAATATGTGTTAATCTCAAAAATTTGAATAATGTGATTTTTATAGAAAAAGCGAATGAAAGACATGTTCCCGCTAAGTTAGGTGGTCCTCACCCGACCATTTAGCCTAAAGGTTCGGACTCTTGAAATTCGTAAGCAAAAGAAAACATAATATCCGAAAAAGAAAAATTGAATAATGAGATCATATAACACAAACAGGTTCAATTACCATGTGAGTATAAAGGATAACAGGCTTAATGTGATTGCGCGAGAATCAAAGAGAGGAGAAATAGGATGAAGGATATAGGTCAAGATATAATGTCATGATTTAAATTGGTATTGCATAGGAAAGGAGTCTTTGTCCGCAAATGTGGATTTGTGTCGTTACGATATCCTTATTCTCACTATTTAGTACCTATCCGTTTAACATTAGCCTAGCAAACTTGCGCCTTAGTTGTTTTTAGTCGCGCTTTTGAATCCGGAATTGCACTCGCTGTTTTAATTCTGTTGGAATTTGCTTGAGGACAAGCAATGGTCTTAGTGTGGGGGAGTTTGACAAAACAAATTTATACCGTATTTTTAGGCTCACATTGCGCATTTTTAGTCCGTATTTTTATCGACTCTTGCTGTTCTTACTTTGTTTTTAGCATGTTTTATGTTTGTAGGAATAATAATCAAGATCCCGGAAGAATTGGACAAAAGAAGCAAAAGAAGGGGAAAAATCCAGCAAAGTAGAAAATTATGCAGACCCAACTGATATGGCATTTTCCATGCCCTCATGGCGTTCGCCATTACCTCCTGATGGCGCTCCTTGTTGATCCCAAAACATGGCGTTCGTCATGCCCCCATGGCGTTCGCCGTACAGACGCGGGAGCAGTTCTTTACTATAGAATCCGTTTCTGGCAGTTTTGAGGAGTTTTCTAACTCCCTTTCCCTCCAGAATTCGAACCTGGCGGTTATTAAGTCTAACCTTCTATAAATAGGACCCTTGGGAGCAGGTTTCAGTGGTCGAAAATAGTACGCGAAAGCGCTGTCAAAATTGTATTAGAATTTTCAGCATAAATTACTCTAAAAGCAATAATTCGCATTGAGGGATTGTTGCAAATTGTATTTCTCTTGTAATTTTGTTGTATCATTTCGGATCGAAGATTTAATTCAAGTTCATTTCCTTTTCGTAAGATTTACGTTACCGCATTTTATTTTCAAGCTAATTTACTTTACAACATTCTTACTTTAATTGTTATCTTTAAATTGCTTAACATGTTAAATTCAGATTTTATGTGTTTAAAATTGGTAGACTTAGGATTAATTATGTCTGAGTAAATAATTAGAGACTGTTATGTGAGGACCGACGTATTTGGTGGGACTCCGTAGAAATAATAGGTGTGACATTAAAGAATGTATGTTATTTTGGTTTTAATTTCCAAATTTAATTTAAGTGGCCTTGTCACGAGAGTGAGAGGCTGTTTAACATTGCTTTGTCACGAGAGTGAGAAGCATATTAAGGTTTAAGCCGAGATTCGCGAGAGCGTGAGGAGTGAACCGAATAGTGGGAATTAGGCAGCACATCTAAATACAGCGAGAGCGATTTAGATGTTGTTTAGGATAGTATCAGTTTCCAAATCGTGTTTCTTAGTTACCGGGCGAGCGAGAGCAAAATCTTGGGATTAGGAAGCATGGCTCTTGTCAAGACCGCGAGAGCGTGAGGCGAAGCCTTTAAGTCGGTTTATCCTACGGATTGACAGCATAGTCGTAGTTAGCACCTGTTTTCTATAAGTTCCGCCGATGCACGAGATTCACATTTTGGGCTCATTTTAGTATTAAATTTTAGTTTCCAATTTCAGCCCTTATTTCCTATTAAATTCCTGTTCCCATCCAGCCTTAGCTTTCCACAGCAACCTCGGATAACATTAGTTTGACAAACCGGTCCCTGTGGGTTCGACAACCTTTTTAAGACTACACAATCAACTGTATACTTGCATATTTATCTGTCAGTGTCGACCGATCACTACCTCGCGCTACGAGCAACTCTACTCCTCGGTACCTGAGCGATGTCGTACAAAACATCATTCCAACAGAAGGGTGAGAATTCACATCAATATTGAAATCATAAGATAATAATTAATTTAAAGGCATACAAACATAATTATAATCATTCTCACATTTCAAAGTTTCATCAACAAAGTATCACTCAAGTAACCATTCCGTTCACAATTTTGCCAATTCAACAAGTCACATACATACACATACTTTCATATAACAAATATATATGTTATGTGACTCGATGCAAGACTCAATGCAACTCATGTCATGTGGTACCAACACTTGTTATTATTTTTTGGTTTTTACACTTAAACCGGGTTCATCCCCTAAACCAATATCAAACAAAAGCCCGTCCCGTAAGCTTTCAAACGCCACTCTAGGTTTGGGACAAGTCACTAGCTCCCAGGAACTAGCAAGCATTGCCTCTTGACACAAATGATGAGTATGCAATCAACAACCATATGCAGTTAAGACCATTCCCTAATCTTAATATCCAAGCATATCATCAATAATTCATCACACTTGAATTATCACACAATTGCACACACAAACACATTTTCATAATTAAGGTACTCATACTTTAAACATCATCACAATTAGCAAATAATACACAAGTATCAGCATATAATCAATTCCATTTTTCAATTTCAATGGATACTCTAAATATTAAATAGGTCTCTATACTATTACCAAAAATCAATTCTAGACACACTAAAATTAACATTTTTCAGAAATTAATATTAAACCTAATAATTACAATCTCATAGAATATTTTGAGGATTTAATCTAAACCTATTTCTACCCACTAATTATCTTCTAATAATCTCAATAATGAGTAAAAATTCACCCTTACCTTAATTTTTGGATGAATTTCTTGAGCTTAGACTTGTGTTCCTCTTCTTCTCCACTCCTCTTCCTTCTCTCTACATTTCTCTTCTCTTGTTCCAATTTTCCTTAGTATCTTTTGTTTCTCTTAAACCCTAAAATGTCTTGAACCAATTGGGCTTAATTTCACCCATCTCACTTACTAATCACACACCACACTAAGCCCACTAATTATTCTACCCAATAGAATAAATTAAATAAATTACTTAATTTAAATAATTCAAATAAATCAAATAAGTAAATAAATCAATTATTTCAAATAAATCCAAACAAATTCATTATTTCAAATAATTCAATAAATCACATATTTCAATTAAATCAATTAAATCAAATAAATCATATAAATCAAATAATTCATAAAATCACTCAATTAATTAATATAAATAAATAATTACTAAAATTAGGGTATTACAAAAGATATCTATGAGAGTTTATGATGTTTGATTTTGGCAAATATATGCATTGTAATTGTTAAACATCTTGTATTAAGCAGTCTTGTTATTTATAAAATGTTCTTGTTCATATTCTTGTTCAAGTTCTTATTTATATTAACTGTTATATATATATATATATATATATATATATATATATATATATATATATATATATATATATATATATATATATATGCGCGTGTGTGTGTGTTTATCATGTTGTTCAAAAGAAAAATAAATAGGATAAACCTAAAAAAATGCATCATTCTTATTGAAAGATTGAGAGTTGTTACAATTTCTTAAATAAACATTCTAGATATTTGGATCTGTCTTGAGGTATTCCCTAGGCTCATTTGACATATCCAAATTGTTTAAATAATCTTCTCAATCTTCTTGAGCAAACTCCATACCCTTCTTCCTCAGATTATTCCTACGTTTTGACCTAGAAGTTTTCCTTCTTCTTTGTGTTTCAACAAAGGTTGCTGAAGAAGTATGTGCTTCTAAGGTTGTTTGCTTACTTATAGACCTCTACGTTGCTGCATTCTTTGTGCTTGCTTGAGCTGCTGCATTCAGCATTGTTGTCTTTGTGAAATATCTCTTTGGGACCCAAACTTGTTTCTGCTTATACATTTTTGTCTTCAAAAGATTAAGTGATAAGGAAAGTTAGTTTGCTGAGAGTTTTATAAAGTCTATTCATCCAAGTACCTTAAGTTTTTAACTATTTTAATTTTGATTAGTTAAATCAATCTTTTAACATCCTGACTCTTGGGAAATGAAGCTTAGCATTCAGTTCTATTAAGATTCTCTTAACATATGTAAATATTTTTATTAATATGTTAATTGTTGTTTCTGTTTATCTTGTTACTTCATTTATGCTTTTTTTCAGAAAATCATAGAGAAAAATTAAAAGAGTATGCATGCAAATAAAATTGCTCCAAACAACTTTTTCATTAATATATTTTTTTAAAGGATTACTGAAATTCTGGTATAACAGATCACAAAGATGTCGAACACGATGTCTAGACACTTGATCTCTGCTTCTCAATGACAAGAATAAGGACAGTAACAGAATGCAAAAAGTAAAGAAAACACGCAGCAATTGTTAACCCAGTTTGGTACAATTCACCTACATCTGGGGGTTTCCAAGCCATGAATGAAATCCACTAAGCAGTATTAGTTCAAAGCTAAACTCCTCTGTTTACAACTTGTCACCTAATCACTACCTGTGCTATATTTCTACCTAAGGCACTCCAAGGTATGAGACCATTCTCAATTCCCTTTCAATCACAGCAGTGACTGAACAATTACAACTCAATAAAACAGTCCAACTCAAGTATTCACACAATACAAGAGAGGCTCACAAAATACAAACCCTAAACATACTAGGCAACAATGTATTTTCCACACATTTTTCCTAGGTTAAATCCATCCTATTTATAACCATAAACAAGACTGTATTTGGGCTTCAGAAACGCAGCAATTCTGCTCCACAGAATCTGCAACTTATTCTCCTCTAGAATAGTTTCTTCAATCCTAAGTTTCCTAAAGTGTCTCCACACTTAGAAACAACATCTTTAAATTAGAATCATAATCTCTGATTCCTCAATCTTAGACGCCACCTAGGAAAAACAAATAATCCCATAATAAACTAAAATATGGAATAACATAATTAATACTGAAAAGTAACAGACAAGGACGTCGAATCATCATGATAAGACATCTTGTCCAACATCTTGGATCTTCAGTTAGTTCTTCATGTTACTACATCTTGTCCAACATCTTACTATAAAGTTAGTTTTACCAAAATTGATGCCAACCACAAAAGCTTGGACTCATCATTCTCCCCATTTGGCAGATTTTGGATAAAACTAACTAAAAGGAACTTGCAGACAGAAAACCACAGTCCGAGGCCAAGAAACAAAACATCAGAACATCAGCAGTGGAAAAACGTCAAACATCTTGCCTCCCCTCTCAACCAGTTCCTTCATCTGCAAGCAGTAGTATGACATACTCCCCCTCAATGGTTAGCAGCAGCAGCAGGTGTTAGTAGGCAGTGGTTAGTAAAGTTAGTATTACTCCCCCATTTTAGCCATAATATGACAAAGGCAGATAAACTAACTTAATAACCAAGCAAAAATATAAAGTATTAGAGTACAGAACAAGCACATAAAGTGCTAAACATAATCCTGGGCATTAAGCCCTTACATAACCAAATAAATAAATAAAAAGAGGACAACATTCAGCCTGAGAGTAGTCTTGAAATACCTCTCTCTAATGGATGGGAACACATATGCAATTACTTGAATATCATTCCCACACCAAGTAGACTGCTACAAATCTTTAGACAGGAAAACTCCAAGCTTGCCTCTCAATACTTCAAATTGATTAGCATCCAAGGCTTTAGTGAAGATGTCAGCTAACTGATTCTCTGTGGCAACATGCTCCAAGGTTATGACTTTGTCTTCCACGAGATTCTGAATAAAGTGATGTCTAATGTCAATATGTTTGGTTCTACTGTGATGAATAGGATTCTTTAAAATTTAATGGCACTTAAGTTGTCACAGAAAAGTGTCATGACATCTTGAATGACATTGTACTCAGTCAGCATCTTCTTCATCCACATCATTTGAGAACAACTGCTACCTGCAGCTATGTATTCAGCCTCAGCAGTAAGCAAAGAAACACAGTTTTGCTTCTTACTAAACCATGAAATCAAGTTGTTTCCTAGAAAGAAACATCCACCAGAGGTGCTCTTCGTATCATCTGCACTCCCGGCCTAATCAACATCACAGTATCCTATTAACATGGAATTTGAACTATGGGTATAGAGCAGGCCATAGTCACATGTACCATTCACATACTTCAAAATTCTTTTGACCTGATTAATATTGCTAACTTTAGATTTAGCCTGATAACTAGCACAGACTCCTACCGCAAAAGTTATATCATGTCTGCTAGTAGTAAGGTATAGAAGACTTCCAATCATGCTTTTATATAGATTCTAATCAACAGTAACACCTTTCTCATCCTTAGACAATTTCAAGTGAGTAGGAGCAGGAGTTCTTTTGTGGTTAGCATTCTCCAAGCCAAACTTATTCACAATACTTTTAGCATATTTACCTTGACAAAGAAATATTGAGTCTTCCATCTGTTTAACTTGGAGACCAAGAAAGTAGGTCAATTCACCCACTAAACTCATCTCAAACGCAGATTGCATTTGCTTGATAAAGTGTTGAACCATCTCATCCGACATCCCTCCAAACACAATATCATCAACATAGATTTGAGCTATAATGAGCTTTCCATCCCTTTCTTTGACAAAGAGGGTTTTTTCAATTCCACCTTTTCTGTAACCATGGTTGACAAGGAATTCAGTTAGCCTTTCATACCAAGCCCTTGGAGCTTGTTTCCACCCATATAAGGCCTTCTTCAACTTGAATACATGATCTGGAAATGTAGGATCAATAAATCCTTTAGGTTATTCCACATATACTTCTTCATTCAAGTATCCATTAAGAAAGACACTCTTAACATCCATTTGAAATAGGCAAGCTACTCCAAGTAACAGTCTCACGGACTCCAATCTAGCAACAGGAGCAAAAGTTTCACCAAAATCCAATCCATCAATCTGAGTGTACCCTTGAGCAACAAGTCTAGCCTTGTTTCTCGTGGCCACACCTTGCTCATCAAACTTGTTTTTAAACACGCATCTTACACCAATCACATTTGACCCTTCTGGTCTTGGCATAAGATCCCAGACCTCATGCCTCTTGAACTGCCACAGTTCCTCTTGCATAGCATTGATCAAGAATTCATCAGTCAAGGCCTCCTTGACATTCTTGGGTTCCAACTTTGAAACAAAATAAGCGCCAGCAACTACATCTCATAACATGGTCATTCTTCCACCATTTGGATCTCCTATTATAAGTTCCTTATGATGATCCTTCTTAACTCTTGTGGAGGGTCCTTTGTCAACCTTTTCAGTCACTGCAGGTTCAGGATCAACATCATTAGATTCTGCAGCACCCTCAGGAGCATCATGTGATGTTTCAACATCCTCTGTGACATCTTCATCCCCCATGGGAAAGAATGCTCCAATATCATCAGTAACACCAGCTTCTGTAGTTGAGTCATCGACCACAACATTAATCGATTCCAGCACAACCTGAGTTCTTGAGTTGTAAACCCTGTAAGCTCTGCTATTTGTAGAGTATCCCAGAAAGATTCCTTCATCACTCTTGGGATCCATCTTCCTTATTTGCTCACGGTCAGCCAAGATGTAACATTTGCTTCCAAAAATATGGAAGTATTTCACAGTTGGCTTCCTTCCTTTCCACAACTCATATAGTGTGGCAGATGTGCCAGATCTGATGGTTACTCTGTTTAGAATGTAACAGGCTGTATTCATGGCTTCAGCCGAAAAATCATATGGAATTTTCTTGGCAAAAAGCATGACCCATGCACGCTCTTGAATTGTTCTATTCTTTCTCTCAACCACACCATTATGTTGAGGAGTGATAGGTGAAGAAAACTCGTGACTAATTCCTTCAGAGGAACAGAACTCATTAAACTTGTTGTTTTCAAACTCCTTCCCATGGTCACTTATGATTCTGACTATGCCACAAACCTTCTCCCTTTGAAGTTTTTAACACAGTCCTTTAAACACTTCAAAAACTTATGACTTCTCTTTGATGAAATGCACCCATGTGTATCGAGAGAAGTCATCCACCACAACATAAACATACCTCTTTCCACCAAGACTTTCAACCTGCATGGGTCCCATCAAGTCCATATGAAGTAGCTCTAAGATTTTTAAGGTGGTCAGATGTTGAAGCCTTTTATATGACATCCTAGTCTGTTTTCCAATTTGACATTCGCCACAAACTCTTCCTTCATTTATTTTTATATTAGGAATACCTCTAATAGCCTCCTTAGACAAGACTTTTTTCATTCCTTTCAAATGTAAATGACCAAGTTTCTGATGCCACATCTTCACCTCATCTTCTCTTGACATCGTGCAAGTAGAGGGACACTTTGTTTCAAGGGGAGTCCATAAGTAACAATTATCCTTGGATCTGGTACCCTTCATGATAAGTTCTTCTTTATCATTTGTTACCAGTCACTCAGATTTTGAGAAGTTAACCTTGAGGCCCTGGTCACACAATTGACTAATACTTATCAGATTAGCAGTCAATCCTTTGACAAACATCAATTTATCCAGGCTAGGCTGCCCAGCATACTTTAGCTTCTCAACACCTTCTATCTCAACTTTTGGCCCATCTCCAAAGGTGATATAGCTAGTGGAATGAGGTTTAATATCAACTAAGAACTTCTTGACATCAGTCATGTGTCTAGAACATCCACTATCAAAATACCAGTCTTCTTTGGCAGAGGCTCTCAGAGAGGTATAAGCTATGAGGGCGACAATTTCAATCTTAGGGATCCACTTCTTCTCTCCTTTAGCAGCCTCCCTTCTCCTTCTAGGTCGAGTTGATGATTTGAGATAACCATACAACTTGTAGCAATAGGCCTTTTTGTGACCATGCTTACCACAGTGATGACACTTCTTGTCTTGATTCTTTCTTCCTGAGGAGTTCTTCTGGGGCCTTTGACGATGTTGGGACATCCTACTTGACACCGTTTGATCCAGATTTCTTTTCTGTTGAACGGTGTTCACACCAGGCCTTTGTCCTTTATTCCCAACTTGATCACTATAACCGAGTCCTCTTCCATTTCCAGCATTTCTTCCTGAATTAAGAATTTCATTCAGCACATCTGAACTGATATTGAGCATTCTTATGTACTTAGTCATGTTGTCAAGTTTAGAATTGAGCAACACAACTTCATCCTCCAGATCAAATATGGTGGCCAAGTGCTTTAGTCTTTCATCACAAAGTTGAGCAATAAGATTCTACTGATCCTGCCCTAGTTGACACACTTCAGCACTTCTGATGCACAACTCCTTATAAGAGGCAACTAGTTTATTAGGTGTGAGATCTTCAATATCATAAACTCCAGTAAGTGCAGAGCCATGTTTAGCAGTTTCTCCGTCGCTCGAGGAGTCATCTTCAGACCAAGAGGTAGATAAAACTTTCTTCACTTTCTTGAGAAAGGTAGGACACTCTGATCTTGTGTACCCAACACCCCCCCCCCCCCCCCCCCCCCGCACTCATAACATTGGATTCCCTTTCCTTTGTTGGGTTTCTTATCATTACCAGTTCTTTTTCCAAAATCTCTCCTTCTGTTGATGTCAGAAGACTGAGCTTTGACATTAGATCTTGACTTCTCGTCCAGTTTCTTCAACAGTTAGGCTTCCACTTTCATAGTGTTTATATCCTGGGCTTCCTCAATAGCAGTCACCTTCATATCAAATTTCTTTGGAAGTGACCTTAGGATCTCCTGAACCAACTTGGCTTCTGGAATTTTCTCTCCAAGATCACTAGAAGTGTTGGCAATATCAACAATGTTCATATGAAAGTCTTGTATACTTTCACCCTTTTTCATCCTCAAGTTTTCAAACTTGGTGGTAAGGAGTTGAAGTCTTGAGGATTTTACCCTAGAAGTTCCTTCATGTGCAGTTTTCAGAATCTCCCAAGCATCCTTGGCAACAGTACAGTTTTTGATAAGCATAAAGATGTTCTTGTCAACACCATTGAACAAGGCATTCAAGGCCTTGGAGTTACCTTGAGAAAGCTTATCATCTTCATTATCCCAGTCTTTCCCAGGTTTCAACTCATCAGTGATCTTCCCATCCTTATTTTTGGCCTTTGGTGGATCCCACCCTTTGACCACGGACTTCCAAGCTTTACCATCCATAGACTTGATGAATGCCACCATGCGCACTTTCCAATATTCATAATTGGAACCATCATGAATGGGTGGTCTATTTAGAATTCCTCCTTCTTTATCCATTGAACCAGAAAGTATCGTCCCTAAATCTCACCCAGATGCAGAGCAGGATGCTTGCTCTGATACCAATTGAAATTCTGGTATAACAGATCACGAAGATGTCGAAACAATGTCTAGACACTTGATCTCTGCTTCTCAATGACAAGAATAAGGACAATAACAGAATGCAAAAAGTAAAGAAAACACGCAACAATTGTTAACCCAGTTTGGTGCAATTCACCTACATCTGGGGGCTTCTAAGCCAGGAATGAAATCCACTAAGCAGTATTAGTTCAAAGCTAAACTCCTCCGTTTACAACTTGTCACCTAATCACTACCAGTGCTATATTTCTACCTAAGGCACTCCAAGGTATGAGAGCATTCTCAATTCCCTTTCAATCACAGCAGTGACTAAACAATTACAACTAAATAAAACAGTCCAACTCAAGTATTCACACAATACAAGAGAGGCTCACAAAATACAAACCCTAAACACACTAGGCAACAATGTATTTTTCCACACATTTTTCCTAGGTTAAATCCATCATATTTATAACCATAAACAATACTGAATTTGGGCTTCAGAAACGCATCAATTCTACTCCACAGAATCTGCAACTTATTCTCCTTTAGAATAGTTTCTTTAATCCTAAGTTTCCTAAAGTGTCTCCACACTTAGAAACAACATCTTCAAATTAGAATAAGAATCTCTGATTCCTCAATCTTGGACGCCACCTAGGAAAAACAAATTATCCCACAATAAACTAAAATCTGGAATAACATAATTAATACTGAAAAGTAACAGACAAGGATGTCAAATCATCATGATAGGACATCTTGTCCAACATCTTGGATCTTTAGTTAGTTCTTCATGTTAGGACATCTTGTCCAACATCTTATTATCAAGTTAGTTTTACCAAAACTGATGCCAACCACAAAGGCTTGGACTCATCAATTACAATAAAAGGGATTGGATGAAACTAAGATTATTCTAATCTAATTCCTCCATTGCCCTGCGATGCATCCAGTTTCCCCAGTCAATGTCAGGTTCATCTACATCTACATCCTCATCCTATGGCTCTGAGACAATCGGCTCCAAGAAGATCTCATTTCTAACCCTCTTCTTTTTCTTCTTCATTGACTTATTTCTTGGTTTCAACTCAGTGCAAAAGGACCTTCTTTTGTAGGTCCCTGAGGTACTGAGGACGAACCCTCGTCAGAAGTATTCAGTGTTGAGGATAAGGGACAAGTTGCAGACCCCTCAAATTCTGCTAGTCTATGAAGATCTTGTGTCTTCAGACTAGTAGAGTTCTATGATACCTCTATCGCAACTGAGATGTTAACACTTTCTGCTGAGAACTCAATGGTGCTTTGTTGGATGTTGATGAAAATGAAATAGGCTTCGGTTGCTTTTATAGTGGATTCTGGGTAACCCAAACGTTGTAATAAAATCATTTGCATGATTCTTGAAAATGTTAACAACCAATAAATAATAAGCATGCATTGTACAACTCTTTAATGATCTCTGCTACTGGATCGGTTGCTCTTTCTTGAAAACTGGTCACGTAATGATGATCTGTTAATGCATTTATGACACTAATTCTTTTCTTTCTCTTTTTTATTCTTTTTTATGTGACAAAAGAGGGAGAAAGATACAATAGTATTTAATAAACAATCTGAACCCTACAGATTTAATGTTGTTCGTTTATAATTAATGTATTTTTAAACTCTTGTTATTTTCTGTTATTTTAGTTATTTTTTGTTTTGGTGATATTTCCCGGGTGATATATTTTAATTTTCTTGTATATAGAACTAGGGGGAGCTTACAAACTTCAACCTTGGACTATTAGACTTAGAGGGAGCTTAAAAACCTCACACTCTGATGTTGGCTAGAGAATTAAAATATTTTTTCTTGAATATAGTATTCAGGGGGAGTTTACAGAACTCAACCTTGAGCTATTAGACTCAGAGGGAGCTTACAAACCTCATACACTAATGTCACCAAGAAAATTATAACTGCCCAACATTGTCCATTAAATACTTATGTTTGTCATCATCAAAAAGAGGAAGATTGTTATAACAAGATTTGTTCATGACATATATCTTCTGGGTTTTGATGATAACAAAGTATTAAAAGAACAATAGTGTTATCTAATATGTGTTCCAAGTATGCAGGTTCTAAGGATTGAAAAGAAGGCATTTGGAACCTGATACAAGGACGCATTTGAGAGGAGCTGAGTTACTAGCTTCTGGTGGATCACAACCTGAAGAACACTGTCAAAGTGATATGTGGCATAGACTCTGAAGCTGAAGACCTCATTATCAAAAGAGAAACATATTGCCTCTACACTAAGTTAATGTATCAGCTTCTGGTGAACATTCAAAATTAGTAATAAAGCCCGAGTTATCCGTACTGCAGAAAGCAAGATGCATTGTCAAATTAGCTTGTCAGCTAGAGTCTATTTTTTCACAAGGCTCAAGAAGAGTTGACATGCTTTACGAATACCTACTCTCAAAGGCTCTATAGTACAAGATTACATGGAAGACAGAATGGTGAAACATGTTACACAATGGATTAAGATCTTTTGGTGTATCTCTCTTCAACATCTCTTGTACTACGAAGAAACAAAGACACTTGTTCAAGTTATCTCTTCCAACGACTAGTCTTCTACAACTGCTATATAAGCTACAAGATTCAAACTGAGTCTTCAATAAGGAGCAATCAAAAGGGAAAATATAGAAGGAAAGCCAAGAAGGATATAAGTGTTATACACTTTGGTCTGGATGGAGGAATAATAAGATCATACAATAAGCAACACAATCTAGTATGCAAAATTTTTGTTATATGTTGTAAATTGTAATAAGCCTTAAGATTTCTTAAACATTGAATATCTTAGAAATCTTAAGTGCTTAAAGGTCTTTGTTAAGGCGATTACCTTGTACCTCTGATTTTGTATCAAGTACACCTTGTTTTCTATTTTGCTAAACATGATTGTTAAGTAGAGTAGATAAAGTCTCTTGCTATGTGTTTGAGCTTCAAAGTCTCTTGCTAAAAAGCTTGAGCCAAGTAAGTCTCCTGCTATGTGCTAGAGCATTGAAAGTTTTGATCAATTGTTGATAGAGCAGAAACTCTTAGACTGTGAGTTTAAGCAGAAAGTCTTGGGTCTGAGGGAGCTTGAGCAAAAGCCTTGGGTTCATGGAACCTGAGTAAGGAAGTCTTGAGTTTGTGGAACTTAAGGAAGGAAGTCTTGGGCCTGATGGGCTTGAGTATAAATCTTGGATTCGTGGAATCTATGTAGAGAAGTCTTAGATCGAGGGTCTGAGCAGAAGTCTTTAGTCTGACTGGCTTAAGCAAGGAAGTCTTATGTTCGTGGAACCTAAGAAAAAGTCTTGGACCTGAGGGGTTTAAGCAGGATGTCTCGGGCTGAGGGTCTGAGCAAAGAAAAGTCTTATGCTTAAGTGCATAATCGATTGTAATCATGTTTTGGTTATAGTTAAAATCTCTTGTAATGCAAGGGGACCAGACTACTCTCTTTTGGAAAGAACCAATATAAATCTTTGTGTGTTCTTTATCTATTATTTGCTTCTGTTAACATTCCGCCGCAACATATAATCAGAATCTGAACACCAGTTTAGATTTTGAACTCTAATCAGAGACAAAGTTAAAAAACAGAAAATACAATTCAACTCCCCTTTTGTGTATTTTTCTCACCTTCAGATACACCCGAACATGAAAAAATTTCACTATAACAGATATCGTTGACAACCACAAAAGTGGTTTCAAGAGGTTTCCCCTATTCTGAAGGGGCCTCGTAAATTCAGTTAATAGAAAGTAGACAGGGATGATGCTACAAGAGCATAAAACGGGTCGAGAATCGACCAAGAAAAGCCAACTAGTAATCTAATTTTTTATAGAGAATTAATCAATGGGTAACTGAATTCTCAAGTCCCACAGCTAATAAAAGTTATCATGGTCAATTAAGGTGGATCGATGTGCTTGCAGGCATGGAGCTAACGATCAAACATGATAATTCAATGTCATGACCCTTTTTTATTTTATTTTATTTTTAAATAAATTAAACTTTTAAACAAATTTAAATTAAAGGTTTCGATACCCACCTTAAAATCTTGGGTAGCAAAGAATTTACCTTTTATTTTTTAAAACAATAGTTATTTTAAAACAGATGAAGTAAATATCAAAACATTTCATTTATGATTTGAACAAGTAGGGTCAGTTTGTTTTAACTTTTAAAAAGTAAATTGTTTCTTTTTATTTTTGAAAATGGATTCTACAAAAACGTATTTCAAAATATTATAAGTTTTTCTAAATTTGTTTTTTATAATTTAAAAGACTAATTTTGACATACTATTACATAAATATATATTATTGAAAATCAAAATATAATCAAAATCATATTTTTTTCTTCAAAAAGTTATATTTTAAAAATGATTATTATGAAAAGTTATTTGAAATAGCTTTAAAAGTCAGTACATTTTTTAAAATTTTAATATTTAAAAAAAATTTTAATAAAATAATGAAATACTTAAAATACGATCGTAAGAATAATTATTTAAACCAAATTTTTATTTAAAACTTTTATACAAAAGTTTTTTTACAAATTTTTTTACAACAAAATATGTTATACAAAAAAAATTATTTAAAAAAAAAACAAAATAAACGGACTAAGTTATTAGAGGTCAATAATTGATTGGCCTACTCGATTATTACATTAATTGGCTTGAACCATTCCTATACGGAGCATATTAATGGTTTATTTTAGAGGGAAATACTAATATACACCTAAAATTGGTAGATCCTATACAAAAATACATTACATTTATTTTTTTTTATTTTTTTTTTTCATTTTTTTAATGTGGGTCCCATCCAAAATTGGTGGATCCCATACAAAAATACATTAAGATGTATGTTTCTGATGACCAACGACGTCTGTTGAACTTTAACTCCGGTGAGGTTGAAAGACGGCGGATGTGGTGTACGTGCAAAGCACTCCGACGCTCAAGTAAGGTGGTTGTCAGAGAAAAAACAAGTACGGAAGTGAGAGTAAGAAAGTGTGTAACCCTGACCCTCTCAAGTGAGAGGGTATTTATAGAGAGTCCCCAGCGCGGGGTCAACGGTTACTTGCATTGGGCTGAATTGTCAGGTCCAATTCAAGTAACTGCCAGGACTTACGTGGCGTAGTGAAGACCAGCACGTGGTCTTCGTCCTGGGGTGTGCATTAGCATAACCATATTCTAAAATATTTCTTTATGTTTATATTTTTACCTAATTTAATCTCTTCTCTATAAATAGTGGGACTTTCGTCACACACACATAGACCGACAAAACTAATTAAACAGTGACAATGGCTCAACACTGTCAGTTGATATTTTTGCTGACAGCTCTTACCACCTTCCACGTGTCAACCAGTTCAGCAGCTACCCCACCGCCGCTACCACCCACGGCAAGCGAGTTTCTGGAAACTCACAACCAAGCAAGATCATCCGTCGGCGTAGAACCCCTTACATGGAGCGAGCAGCTATCCAACATTACCAACAAGCTCGTCCGCTATCAACGAGACAAAATGGCATGTCAGTTTGCTAACTTAACAGCCGGAAAATACGGCGCAAATCAGCTCATGTCACTCGGGGCGACGGTAACGCCACGCATGGTGGTTGAAGAGTGGGTAAAAGAGAAGCAATTCTATAACCATAGTGATAACTCGTGTGTTCCGAATCATAGGTGTGGGGTTTATACTCAGGTTGTTTGGAGGAAGTCGCTTCAACTTGGGTGCGCTCAAGCTATGTGTGGTAAGGATGGAAGTGGAACTAGTTTGAGTATTTGTTTCTATTCTCCACCTGGGAATTATGCTGGAGAGAGTCCTTATTGATTGTTGTTGTTCTTGTAATTGTAATGTTGTAATGTTTTCTATTAATGTTGTTCTGCTTGATTTGGATCTTAACTTCATGTAGTGTAACTCTTCCAAATTGCTAATGAATATTTATTCAATAAAAAAAGCTCTAGTTTGCGGATCTTGATCTGTTTCACTGACACAATCTGGCATATTTTAATATTTTAATAGTGTCTAACGACACTTTGAATCTCGTTCATACGTATCTCAGATGCGATGAAAAACTAATATAAAAGAGTTTATTTATTTTGTTATATTTAAACTGCGTAATCTAAACAGAATCTTCAAAAACTGAAAACGCCTCTGGAAGATGCAACCGACGGTAGAATGTTGGATGTAACGGCTTTACAATCAGCTGTCTGCATCATACAACAGCCGTGGTGAATCCAGTAGGGGAAAAGCACAGTGAAGATTCTGTGTCTGAGACACTGGTTGTAGTAAACAAGACAGAATTTGGATTCATTTGAGACGAGAAGGATTGAATGGGATCCACATCGTGTATGATTGATCGGAGTCATAAACGTTAGTGACCAGCGGTGGAGAGAACCCCACAAAAACACAGATGCACCTCTCTGTGCAAACAAAACAGATTAATGACATTAATTGTTGGTAGCTTGGCAAGTAAAACAACCATTTTCTTACCACAGAAAATGGGTTGGGATACCTCACATCTCGTAAACGATTATTTTTACTCTTTTAGTAAAAGTTTTTATTTGTCTTCAGCTTCAATTTCTAGTGGAAAACGATTTTTTTAATTCAGTGTTTAATCATAGATAGATAATTAGAAACATTATTATTAATTTATACGCGGAGATGCCTCAGATAAATTAAACCAATGTTAACTATTGGTACTTAAAGTAAATAAAGTATTTTCAAGGTTAATTCAAATATAATAAATGTACATTTTTATATAGATTGAAAAGATGATAAACTATTTCTAATAAAATTTTATACTTAATAAATTCTAGAGATAACTCTAATTTCATAATTAACTTTATTTAATAATAAAAAATTGTTAACTAACTAATTTTATTTTAAATTTATTCTTTAATACTCCCCCTCAAATATGAGGATTATGAAAATCTAATTTAGCCATAATATCATGGAAATTCTTTATCTTTAAAGATTTTGTGAATATGTTTGTGTGTTGTTGTTTGGTTGGCAAGTAACTTCTAGAGATAACGTCAAATTTTACATGTTCGCGAATGAAATGACAATCAACTTCTATATATTTAATTATCTAATGAAAAATTAGATGTGCAGCTAAATGTAAAGTTGTACGATTATTACAATGTAGAAGCGTAGCAATGATGCAAGTAGTTTGAAGAGTTGCTAACAAATTACATAGCCATAATATTTCACCAGTATCATGAGTCATTGCACGATACTCTGCCTCAATCAAGGATCTTGAAAGTGTAACTTATTTCTTTGTCTTCTAGTATATGGGTGCATTCCTAAGTTTAATCAACTATTCGAAACACATTTTTTAGTAGTAAGGCACGACGTCCAATCTGAGCCAAAATATCCTACAAGTTTTAAATCGATATCCTTTGGTAGGATTATGCCATGACCCGGGAGAAGATTTCAAGTATCTCAAGACTCCATGGTTGCATCTCAATGATCTTGAAGAGGAATTTGCATAAATTGGCTTAGAATATGAATTTAGCAAGTTATCTCTAGTCTCATAATAGTGAGATAAATAAGGCGTCCTAATAATCTTCGATATCGTAATGGTTCTGAAAAATGGTGTATGTTAGCTAGAGGCAGATTATGATTTTGTTCCATTGGAAAAGGAGATGGCTTGCAACCAAGCATGCCACATTCATTAAGAATGTCTAAAGTATATTTTCTTTGACAAACGAATATTCTTGCCGATCCTCGAGCCAATTCTAAACCAAAAAAATATTTCAAATCTCTTAGATCCTTCTTATGAAAACAATTACTCATATATATTATTTGAATTTGATATAAGTGGATGAGTTATTGCCAGCTATGAACAAATCATCAACATAAATTAGGATTGTCATAAAATTAGATTCACGTTCATATGTAAAAGGCTATGTTCTGCTTGACTTTCTTTAAAACCATATTTGAGCGAAGAAATGGAAAGTTTATAGTACCAATTCCTAGAAGCTAGTTTTAGAACATAAAGAGGTTTTTTTAGGCCGAAAACCATATTTATATTAGGAAATTTGTATTGTTGAAGTGGACACATGTTCATTTCTTCACTGAGCTCTTCATGTAAGAATGTGTTGCTAACATCCATTTGATTAAGCTCTCATCCTTTTGCTCCAACAATAGTTAGTAAACATCTAAATGTAATCATTTTTGCTACATGTGCAAATATCTCATTGAAGTATTCACCATCTACTTATGTGAATCCTTTTGATATTGCTCAAGGTTTGTATTTCTCAATCTTTCATGTAGCCTTGTACTTAATCTTATACACCCATGTGAAACTTACCAACCTTTTCCCTAAAGGTAAGTGAGTTAATTCCAAAGTTTCACTATCTTCTAAGGATTTAAGTTCTTTTGTCATTGCCTCCTTTCATACTGAGTATTTTATTGCTTGTGAATATGATTTTTGACTTTTCATTATTAGTGATGGTTGCAAAGTATGCTTGATATTTTGGAGAAAATTGATCATAACTTAAAACTTTTGAAACAGGATAAGCCATACCTGAAGAAGAATTGGTATTTTATGAAGTTCATTCGAGGTTTATAACATATAAGTAATGATCCTTCAAATAAACAGAATGTTGTCTATTTCTAGGAGCACTACTACGGAAAACCCATTTAACAACGGTTGGGAAAGACATATAATCACGCGGGCCTAAACATTGTTATGTAGAGTGTGGTTGTATATATGATACTTACAATCACGAGCCAGTAACCGTTGTAATAAATTGGAAAGCGCACGCCTTATCACAACGGGTTTTCCAAAAGACCATTGAGATAAAAATAATGGTTATAGGTTTGATTCCCAGCTGCGCCGTTTTGATATTTATTTTTTTCTGGACAACGCGCGACATATTATAACGGTTATGATATATATAACTGTTGTTACATTTTCTGCAGAATTAAAAAATATTATCCTGCTTTTATAATTAATCCCATTTTTTAACCTGTATTATTGTTCACCATATCACAGTAGAAAATACAAATCACATTTGTGATAAAGTTATCATAATAATATTAATTGTATCATATTCATAATATCACATAATTGTATCATATTCAATTCTATCAGAACAAACATCCTACAATTTATCAGAACAAATAACCTACAATTTACACATTACATAACATCACATAATTGTAACTTGGTGTTTTGATTTCTTGTCTCTTGGTGTCTTGACTCTAAAGACCTATGATTTCAAATAATTATACTTGTTAGTAAAAATACGTAGAAACTATAACATACAATTAATATATTATGAATAAAGAATAAATTACGTACTTGTTAATTTTCCCATACGCCTTCTTCGTGATCGATTCGAATAACATGCACGACATCTCCATCAACTTCATCATATGAGGTAGGAACTTGTGTTGTGTAAGAAGATGTGGACGGAATATCAAGACTTTCATCACTAAGAGGAATGTGTTTTCCATGGAGAACGATTGACCATTTCCCCGATATGTCCGATGGGTCGGTAACATAGAAAACTTGTTTTGCTTGAGAAGGCATGATGAATGGTTCGGTCATAAAAAATTCCTTGCCAAGGTTGACCCAGGTGAATCCTAAGTCATCAATGTGTACACCATTACTATTATTAGGAACCTACTTGCATTTAAATAAAGCCACTTTGAAAATAACATAATCAATCTCCCAAATTTCATCAATGACACCATAAAACGCAGTAGTTGCCAATATAGGATTCTTATCTTTCGAACTAGAGAAATACATCAATTCGGCATCAATCATAACCCCACTATTTTTCATTGTACTATGATCATCTTTTGATTTTGTATAATAGGTATAATGACCAATGTCGTATGCAGTCCAAGTAATGACACAAAATTTTGGCTCATACGACAACCATTTAAGTATCTCAGATGCACTACGATCATTAGATACATTTTTATTAAACCAATCTATGAATCTCTTGTTATGCTCTATCAACAACAACTTGTCAGTCATTCGGGAATATTTTTTCCTCAAAAGTCTTTTGTGAGTATCTATGAAATGTTGAACTTCATCTATATTATTCAATATATATAAATGTTTTTGAATAACTACATCCCGAGCCATTGACTTAAAATTTAGACCTTGAATACCTCTTCTGTCTGTGTCAGCATGACGAGACTTTGGAATTCCTATAGAATCTGCGTCCGACAAATAGTTTGTACAAAACTCAACAACTTCTTCTGTGATGTACCTTTAAACAATCGAAGCTTCTGGTCGGTGATGATTCTTCGTATATCCTTTAAATATCTTCATATATCGCTCTATTGGATACATCCACCTTAAATAAACTGAACCATAAATTCTTATTTCTCTGACTAGATGAACAAGTAAGTGAACCATAATGTCAAAAAATGATGGAGGAAAATACATCTCCAATTGACACAAGATTATGGCAGCCTCATCTTCTAATTCATCTAATTTTTTGAAATCAAGAACTTTATTACACATGGCATTGAAGAATAAGTACAATCTCTTTATGAATCCAGTTACCACTGGGCGCGAAAATTTTAACCTATTACAACGGTGTATATGAATCTGTTGTAAACCTGACGTTGTTGTTTGCGCGTTTTATAGTAGTCGAGGTAATTGTAACTCCCCCTCAGTTACAACTTCCTCTTCACTGTCCAAAACTCCTTATCCCATTTTTCCTTTTTCAATTATGTTAGGTTCAGGGTTCGATGAATTCTCTTTTGTTTCATAAATGTTTATCTCTTTATCATTGGAATTTGAAGAGATTTCATTATCATAGACAACATTAGATTCTTCTTGAATATTAGGAGTATGGATTAATTATTTCTCTATTGAAGGGTCTTCATTTTCTACTTGATCAAATAGTTGATTTTTCTTCTACTTGATTTTGATATGTATGTAGATTTGTATGATTCTTAATACTATTGTTTGTATCATATTGTCTCAAGGCATATGGAAATATATGTTCATAAATCACAACATCCCTTGATGTGGTAAAACTGTGTGTGTCTTGATTATATACTCTGTATCCTTTTTGTCCTCAAGGATAACCAACAAATATGCATTTTATGCTCTTTCTCCAAATTTGTTAGGTTTCTAGGATAAATTTTTCAACTAACACAAGAATCTAACGTGCTCATAATTGGGTTCTTTCTTGAAAATCATCTATTACGATGTCTTTTCTTTATTGGCTATAGTAGGAGTTCTATTATTGATATATGATGTAGTGAGTACACATTGTCTCCAAAATTGTAGGAATGTTAGATTGGAAACATAATGCTCGTGCAACATTCAATATATGCATTGTTGTGGAGTAGCTACACAAGATGTCTCATGAATGATTCCTTCTAGTTGAATGTAGGCTTAAAAACTATAGGCAGTAAACTTGGTCTCATTATCATTGTGAATTATTTTAACATGCATATTAAAATGCCTTTTGATCATGTTGTAGAAATTAATGATGTTGTATAATGTTTTAGTTTTGTGTTTCATAAGGTAGATTCAATTTCCTTGAGTGTAATCATCAACTATGGTGAGAACATAATGCAAAACATGGTGAGATGTTGTATTATATTTCTCTCCCAAATTACAATGAATTAAATTGCAAAGTGCTTCAACTTTATTAATACTCAAATTGAATGAACTTCTACATTGTTTTGATCTATGACAAACATAACAACATTATACTCTACTTGAATTAAAACTACAATTAACGGAGTTTGATATGTGCTAAGAAGTTTATATTGAAAGATGCCCCATTCTTTTATACCACAAAGCTGCCAAGTTTTTCTGTACTGCAATAGCAAGTTAATGTGGCCTTGGGGGCTTATAAACCCCTTCATGCAAATCACCGAATCAAATCTTCTTCTTCAAGACTTGGTATTGTATTATACAAGAGTTTTGATCATATGTTATGATGCAGTTTAAATCATGAGTGGACTTAAGAATATAAATTAAATTTCAATTAAAACTTGGAACCTATAAAATATTATGCAGTATGATGTTCCTGGACAATTTTACATCTCCCATTTTTTCAAGCACAGTTGCATTTTCAGTGGCTGTAAGAACATGAAAAGGTTTGTCTACCTTTCTAACTCCTTTTAAAATATGAGACGGTGCAATCATATAATTAGATGCACCACTATCAATAATCCATTGGATTTTAATACCACGATTACCAAACATAATTTCATGTAATCCACTGTGATTTCTTGTGCATGTTTCATGCAAGGCATGATCTATGGTAGGTCTCTCAAGGCTCTCTTTCTTTGTTTCTTCTCCTTGAGCTATATGTGCAAGATGTAGTCATCCATGTCTGTAAGCTTTATGCCGTTGAGTTCTTGTTGTTTCACAATTGGGTTGATATCCTACTATTTTAAAATAATTAGTTTTAATGTGACAACTCTTACTACAATGACCACATTCCAGTTTAAAATAATACTCCTTCCCTTTCCTCCTATCCGTTCTTTAGTGAAATATTGAGTCCAATTTGACTTTATTTTCGCTTCAACATCAAACATAAATTTATCCATAATTGATGAATTTGTGGTGCGTTGGTTTCAGCAAAGTGTTCTTCAAAATCAATCTACAAATCTCGAGTTGTTAAAAGCATGTGAGACGTTGTTGTGCAGATTTAGTTATGTCGCATTGATCACACATTGGCACCATCGAACTCGCCTTCTCCAGTCATGGTATGCTTTAAATTAAGTTGATGGTTTCATGATGGTTTCATCAATGAAACTTAGTTTCTTCTTTGTACACAAAGTTGTCTTAATCGATCTTGTCCACCTACGACAATTTTCTCCATTCAATAGTGCTCTCACTGTGAAATATAAAGCTGAAAGTGATACTTTATTAAACCAAAGACAATAGCATTATATAGCCTTACAGGAGAAACAAAAGAAATAACAGAAGCAAGCTAGAAACTAGGAAATAGACTCCACTACAGCTAGAAACTAGAAAACAGACTCCACTACGTAACCGTAGATGACTTATTCAACTAAGACAAATTCAAACTCCAACATACTCTCCCTTAAGCTTAACTATCCTGAATTAAGCTTACTTCAGACAAGTTAACAATTCCAAGTAATGCTCTCAGCTTCTCGAACTGCTCCAGCTTCAACCGCTTCGTAAAGATATCCACAACTTGGTTTTTTGTTGCACAATACTCTAGCTTAATAATTTCTCCATTCACCAGCTCTCTGAGATAATGAAACCTTACTTCGATATGCTTACTTTTCCGGTGAAGGACTGGATGTTTGGACAAAGCAATCGTCGAACTGTTGTCACAATGAATGACGGTTGCAGACTCTTCTTCAGCTCCAATCTTCTCTAAGATCCTTCTAATCTACACACATTGACAAGCACTAAAGACAGCGACAATATATCCGGCCTCAGTGGTGGAAAGGGCGACAACAGGCTGCTTTTTCGATGCCCAAGAAATCGCACCGGACCCTATCAAAAACACACAGCCTGTTGTGCTTCTCCGATCATCCAAATCGTCGGCGTAGTCGCTATCCGTGAATGCCATAAGTCTCGTACTGCTGCTTTCACTTCTCCTGTAGAAGATTCCAAGTTCGATTGTACCTTTTAAGTATCTTAAGATCCTCTTCGCGGTAAGCCAATGTGACATCCTTGGATTTGCCATGAATCGACTTATGAGACATACTCCATACATTAAATCTGGCCTGGTCACTATTAGATACATAAGACTCCTAACCAATTGCTTGAACATAGTTGCATCCACCTTCTCGCCATTCTCATATTTTGTGAGCTTCGTTCCCGACACAATTGGATTTTTAACAGCATTGCTTTCTTCCATTCCAAACCTTAAAACTTCACGAGCATACCGTTTTTGACAAATAAAAATCCCATTAACACTCTGCTTCACCTCTACCCCAAGAAAATGTTTCATTTTTCCCAAATCTGACATCTTAAATTCCATCATCATCGACTTCTTAAACTCATCACACACAGCTCTATCATTTCCAGTGAATATTAAGTCATCAACATACAAGCTGACAATGAGAATTTTACCTCCTTTCGTCTTGGTAAATAGAGTATGCTCGCTCGGACACCTCTCAAACTCCTCATCCAAGAAATATCCTTCAATACGGCTGTACCAAGCTCTCGGGGCTTGTTTGAGCCCATACAATGCCTTCCTCAGCTTGTACACTTTCTCCTCTTCTCATTTCTTTATGAATCCCTCCGGTTGTCGCACATACACATTCTCTTTTAGTTCCCCGTGTAGAAACGCACTCTTGACATCTAATTGGAAGATTTCCCAATCTGATTGTGCTGCAACCGCAAGTATAGTTCGAATCGTATCGAGCCTCGCCACCGGAGCAAAGACTTCGGTATAGTCTATGCCATAACACTGAGCATATCCCTTTTCCACCAACCTCGCGTTGTATTTGCCGACTTTACCATCTTTATCCAGCTTTGTTTTATACACCCATTTCACTCCAATTGGTGTAAAACCTGCAGGTAAGATAGTTAGCTCCCATGTGTTGTTTTTCTCGATCGATTCGATCTCGTTTTTCATTGCTTCTCTCCACACCTTGTCTTTCATTGCTTCTTCGAATTTGACTGGATCGTTTTCTGTCATCATCATCAATAGCATGACCGATAAGCTTTCTTCCTCATCTTCTCCTTCACCCGTGACATAATCAGTCAAATAACCCGGTGGTCTCCTTGTCCGCCGGCCTGCAACCACTTCTCTTTCACTCGATCTTGATGGAGATGACGAAATTGGACTGGGCAGAGGAGAGACTGGGGCGGTGTCGAATTACCACCAGATGCGGAAGATGAAGACGAACCAGAAGGCGATGAATTCGCGGTTGACGGAGGACAAGCCATGTCACCACCTCTCTCTTCTGTATTCTATTCTTCTTCTCCACGGTCAAGTATTTTCTCTTTTACACTGGTTTGATTCCAATCCCAACTTTTGTCTTCATCAAACACTACATCTTTGCTTATCACGATCGTTTTCGTAACCGGATCATACAGCCTCCATGCTTTCGATTCATCACTGACTCCGAGAAAAACACATTTCTTGCTTTTGCCATCTAGTTTTCTCCTCTTCTGATCAGGTATGTGCGCATATGCTATGCACCCAAAGACAAGAAAATACTCCACCTCAGGTTTTGAACCGCTCCAAGCTTCTTCATGTGTCATGTCTTCTACTGCTGCTGTTGGAGATCGATTCTGGATGTGTACACTCCATCTTGTAGCTTCAGACCAAAACTCCTTTGGGAATTGCCTCTCACTTAGCATAGATCGTACCGCATTCATTATCGTTCTATTCTTCCTCTCTGCCACTCCGTTCTGTTGTGGCGTAAATGCAGTCGTCAATTGCCGGGTGATACCATGAGTTTTACAAAACTCTCTGAATTCATTAGACGTGAATTCCCCTCCGCGGTCTGTCCTCAGGCAAGTGATGAAGGTTCCAATCTCCTTTTCAACACTTGCTTTGAAAGCCTTGAAGGTGATGAGTGCCTCCGATTTTTCATGGAGAAAATAAACCCAAGTTTTTCTAGTGAAATCATCATTGAAAGTCAAAATGTACCGCTTTCCGCTGTGTGAAATTGGTGTAATCGGACCACATATATCCGAGTGCACCAGCTGCAACTGTCTCGAAGCACGCTAGAGGCTCCTTTTTGACATTGATACTCTGTGTTGTTTTCCAGTCAGACACACCACACATATCTCCTTCGTGGACTTCAACATCGGCAGCCCAATAACCATCTTCTTTTGTGCAAGTTGTTTTAGAGCTTCTTGGTTTAAATGCCCAAAACGGCGATGCCACAAATTCGTCTCCTTCTCGATCACCTCTTCTGTCTTCAAGCACATCGTGTTTTTCTGCAATTTGGATGTTAGAAGAAAGAACATCCTGTTTCCACTCATATTAGTCTCCATGATTGCACCTTTCTTGGGATGATATACTTTGCAGATTCCATCACGAATCAAAATTGCCAAGCCTCTCTCCTGCAATTGTCCAAGGCTTAGTAAATTGTTCTTGAGCTCCGGGACATAATAAACTTCAGGTATGACTTGGGTGGCTCCGTTAACTTGTACTTTCACGCTTCCTTTTCCCACCACCGACATTCTTGTGTCGTTTCCAAGTTTCACAGATCGATTGAAACCTTCTTCCAAATCGAAAAACCAATCTTTGCATCCGGTCATATGATTGCTGCACTCGGAATCAAGGAACCAAACTTCTTCTCTGTTTGCCCGATGTTTCTCAAGATAAGACATCAAGAGTAGCTCTTCTTCTTCTTCTTCTAGTTCAGCATAATTCACCTTCTTTTCCCATTCAGGACACTCGTTCTGATAGTGCCCTAACTGATGACATTTGTAGCACTCGATAATGGCACGATCGACTGCGTTTCTTCCTCTTCCTCTACCGCGTCCTCCTCGGAACATTCCGCGACCTCTTCCTCTACTAGGTCTTTCATCTTGAGACACTTTTAGTGCCAGCTCTTCTTGCACATATCCATTCAATCGCTGCTCATGGACAAGTAGGCTGCCATGTAATTCATCGATACTCATCGTGCTCAGATCATTCGATTCCTCAATCGAACACACCACATAGTTGAATCTCAAGGTTAGCGATCTGAGAATTTTGCTCACGACCGTGCTCTGCTCCATTGATTCACCATTCACCTTCATCTTGTTCACCACCGTCAAGGTTCTTCCTAGGAAAATGTCGATCTTCTCTCCTTCTTTCATGGCTAGCAATTCGAACTCCCTTCTCAAAGCTTGCAATTGCGCCCTTTTCACCTTTGTAGAGCCTTGATACTTCTTTTTCATAGATTCCCAGATCGCCTTAGAGGTACCTTTGTCAAGAATAGTTTCCAGAATCTCTCGGTTAATGGACTGGAACAAGAAATTCTTGACCTTCAAATCCTTCAACTTCGCCTCTTCTACATATTTGTTTTGCACCTCGCTCGCCCGTGTTGTTTCGATCGCCGGAATCCCATCTTCCACCAGGCTCCACAATTCTCTGCTTCTCAGAAAATTCTCCATCGTCATGGACCAGAAATAGTAATGGCCATCAAATTTTGGGATGGCCGGCTGCACAAATTTTTCAGATCTCTCAGACATCTCTCTCGATCACTTTCTCACATAGGTTCTTGCTCTGATGCCAAATGTGAAATATAAAGCTGAAAATGATACTTTATTAAACCAAAGACAATAGTATTATATAGCCTTACAGGAGAAACAAAAGAAATAACAGAAGCAAGCTAGAAACTAGGAAACAGACTCCACTACAGCTAAAAACTAGGAAACAGACTCCACTACGTAACCGTAGATGACTTATTCAACTAAGACAAATTCAAACTCCAACCCTCACGAGTGTAGTTCCAGGATTATCATAGTTGCTTAGAAGATAGGCCTATGTATTCTTTATTTCAGGTTTGTAGGTATCTTTCTCCAATTCTCTTCCGAATCGGAACATGCCGTAAGAAAGTAAACAAAGTGATTTCAGTATTCAAGATTAATTCAAATACAATAGGTATAGACCTTTGTATAGACGGCAAAGATAGCAAACTTTTACAAATAAAACTCTATTTACGGAACAAACTTTGTGAGATATTGTGAGATAACCCTATCTTTAACTAACTCTATCTAATAATAAGATTGGAACAAAAAAGTTGTTACAATATTACTAATTCCATTTTGAATTTATTTTCTAATAGGTATCAATGTTGAGCTACAAAGAAATCCAACTGACAATGGGTTGTGACAATAAATCATTTACATTGCTTAGAGCAGAATTTCAATTCTTGGGATAAACTACAACAGTTACAGATACTACAATAAATATCATGACAAGACATATTACAAATGCAAAATGCTACCATACATGTTGCAATATTACATTTATCTGTTACTGCTACCCTGTCAATTTTGTACAAAGGATCAAGATCTGTTGCAGTAGACAAAACACGCAGTTTTAGATCTCGGCCGTTAGTATGTGATCCGCCGGTTCAGATTTCACGGTAACAAAACTAGTCTACAGTCAAAATGATTTCAACTGTTAGTTTGAGATCGAAAACTGCATGTCACAGTTACTACACCAAATCCAAATCACAAAAGAATACATACTAATTGATCAAACATTTGCACATGGTCTCCCATAATGCTACAAAGTGATTATTTTACCAGCTCCTTAGGTATGAGATATCGAAAAGTAAAGTTGTGCGGAATCCATTCTATGCTCTTTCCGGATTTTGCAAGATGACATTTCTTAATACTCTTTCTCAGAGATTCAGGTAGAGACTGTTGGATCATCTCTAGAAGACTGGCATGTGACAAACCCGATTCCTTGGAGAATGAATCTACGATCTTTGGTAGAAGTATTTTCTGGTCCTTGCGTACCCCGAACGTGGCTCTAATGTACTCTTCCTTCGCAACATCTAGTTCTCGATGTACTCTCTTTGGTGTATATACACGTACCTGTCATAAGATTGAGAAGATAGCATCCAGTATTATAAAATGAAGAAATCAAAAACAAACGAGAACTACATATACGTATGAGAAATGAGATAAGTACCGCTGGATCAGAGTGGTTTCCTGAACAAAGTGCAAAGTGAAGAAGAGGCTCAGGCTGCTCGATTGCATATGCTTGTCGTCCATCTCCAGCTTTGAATTTCGTTCTCGAAGAAAAGAATACGCGGAACCACTGGAAAGGAACGAAGCTACTTAGAAAAAGATCGTCAAGCAATAAAAAAATGGAACTAAATACAATTTTAACCGGGAAGAGTTGGAATTGTAATATCCACCTGTCCAGGACGAAACATCCGGCACCTGAGTATAGTATTCTGTATTGTGTCTGCACTGACGGTATGACCTCCAACATTATATGCAGCCTGTAAATAGCAATACATTGAGCAATATATATAAAGCAGATAGACTCGGTTTCGGTTTCGTACTCAAATTGACTAATAAAGCTACTACTGGTTTTCTACCTTCAACAGAAGAAAGACCCTTTTCACATTGTTTTGTGGAATTCCATAAGCCAAAAAAGCCTATTAGAAACCAAAGAACAGATTCAAGACCAATTAATCAAGTGAGAGAAATGAAATTGTAAGAAAGAGTAACATGGTTTTGAGAGTAATTATTACATGCATCACTAAAGCATTGTGTACGTTGATCCAAAACGCTAACTTCTCCTCGGGTTTCAACTTCCCCGGATCTACTTCTTCTAATTGACCAATAAGTGACCTGAAACAACATAGAAGTAGATGATCATTATAACTAACCACCAAGGGTTGACCTATTGGTGATGGCTTGGGTCCTGAGAGTGTACTCCTCTACCAAATAATTAGATATTAACAGACGCACCTGAAATTTTGGAGCAACTGTTCTGTATCACCCAATTTCTGATTCACTTTATAAATCCACAATACCTCAACCATGGTGCTATAAGGCCCGCTAAACTCCTTGAGTCCTTCAACATGAAAAGGATTTTCTAACTCTACATCAAAAGATGAGTTATTTTTGAACCCTGGACTCCACATGTCGCCTTGATCTCCAATAGAAAAGGCACTTGTCGAAGTACTGGGAGATGAAAGGCCAGGATTTGTTGCGGGTGGGTCTGAAAGTTTGTAATATATAGCTGATATACATTTAACCATATCCTCAGAAAGCCTATTAGCTGTTTCTGGAATATGATCAAATATTCGAGTACCGAGATGTTCTGCTAGACTGATTACTTTTGTTGAAGCATCAATGTTTTCGGCAAACTGTATACAACAAATCAAGCCAAAATCAAAAGAAAGCCTACGAAAGTATCATTCTCGCTGCTTTTAATGCTGATATAGTTGCAAACAGAATGGTATGATTGCAGCAAAAACAAGTAAAGGAATTTTCAATGAAACAAGTTTTACCTCCACCATGGACAAGGGTTGAGAATAACATGAGCGTAAAGAATCGGTCAACGCTTCTTCTGGAGGAGATACTCTTGCCGAATATTGAGATAACGAGGAGTGACAACGATGAACACCGGAGTCTAAATGTTTTTCTTCCGGATGATGTACAATGCATTCTCTATCAGGAGTCTCGAGTCCATATTCATTACATTCTTTTTTATTAGTATCAAGCTTGCGATCAATACATTGTACATCAGAATATCCTTTTATTGTTAGAGAACGAGGAACTTCAAGGAATCTATCTCTAGGTGTTGTTAAAGGAGGAGACTTTTCGCTTCCCTCCACGGTAGATGAAGCGACAGCGGGAGATAGTTGTTGTTCAAATGCTTTACGGTATAAGGAGAGAAGATATTGTTCCAAATATACAACTTCTAACTCTAAAACTGCGATTTCTTTAACTAAATCTGTGGTTGGCTAGAGTAAGAAAAAAACTCGTATCAAACAAAAAGCAATTTGCGAACAACTAAATAAGAAGATTGTTAAAATTCATTGAAGAAATTCCAACCTTTGGTATTGTCATGTCATCAGGATTAACAAGAGATATCGGTCTGTATCCAAGTGCCTTTTCTAATGTGCATCTAACCTTAAATTGGTCTTCTAGTCTTTTCTCTAACTGTAAAATCTGCCACAAAAATAGACATAGATAATAAGAAAACACGGTTAAAACAAAATAACCGGTTGAACCAAACTGCAAAAAATATGTCTGCAAATTGAAGCTAACAGTTCCGTCGATGTAGATGTACCTCTTGCTTTAGAGTATTTTGAACATTATTCACAGGGGTTTGTTTTTTATTAGCTTCACTGCATTCCGTGACGTAACCTGCATCCTGGAACCAGATCAAGCCCATACTTTAGGCATGAAAATTTTGCTAGCACGTCGATATCAATAATAATTTGAAAAATGCAAGTAATCACATCTATGTGTGTCAAACACCAGACACGCCATCAATCTGAAGTGTTCAAACATGTCATGTATATGATTGGTTCTAATTGCTTGACCATAAAATGTTTTAACAGTGTATCAAAATCAAATTCAATGTGTTTATAAGGATTCTACCTTAAAATTTCCAAGTTAAAAAAGCTAGAAAATAGTGATGAAAACTTTCTAGATGAAATAGAGAAGTGGTTTCTTATACCAGCTTTGTTTGATCTGAAGTCTCAAGACTATCTGAAATATCCTCCTTGAATGTTTTCTTATCAGGAAAACTGCGAAATATAATATAAAAACAGTAAAACATAATTAACATATAACAAGTTAGAATATTCATTCATATAATAAAAACTGTATTTTAAGGTACCCTTTTCAAGAGTTATGAACCCTTCTCCTCAAAATCCAAAAGGTATACAAAACTAGACCCAAAAGATAAAAATAGAGCAAAATTGACATACATGTGAAAGCTTTAATTTCCATTTTCCGGAAAATCTAGCAACCCCTTTTACATAAATTGTACAATCAAGATAAAAAATCACCTCTTTGAACGATTATGCCTTGAAATCAAACCTTCAAGCCCCATTCCACAAACAACCCAGCAACACTTTCTTAACAAAAATGTAAACTTTTCCACAGAATCTTCACAAAACTTGACTTGTCTTGTACTCTATTAGCATTTCACCATCTAAAAAGAAACTTCCCTTTTTCAGCACCAACAAAACATCAAATTTCTCTGATTACTTGCAACTACTAATATAGCTTAGAACTCAAACAGAACCATTAATGACAACAAAAAACCAAACCCATTTGAGGCTTTTGACTAATGAGGCTTTTCTTTTTGACCAATGATTATTGTTTTGTGCTATGGTTCTAGGCTTTTGTAAAGGGTTGTTACCTTTTGGGATTTGGTGAGGGTAGCAATAACAATGATAGAGTAAGATAAATGTCAAAACATAGGACAAATGTGGAAAAGTCACACCGTAAAGGTTCTAAAGAGATCCAAGGTCACTGCAGAGAAGAAGAAGATGGTGGCCTACTTCACTATCTTCAATGATGACTATTTTAGGCTAATAATCTTAGTGCCATACGTTCAACTAATTTACTCCCTCCGTCCCAAATTATAAGTCACTTTGTCAAAAAAATTTGTCCCAAATTATAAGGCACCTTACATTCCCAATGCAATATAAACGACATCTTCCCTAATATATCCTCAAATATTTATTATTATTTATTTTTTCAACTCTTTTAATTTCTCTCTCCTATATAATTATGAGAGACATTACTGTAAAGTTATACATAATTTATCTTTCCTATAAAATAATAATTAAGTTTCTTAATTTGTGTGAAAAGCCTAAAACGTCTTATAATTTAGGACGGAGGGAGTATTAAGTACACTTCATTCAACACAAATTCATATATTTGACTTATATATATTGAATTTTTTTATGTTATTATAAAAAACAAACAACTATTTTGGTTACCCAAATTATTATATACTCTACTATCCATAAGTGTTTTAGGGTCTATTTATTTTAATTTTGAAAAAGTAAAATTTTCTTTTTATTTTTAAAAATGATTTTTTATCAAAAATTATAAAAATGTTTTTTAAAATATTAAATAAAATAAATTTGTTTTTATAAATTGAAAAATTAATTTTGACATTTTATAAAATAAATATACATTATTGAAGATCAAAACACAGACAAAATTGTAATTTTTTTTAACAATTATATTTTTAAAAATGATCTTTTATGAAAAACTATTTAATTTATTTTTCATAATAAATAATTTTTTAAAACTTGATCTTCAAAAAAAATTATAATAAAATGATAAATTACTTAAAATAAAATTTTATGAATTTCAAACCAATTTTTTAATTTGAAGTGTTTGTTAAAAAGGTCTTTGTAAAATTTTTTATAACAAAAATATGTTATATTATAAAAATTATTTTTAAGAAAAATTAAAATAAACGGACATTTAGTCCAATGCGGTTGAATCTAATTAAAATGAATTGAATGTAAAGTGAATTGAATATAAAGTAATATTTAAATAATTTTATGTAAAATTGAGCTAAATAATAAATTTTAATCTAAATACAAATATAAACTAAAAATAATCATAAATTATAACTTCAAGTATAAATCAATTATAAAAACAATTAATTATATTTTAGAACAATCAAACACCTCAAAATAATTTTAAAATCAATTTTACCCTTCTTAAATTGCTTTTAATTTTTCTAAAAGCTACATCAAACATACACCAATTATTTTAACATTTACTTATTCAATTTATTTAAAATTTTATTTTCGTGTCCTTTATTTTTAAAATGTGATATATATATATATATATATATATATATATATATATATATATATATATATATATATATATATATATATATATATATATTACAACGCCAAAAACAATAATTGACATATGTGCATGACAAAAGAATATATATATATATATATATATATATATATATATATATATATATATATATATATATATTACAACGCCAAAAACAATAATTGACATATGTGCATGACAAAAGAATATCGAAAACATTTGTTTCAACGTTGTCTACTCTCGTCGGCAAGCAAGTGAGAGTTGGTGAGTGTCCTCCACCAATTGTCTCATTTTGCACTAGGTCTTTAATCATAAGCTAGTTTATTTTACCTAATAAATAAAGGATAGAAAAGTGAAATAAATATCAGATAGTTACAAATTAGTTTGTTTTGGGTTTAAGAGAGACATATATTTTCACCATGCTTAAATGAGTTGTACCATTTTTTTGTATGGTAGGTGCAATGGAGTAATCAGAATATAGTGTTGAGAACATGGACGGACCCATATAACTGGGTCTCTAGAAAATGGACATGTTATAAGAGTATAATTTGAAATTTTGTTTAGGTTTAATAAGATTTAATCGCAATTGAACCATGATCGCACTTGAATCATATTATACATATTAAGGGTATTCACATTCTGGTTTGGGTGATTTTAATACTAAAAGTCACTTGAATTCGTAAGAGGAAAAAATGTGTAGTTTGGCTTGATTCGATTAATTTTTAGAAATAAAATCGAATCAAACCAAATCAAATTAATGTGATTTAATTCAGTTTGTAAAATATCAACTGCAAATTAAACAGAAGCGTGCAATTTTATTAAAAAATCGCGTAAACACATTCGAAACAAATACAAAATTTTTTTTTTCCGATTTTCGAATTGGTTTAGTTTGTTTTACAATTTACTATTAAGTTGCTTATATTTTGAACACCCCTAATACATATTATTGGAAAAGGCTCCCAAACTTATTTGAATTCTTTCATATTTTGAGCGATATACACTTTGTCGTGTATAACCAATATGTATCATGAAAATGGCATTCTATTTGCATTGAGTCCCACTAGAGCACTAACATTTAACCAATAACGAGGAAACAAGTGACTAGGTAACAAAATATACCATGTTGCAAAGAAAGTAAAACAACGATTTTACCTCAAAAGGAATGAAAAAGCTAAGGCATAAAGGCATTGTACGCTTATAAAGTAGTATAGCTTTTGTGGTGGTTCTCTTTGTCTAAATGTTTTTGGTTGAATTAGGAGATAAGCATATTTCTTTCAATATCAAGAAAAGTAATGTAACGGTTGTCACATATAGTGCTACAAATATACAAAATATGTTAATCAATGAGACTTTATGTTGTACCAAAACCAATTCAAATAAGAAAATGATGTGGCCAGTTATCTCTTTTTGTCGTTATGTAAAATTTCTGATCAAAGAAAGTTCCTTCTTTTTCTGCATACTTGCTGAGGTAGAGAAAAAGTGAACCGAAAAAGGAAGGGAAAAGCTCAGGGAACAGCTGAAAAGCTTGATCTGAGGGGAAAATGACAAAGGGAAGTTCACATGTTCACATACATAATGTTTTCTAATGATGATCTTATCTTATATTAATGTTGTCGCAAAATTTGTTGAAAATGAAAAGACGATGTAAAATGTTCTAATGATTAAAATAAGGGTAAAATTGTAGTTATTTGAGAATTCTCCTTTCATGTTTTTAATCATCAATGTTATCTTCCATTAATACAAGTTGGTGAAGAAGAATATGTAGCAATTTTTTAATGATTGCCCGATGAATGTCATTGTTACGTTACATCTAGGTAGAGGTGAGGAGGCTGGTTCCTATTTTTCAAGGCCCGAAAAATTGAAGAGCCTACAATTTTAAAAATAAATGACCCCTAAAATATATAGGTCCTCTAAATTAAAGCCCCTAAAATTCAAGTAGGGTTTCAAATCCCCCAACATTTTTAAAAGTTGACTTTTTTTTTTAAATAGATTTTTTCAATCAATTTTTTTAAAATCGTTTTTTTTACTTTTGAAAAAAATCGTTTTTTTTTATTTTTGGAAAAAAATCAATTTTTTTTTCAAAAAAAATGAAAATTTTTTATTTTCGAAAAAAATCAATTTTTTTTATTTTGGAAAAAAAATCGTTTTTTTTATATTCGGAAAAAATCGGATTTTTTCATTTTCAGAAAAAATATGTTTTTTTATATTCGGCAAAAATTAGTTTTTTCATTTTCGGAAAAAATCGGTTTTTTTCTATACGGAAAAAATCAGTTTTTTTCATTTTCATAAAAAGTCAGTTTTTTTATATTCGAAAAAAATCGGTTTTTTTCATTTTCAGAAAAAATCGGTTTTTATTTTTTATTTTCGAAAAAAATCAGTTTTTTCATTTTTGGAAAAAATCGATTTTTTTATATTCGGAAAAAATCGGTTTTTTTATTTTCGAAAAAAATGGGTTTTTTTGTATTTTCGGAAAAAATCGAGCTTTTTTATATTCGAAAAAAAACAGTTTTTTTTATTTTTTAGGAAAAAATCGAGTTTCTTTTTTCGGAAAAAATCAGATTTTTTTATTTTCGAAAAAAAAAAGTTTTTTTTTTTATTTTTTCGGAAAAAGTTGAGTATTTTTTTCGGAAAAAATTGTTTTTTTTTTCAGAAAAAATTGTTTTTTTTTATTTTCAGAAAAAATCTGATTTTTTTATTTTGGGAAAAAATCAGTTTTTTATTATTTTCGAAAAAAATAGGTTTTTTTATTTACGGAAAAATCGCATTTTTTTCAATTTTCGGGAAAAATCAGTTTTTTATTTTGTTCGGAAAAAAATCGGGTTTTTTAATTTTCCGAAAAAATCGGGTTTTTTATTTTCGGATCGATTTTTTTTTATTTACGAAAAAAATCGGTTTTTTTCATTTTCGGAAAAATTCGGTTTTTTTCATTTTCGGAAAAAATCGGTTTTTTTATTTTCGGAAAAAAATCGTTTTTTTTTTATTTTTTGAAAAAATCAGTTTTTTTTATATTCGAAAAAAAATCTTTTTTTTTATTTTCTGAAAAAATCGTTTTTTTTAATTTTCAGAAAAAATCGGTTTTTTATTTTTTCGGAAAAAATCTGGTTTTTTTTTTATTTTCGGAAATAATCGGCTTTTTTTTTCTTCTGAAAAAACCGGATTTTTTTTATTTTCGGAAAAAATTAGTTTTTTTTTGTTTTCGAAAAAAATCAGTTTTTTTTTTATTTTCGGAAAAAATCAGTTTTTATTATTTTATGAAAAAATCGGTTTTTTTTTGGAAAAAATCGATTTTAGGAAAAAAACAGTTTTAAGAAAAAATTGGTTTTAGGAAAAAATCGGTTTTATAATATAAAATATTTTATTTCAAATAAATTAGATTTTGAGCCATTCACTTAAGCCCCATTAAAGACAAAAATATGAAGGAGCTTAAAAATAAGGGGCCAAGAAAACATTAATTTAGTAAAGGGCCTAAAAAAATGGGGCCAACAAGAGACCTATTTATTGGGGTTTTGTCATTTAGGGCTTTTTTGACACCTCTACATCTAGGTTGTGATATTCCCAAATCAAAAGCACACAACAAAACACACTTGTAGAAACACAAGTAACATAAATAAAGAAAACCTAAGAATGATGAAACCAAAATCAAAGTCAAAATCCCGATGAGGCTAAGAATAGTTCTCGCATTGAATTTTCTTTATAGAAATTAAAGATCGTTTGATTAAATTGGTTAAACAAATTAATGTGTTTATTATCTTTTTTTTTTTGACAAGTTAAATTGTTGTGTTATTGTATAGAGATTTATTTTTATTAAGACCATTTATTTTTATTGTCTTTGGTCACACACATCAAATTTTTTGGTGTGATTGAATTCTGAATAATTCTTCTAGAGTACTTTTAATTATACTATCGATTTCGCAACAAGTGACATCCATCATGGGGCAAAGGAGTTTTATTTACAAGTGGGTATCATGAATTTTAAATGACAGATTGAGAGGTTTTCTAGAGACAGCCATTTTTGGCTGTGGAAAGTGAAGATGCAAGCAATCTAAATCAAAAGAAGTGTATTAGAGCATTGAAGGGTAAAACGTCGATGCATGCATGCCTAATAGAAGCAAAGAAGATCAGGATGGTGGAGAAGAGCAAAAGTTTCATTATCTTGTGTCTCAGGAATAAATTTTCAGGTGAATTCATCAAGGAGAAAATTATGACATCAATGTATGCAAAACTTGAATCATGGTATATGACCAAGTCTTTGCCTCACATGTTATGTCTTAAACAACAACTCTACCCAACCCGAATGATAGAGAAAATTCCATTGTGTACTAATTGACATAATTTCACAAGATTAATGATGATCTTGAGAATACTTAGGTGAAGATTGATGATAAAGACAAAATTTTACTCTTGTTAAGCTCATTACCCGTATCCTTTGAGCACTTTAAGAATGACCTTCTTTATGGTAAGTAAGGTATTATTACATTGTATTGTCATACCCCAAATTTTGACCACCAAGATTTCCCATTATTGTGTCAATCATCATCACAATATGGATGTACCTTTATGCCTCATCAATATCCTCAAGAATTGTTGAGCATTCCCTGCAATCAAGCATTAGGGTTTTAAGCCCTCTTAGAGCTTAGACAAAGGATCAATCAAGGAATGACATGATCTTCAACTTGTCTAACCTCTCAAACCTCCACAAAGGATCAAGACGACTCCCACATCAAGAATCAGGCACAAAGTTGCAAGATTCCAAGTGGATCAAGCCTTAGGATCGCCAGTGTCACCAAATTAGGGTTTTGGTCGACTGAGGCCTCCAGAGGGAAATTTTCCTCTGGGAACGAGCCATTGCTTCAAAACACAGCTTAAGATACTCTAACGGACCTCATGGACCCAATAATCAAGTCAATTTAGCCTCAGCGGATGCATTCACCAAAAATCATGAATTAGGGTTTCTTGACCTAATTCACCCCTAAGTTGACTTTTGGGACAAAACATGATCCAAGACCTCAAGACATGATTTGAGGGTCTCTAATAAACTACATTGATCCATTTGCAACAATGGATTGATCCAAGAAGCTTGATCCACAAGTTTCAATTTCATCAGGACCACAATTAGGGTTTTGAGGAAAAAGTCAACTGTACCTTTGACTTTTGACTTGGACATGCTCCCAAACCTTGGGACATGATTCAATACACTCTACAACACCTATGGAACATATCCATTAGGTTTGATTTAGGTCAAGGGCTTGATTTCACCAAGGATCGCGCAGTTTGGAATTCATCTGATAAAAAGTCAACTGTTCACAAAAGTCAAGTTTGACTTTTTGAGATTTTTCACAATTATGGTTCCTTGACCCTAAAACAATGTAAATAAGTGATTTGAATCATCATTAATCAAGAAAAAAAAGTGGGATAACTTGTAAAATGGGTAACCATAAAAACTTAGAATTTTTCTAAGTTATGGAACAAAGTGGCTAGGGTACCAACTTCCAAGGATCATAACTTGAGATCCAAGCAACCATTTCGGATGATTCAAAGATGGATTTGTAGCTCTCATGGCATACTTCAAAAGTGTCAACTACACCTCATTCCAATTCCTCATGGATTTCAAGTTATGGAGTGATCAAAATGGCTGAAAACATGAAATGTCACTTTTTCCAACACTTAGTGAAATTTTCACTAAGACATAATCTGTCTTGCTTTTTTTTTCAAAATGTAGGGGCATTTTTCACTTGGATCCAAAAAGTTTCAAGAAAAACTATGATCACACATGTGTTGTGTCACATAAGGGCTTTCCAAAATGTCCAAGAACTCCATCAAACTCCACCTGAGCTAGGAGTTATGACAGCTGCAACATGCCTTGCTGCAAACTGTCTTGGCAAGGCAGATTTGTGCATAAAGGCTCGATTTGCTCAAATTGTGCAAATGACAAACAAGTTTATCCATCTGCACACCTCAAGGGGGAACAACCAATGGACAAACACTGATCTATCAGTCTCCCAAGTCCATGGATTTATGTCTAGGCATGACACTCCTAAATTCAAAGATGCTTCAAATATTCAATTTTGTTTCAAAGCATTTAACTGATGCATAGAGATGGCATTTATCAAGAAAATGTTATCCAAGTTCAGTCAAGACTTATCCCTGAACCAAAGACACATAGACCTGTGCTCTAACCTCTAGTCAATGGCTAGAGGAGACTTGAGATTCCAAAGTGATATAATTGGCAACAGACCTGTACCAGTTACCATACCCTATTCCTTGCAAAACAAACTTGCTCTACTATAAATAGAGCTCATTTGTGATCAGTTTGAGTACACCAAAGCACCCAAACAGATGCTTTCCTCAAAATCACCTTCTCACTTCCAAAATTGCCTTCTAAAGCAAGTCACTATCGGGTTTTGAGTTTGAGAACAATTTCAACCAAACCAATCACACACACACCTCATAAACATCATATAGAAGTGATCCAAACACTTAAACAACATCTGGAACACCAATTTCACAAAATCACCTGCCAATTGCTCAAGTTTTCAACCAAGTTGCAGTTGAGGTGCCATAACCTGTTCCAGTCCATTTCCAATCACTCCAAGCATTCAAACACATTCCATATGGTGTAGGGAAGCTATTCAGATCATCACAACTCATCTGTAACACCTTCAACTCAAATATCAAATTGCTCTTGCACCCACAACCTTCAAGTAAGCCTAAACTTGGTCATTTCATGATTCATGCATATTTCCTCGCACAATAATTTTGCCATATGTTCATAATCATGTATGGAGGGTTTCCCCTCAATTAATTGCTTTGTATGAATCGTGTATCAAAATTCCCAGCCTTTATGCAGAATTTAGGGTTCTTGAGGTTTTGTTTTGATTTCTTATTCCATGCTTAAAATAAATGAAATTAAAGACCATAGACATGATCGTGAGGTGAAAACGAGTAGATTGATATCTGGATTGTGTGATTTCATCAAGTATTCAGTGAGATTGAGGGGAAAACGCAAATCTAAAGAAACAGAGGGTGCGGGCAAGAACTTGGTGTTCTTGGCACCCTTTTTTGAATTTTTAAATATTTGAATTTTTGTGATTTTATTTAATTGATTCAAAAATTAATTTCTCTCTGGTTTTTAATGATTTTAACTTGATTATTTTTTTAATAATTCACAAAAATGTTAAAATATTTTATTTATAATAATTTCCCAAAAATATTATTTATTTCATATACTTGATATTTTTGCAAAGAATTAATTTTTATTTGTTTTTTCACATTTAAAGTATTTTTTATTTCTTGATTTTCCAAATTTAAATGGTTTTCAGACATTAATCCAAGATCACAACTTGTTTTTCACACATGTTTGATAATTTTGATCATTTTAATCAAATATTTATTTAATTAAAATACATTTTGAAATTAATTTAGGGTTTTGATCTTAATCACCCTAAACAAATCTCTTTCAAAACTCTTTGGGCCTCTAATAGAGTTCAAGAGCCAACCCCTTTGTAAATAAACAATTTTGGGCCTCACACATTGTATAAGTCCCTTTGTATATTTTCAAAAGTTCGGCGCAATCATCGCCTTTTTAACAAAATCAACTGGGCTTCTCCTTGAGTTATAAGACCCATCTCTATTCATTTTCAAACTCTTTGGGCCTCTAATAGAGTGTAAGACCCAACCCCTTTTGAAAACCAAAATAATTTGGGCCCCGGTCATCGTATAAGACTCACTGTGTTTTCAAACCTCGGCGCGATCGCCATTTTTCAAACAAATAATAATTTGGGCCTATCCTCGTGTTGTAAGTCCCATTTCTTTTCTTTAAAAATATTGTGGGCCTCTTGAGAGAGTGTTAGACCCATCCCTTCGTACAGAAAACCTTTCTTTGGGCCTCAGTCACTTATATAAGTCCCTGTACAAAGTTAAAACAACAGTGCAATCACTGTTAAAATTTGGGTCTCTCCCTGAGCTGTAAGCCCCGATCTCTGTTCAAAATACTTTCTCCTTTGAGTTTGAATCCAAATGTATAGTTACTATCAAAACTTTCTTTAGTTTCTTTGTTGAGCAACTAACAAAACAACATGGAAGCTCTACAACGGGTAAGTGTTTATCCGTTTTCTTTTATACGCTTTCATATACATAACTGTATTGTGGGAAGCTGCGCATGGTTAGTCTTCTTTCATACCTTTAAAATACTTGTCATATATCAACTGTATATATACTAGTATAGTTATTCAGAGTTTTCCCCAGCAACTACGTCTAGAACAAGGTAAAGCCCTGTTGGTCACTCTTTAAATACAAACAAAACTAGATCCCCACAGGATTTCAAGATACAGTCTTCCCTTCTCTTGGGGTTAAAGAATATGCAATAAAGAGAAAGGAAGTATTCTCGGTGAACCTTTTCTCAGACTTTCACCCCTAAAAATTGTCAAAGAAATTCTACTCCCCATAGTTGATCTATTCTCCATGAATAGGATCTCTTGAGTTTCTTCCAAACCCTCGAACTTTCCTGGAATGATCTCTTCTCTGTGAATTGCATTTCTTGAACTTCTCTTGGTTTGGGGACCCACAGGCTTCCTAAAAGCATCCCCGCCTCCTCTTGGGCTTTGTACAAGGATCCTTCGGCTTCTTAGAAGTTCTCATGCATTCTCTTGGGCTTAATACAAGGACCCTAACGACCTCTTAAAGGTATAAGATAGAACTTAGTCATCCTTTGCTAGAGCAGTCTTTCCAGTGTCAAACCTCAGGCCACTTTAGGGTTGATTCTCATCCCTTAAGGCCCTTGCCCTCTTTTGGGCATCCTACAAAAGATAAAACTCTTCAACACCAGTAGACTTGGACAGTCTAAACCCCCTTTGAGTCTCAAAGACATTCTCAAGTTCCTTTCAAACATAGGAAAAAACACCGATCACTCTGGATAAATTTCCAGCAGAAACCCGGTCTCTCTCATGAGAGTTCCCTACCCTTGGGTCTGCCTATGGAATTAAATCCTCAGCAGTAAGATAGTCCCTCTTAGGCTTTATATAATGATCTTTCCTCAACACAGCCAGCCTCCTCTTGGGCTTTGTACAATAATTCCCCCCCTAACGGAGCTAACCTTTTCAGACTCTCTTGTTGAGTTCATCACTTTTCAAGACTCTCTTGTTGGGTCAATCTTCTTTTAGCCTCAATATCGGGCTTCATACGAGACAACAAATCACTCTCTTGTTGAGTATAAAAGACTCTCTTGTTAAGTCAACCAACTTTCAGACTCTCTTGTTGGGTCAATCACCTTTGCAAGACTCTCTTGTTGAGTCAACTCTTTTAGCCTCCGTCTTGGGCCTTGTATAAGACATATAAAAACACTCTCTTGTTGAGTCAACTCTTTTAGCCTCCGTCTTGGGCTTTGTACAAGACATATAAAAACACTCTCTTGTTGAGTCAACTCATTTCAACCTCCATCTTGGGCTTTATACGAGACACATATAAACCTCCCCAACGGAGTCAAAAATCCCTTTTAGCCTCAATCTTGGGCTTTATACAAAACAGATAGAACATTTTCCCCCGGAAAAGTCAAACTTCTAGCCTCCTCTTAGGCTTTATATAATGATATCCCCAAAGAGTCGGTCTCTTTTTTTGCCTCAATCTTGGGCCTTGTACAAGACATATACACTCTCTTATTGAGTCGGTCTTATCTAGCCTCCTCTTAGGCTTCGTATAAAGAAATCCCTAGCTGAGTCAATCGACCTTTTAGCATCAAGCTGGTACTTTAATCAAAGCACACAAACATCAACAGTTCCTCTTTAGGGATGACAAATTCTCTCCCAGCCAAAACCCTTTAGCTTCATATCTTGGGCTTTGAACAAGATACAAATCCCTGATTAGCTTCAATCTTGGGATTTGAACAAGACCCCAAAATATCTTTTTCCTCCCTTAGAATAGGAGGAACTACGATTGCTCTGATTTCCCTGTTTCATTAAACGAGAACACGTAGGCATACGATTGCGAAATCTTAGCGAGCATACTAATCAAAAACTCTAGGTCCAGTACCTTCATACATCAATAAAAAAAATTAGATATAGTATCTTCCCAAAAGCCTCATGAACCGTAAAGACACTTTATTCTTAAGCCAAATAACCTAAGAGAGACCCACTATTTTGATAGCATCTGTAAACCAACAGCCATCTGCTTAAACTCAGTATGCAAGCAGGGTTAATTGGAGACATCTATTTCCCTTCCTTAATCAGCTTCACAGGATAAAAAATGAATCGAACTGTAGCACCCCAAAGCAATAGTGATTCGAAACCACAAAAACCGCGCTACAGAAGAATGGTGACCACAGTGGGAGCAACACCGTTCTCCCATCTCTTAGGTAGAATCCCTTAAGTTTAGAAGGTACCATGGTGAATGGTGACTCTGCTGGGGAGTCATTGACTGTTAGGATCATAGGACTAGAGGTCTAGGATGTTAGGACAAATATATATACTGCTTTTCCTAATTGATATCTGTGTTTATTTTTTCTGCTAATGAGAATGCGTGTGATGCCGCATCTGGAAAGATTGAGTATACACCTAAGATAAGTGATGGCACTAGACGGGTAATCTTATAGGGAGTGACTCCCAAATAAGAGGTCCCGGTCGACCATCGAATCAGTGGAGATGCCCTTTGCGGATTCAATGCCTATACGACTTCAGTTGTTGAAAGCAGATTATTCGATTGGGTTATCTGAGAAGCTGAGGATTTTAGTAGACTGAAACAATGTTACTATTTTGTAGTGCGGAAGCTATCGGAAATAGTTGTCACGCGATACTACTCTCATTTGAGATTACTCTAAGATACATCAGCTCGCTCGGGTGATTCCAGCCTGCTGTTGTTATCCTAAGAGGGGTCAGTGATTTTGAGGACAGGTACAAAAAACCACCAGTATAAACCTTTAGGGATGGGTAGAGCCTTGACTTCATGACACCGAACCTTTAACCCCATATTTTTTCTATGTTTTTGTGTGCTGCATTCATGCATTCATTTCATTAAAAAGCATTAAAACCAAAGAAAAATCTTCTCTTTTAGTCTCTGTTTTTCAAATTAAACTAAGACAATGATTGCAAATGTCAGATAAAGAGATTGCGTTATGGATTTCGGTAGAAGGAGGACTCACAAGTACACCTTCAAGGTTCCAAAACTAGAGGATTTGAGAGGTCTGGCAAGGATGATCACCAACCCTGATGCTTTTAGAGTCAAGTACGGAGGACTGCTGTCTCTGTTAAGGGTCCATGTAATTGAAGGAATACTAACTACGCTCATTCAGTTTTATGATTCGGTCTATCAATGTTTCACATTCCTGGATTATCAACTAGCACCAATGCTGGAGGAGTAATCTCACCTGACTGATCTACATATCACTGACCAAGCTCCCTTTTATGAACTAGAAGAAATTCCAAAAGATCAAACCATTGCAAGGGCAATCTATTTGGACGAGTCAGAAGTCAGGACTCACATGACCACTAAGGGTGGAATCTAAGGTTTGCCAGCCCAGTTTTTGATAAAGAAAGCTCTGTACTTTGCCAGTATAGAGAACGTGGCCGCTTTCGAGAGCAACTTTGTTTTGCTCACCTACGGGTTATTTTTGTTTCCCAACATCGATAACTTCGTAGATATCAATGCCATTAAGATATTTTTGATTGGAAACCATGTACCAACCTTGCTCGTAGATGCTTATCATTCTGTACATTTAAGGAATTTGTATAGCGGAGGAATGATCACATGCTGTGTACCCCTGCTATACAAATGGTTCATTTCCCACTTGCCCAAGTCTGCTGCATTTTGGGATCCTAAGAATACTTTGCGTTGGTAGCAGAGAATCATGTCTCTTACCAACTTTGACATAGACTGGTACAATCAAATCTATGACGGGATAAGGATCATTGACCGTTGTGGAAATTTCCCTAATGTACCCCTCATAGGAATTAAAGGAGGAATCAATTATCATCCAGTTTTGGTTCATTGTCAATTTGGATACCCAATGAGGCATGTCCCGCGTAATGCTCATCTGGAAGGTCTTTTCTTCAAGGAAGGAGAAAATGACAGAGCACTAAAGACAGAAATAGTGCATGCTTGGAAACATGTTCACCGAAAAGGAAGAGAGTCTCTAGGAAAACCAGATTGTGTCTCTGTGGAACCTTATCTCCACTGGGTGCAAACTAGAGCTCTCAAACTGAGGATACCTTACCCTCATCAGGAGGTTCTTCCGTTAAGGGACCCTGTCCTTTATTTTATGTCTGATACAGAAAAACTTCAGGTTACTCTCAATAGAGTTCAACAGGAGAAGAAGTCTTGGAAGAACAAGTACCGTATTCTCAATGTGGAGTGTAAGAAAATACAGCAACTGTTAAAAGAAAAGGATGCTCTGATCGAGATTTTAGAACAACATGCTGTAGAAAACCAAGATGACCAAAGGAATTTTCTCGCTCTTTTCACTTGGCAAAGGAATGACAACCCGACAACGGCTCGAGAGCCCCGGTCAAAGAAAAGGAAAATACCAGAACCAGCACCTGAGCCCTCCTCAGAGAAGACTCAGGATCCATTAGCTTAGACATTTCCTTTTACAACACTATGTAAATTACTGTATTTCCATTTCCACAATCTTTGAATTCAATAAAACGGGATTATCCCCACTGGTTTATATTTGCAATCTAATTGTCGAAGTTTATATTGATTAAACAAAAAATAAATATAATTAATATAATCATTGCATATCATTCATCATTCTCACGTAACACATTCTTCTTACCTACGAATCTCACGTTTGTGTCTCGATTCTAGAGTCAAACTGTCTCATTCGTACAATACTCGGGCCAGTCAACAAAAGAAAATGGATAATCTCGAGGAAGAGAACAGAGAGTTGAGAGAAGAACTTGACGCTCTGAAAGAAGATCTGAGAAAGCTTCACAACGATATGCAAGCTCTGGCAGCAGCCCAGATGCAACAACAACGGACTATGATCTCAGATATCACATCAACGCCCATAGTTGAGAAGTATGATCCTAGGTATAACATGCCGAAAGATCGTCCCTGGGGCATGCCTATTAACTATATCCCGAAAGGATATATTCCGCCAATCACTAAAGATCCGAAAACTGCAGCAGGAACCGCTGGGTCTGAAGGTTACAAACTTTAGGAAAGCGAAGATGTTAGGGGCATGACAATAACTCCTGAAGGTTACAAACTTCGGGAAGCACCAAGAGTCACAGCTGTAATGACTGTACCACCACCTATGGTACACATTGTCCCGGAAGGACAGACTTCACAGATACTGTCTGGTGGAAACGAAAGTATGGATGAGAGAATGAGGGAATTCCAGGAACAGTTCCTGGAGATGAAGAAAGAACTGTAAGCCATTCGCGGTCAGGATCTATTTGGAAAGGACGCCACAGACCTTTGTCTGGTCCCCAATGTGAAAGTTTCGCACAAGTTCAAGGTGCCTGAATTTGAAAAGTATTAGGGTAACTCTTGACCTCAAAGTCATTTGGTGATGTACGCTCGGAGGATGTCAACTCAGACAGAGAACCAACAACTACTGATCCACTATTTTCAAGATAGTTTAGCCGGTGCCGCACTCAAATGGTACATGGGTTTGAACCGCACTAAAATCATCACTTTCTGAGATCTTAGCGCTGCCTTTGTTCAACAATATACGTATAACCTGGACATGGCACCGGACAGAGATCAACTCAAAGCCATGTCGCAGAAGGACAAGGAAACCTTTAAGGGGTATGCTCAGAGATGGCGTGATATTCCCGCCCAAATTTGTCCACCACTTGAGGAAAGAGAGATGACAAAGATCTTCTTGAAAACCTTGAACTTATTTTACTACGACAGAATGGTCGCCAGTGCGCCCAGTGACTTCACTGAGATGGTAGGCATGGTAGTTCGTCTTGAGGAAGCAGTCCGAGAAGGACGTTTAGTAAAAGACGCTGGATCATCAAGCAGTACCAAAAGATACGGTAGTGCTCTCCCTAAGAAAAAAGAGCAAGATATTGGAAATATCTCTCTCAGAAAGCAAAGGCGACGGTACCAACCAGTAGCAGCTGTAACTCCTGCTATCAACCCTGTGTCTGTTCCTACGTATCAACCTCAGGTTGCTCAGAGCCAACCGAATCAACAAAAATATCAGCAAAGGACACAACAGCCTCTTCAGCAGGCTCATCCTTAATACAACAACAATCATACAACGCGGCCACCGGGGTTCGACCCTATACCTATGTTGTACGCAGAACTATTTCCATTATTACTGGTCAAAGGGCACGTCCAAACTAGGTCTCTTCTTACACTATCAGAAAATCCGCCTTTTTGGTTCAAAGCGGATCAGACTTGCCTTTACCATCAAGGAGGACTAGGGCATAACATAGAAAATTGCCTCAGCTTTAAATATGATGTACAGAAGCTTGTTAGGAGCGGGGTCTTATCCTTCAAGGATACAAATCCAAATGTTTAGACGAACCCGTTGCCTCAACACGAGAAAGCTGCAGTAAATTTGTTAGAGGGAGAATCTAACCATAACTATCAAATTCATGATGTACTCTTGTTGAGGGCCAACCTGGCCAAAATGCATCGCAGACAGAGCGGATATGGGCATGTACCATCTCATAACTATCACCAGTGTGATATCTGCTCTAAGAACAATCAAGGATGTTCTGTGGTGCAATAAGCTCTACAGGAACAGCTGGATCGCGGATGGATCCAAGATCACCGAATTCGTGGGGTCAACATGTGTTAGGTGCTAAATTGTGTTAATATTTAGTTTAGTTTTTAGCACCTTTTTGTGATCTTTATTTGATAATCGATGTTTTTTCCCATTGTTTCCGGTTAATAACCGTAGTATACTTAATTACATTAGTAGACTTATTTATTTAACTTTTGTGTTTTAATTATAGGTTTTTACATGGAAAGGTGAAGCTTGGAGCAGGGAAGACTCCTTAGAAGCAGTTTTTGAAGAAAACAATTTTTGGAGCATGCTTGTAGCGCGCTAAGCGCGTTCCTAGCGCGGGGATGGAGCTAGTTACAGAGATTAGCCCGCGTAGCGCGGTCCTGAGCCTGCTAAGCGCGCTCTTAGGTCGGTTTAGCAATAAATGAGACCGTGCTTAGCACGGTGCAGCGCGCTTAGCGCGCTCTGCGATTCTCAGCCCCTTATAAATTGAATTGATCAGATCTTTTGGGAGGACTATTCATTTTCCTTAAGAGCAAAAACATTGTAAACACTGTAGCATCCTATTTTGGAAGATTGAAAGCATCATTCGTCGAGAGATTGTCATTGATGCTTGTTTCTCTTCTTCATCTTCTTGTTTGTAAAGCTTCCATGTCAATGGAGAGCTAATTTCTCTTTTATGTCAAGGTTAGAAGGTAGACAAACCTTTCTTTTGTATGTATAGGTATTGATTCAAGCTTATGAACTCTTGGATGATGAATGTATGGTGAAAAACTTTGTCTTTATGGTTTATTCTTTGTGTTGGTTCATGAATGAGAAATGTGTTCTTACACTTTACCTAGGTTTTTCATCCATCAATGCACATTGGCTAGAGATAGTTATGAGTGTTGATGTTCATAAATATTGAACTTGAATGTTGTCATTTTGATAGTTTGAGTGAGAGATCATCAAATGATCAAAATGTTAAAACTCACAATATGTGTTAGAGATAAACATATTGGGAGGATATGTGATTGCATTTACCGTCTAAACGAGTTCATTATCTTTGTCGATTCTATCCGTGCAAAATGGTTTGTCGAACCCTAATCTTGGCATGTTTTTACAAATCGTTAAAACCAATATTTTTACCGTTCATTACTTAACTTTGAATGCAAGCGTTCCGACTAAAAACAACCAAAACCCCTTGTTACTTTGAAGTTTAAAACGTATACAACTGTAGAACGGCTGCGATATCACGAACAATCTCTGAGGAACGATAACAAAACCCTAACTCTATTTGTATTCCAACAAATTGGCGCCGTTGCCGGGGATTGTTAATTGATATTGCAAGCATTGCAATAGTTGTGAAGTTTTAGACTTGTTAAAAAAATTTCTTGTGCTTGTTGATTTGTTTTGTTTAGTGTGCAGACTTTGTTTATGCGAGGAAAACTACTGGCGGACCAACTTCTATTCGATCCCGAGATTGAAAGAACCGCTCGTAGACTCAATAGCAGAACTAGACGGAGGAGGCAACTAGCTAGACAAAGGCAAGAACAAGGAGAAAGTTCGACTTCTACACCACCACCAATTCCACAGTTCACGCCAATCATGGAGCATCCACCACCACCACCACCCGCTTCTACACCATGTGTAATTAGTCTGCGTCACACCGCTCAGTTTGCTCACAGTGCAAATAATGGAAGGCAAGCTGAGATGAAAACGGGAACTCTGAATTTGTTATATGGAAGTCCGTTCATGGGAATGGATCATGAAGACCCTTTCGCTTTTCTCACCAAATTTTACGAGATAGCATTATCGGCCGGAGTGGATCAAGCGCAAGAGTTACCTTTATTCAAGAGACTATTTCCTCATGCTTTGCTAGGCAAAGCTAAGGATTGGTATCTTGACCAAACTCCTGCTGTGATGACCGATTGGAATGTTCTGGAGGAGAAATTTATCGAAAGGTTCTTTTCTCACAATCGTTTTATGGAATCAAAAACAGCGATTTCTGTGTTCTCTTAGGGTGTTAATGAGTCTTTAAATGAAGCATGGGAAAGATTTAAATCCATGATTCGAAAATGCAAAGGCCACGGGTTTGACGAGTTAACTCAAATTCACATCTTCAGAAATGGTCTCCAACCAAATTGCAAGTTATTATTGGATGCCACTTCTGGTGGAGCTTTGATATCAAAGAGTGCCGAAGAAGCTACGGATATCATCAATAGAATGGCTCTTAATGATCTTCAAAGTCAAAACCGTACCAACTCGCAAAAGAAACCCGGGGTACTTGAATTAGGAACTAATGATGCAATCCTAGCGCAAAACAAGCTTATATCTCAACAGGTGGAACTTTTGACTCAACAAATTAAGGAAATGAAGGAGCAACCAAGCAAAAGTAAACAAGTTGCATGTTGTGAACTTTGCAAAGGAGAGCACGACATCGGATTTTGTCCTCCACCGGGATTTGAAGAAGTGAACTACATGAAGAATCAATGAGACTATCAAGGAAGACAACAACAACAACCTTATCAACAACAAAATCCTCAACAACATTACCAAGGCAATCAAGGATATCAACCGAGGGGGAACTATCAAAATAATCAAGGTTATGGTGGCGGTTCTTCAAGCCGGAAAAATCCTTATCAACCTCCACCACCTCCGGTTGCTAGCTCTAACTTGGAAGACACTTTGACTCAATTCATGCAAATGTCTATGGCCAACCAAAGGAGTAGCGATGCGGCGATAAAGAATCTCGAAAATCAAGTTGGGCAACTTGCAAAACAACTAGCCGAGCAACAATCGAGTCCTTCATTCTCAGCAAATACTCAAGTGAATCCTAAGGAGCATTGCAAGGCAATCGTTACTAGAAGTGGGAAGGATTTAGCAAAAGAAAATGAGAGGGTGGAAGAAGAAAAAATTGATGGTATTGTTGAGGAGGATAGTGATGAGGAAGTAGTTAAAAATAAAAATAGTGATGAGGTTGTGGTTGAAAAGAAAAATGATGATATTGTTGAAGTTGAAAATGAGTGTGTGGAGGAAGTGAAGAAAAAAGAGAAACATGTGAGAGTTAAGAGGGGGAAGGAGATGATAAATCCAATACCGATTCAAAATATGCCTTACCCTCATGTGCCGACAAGGAAAGAAAATGCTAGGCAATACTCAAGATTCATGGATATCTTTAAGCAACTATAAATCAACATCCCTTTTTCCGAAGCTCTAGAGCAAATGCCGAAGTACACCAAATTTATGAAGGATATTCCTACAAAGAGGCAGAAATATTCAGAGCCAGAAACCGTTGTTCTTGCGGCAAATTATAGTGCTATTATTCAAAGAACTCTCCCGAAGAAGGAAGCCGATCCGGGGCGAGTTACCTTACCCGTTACAATTGGTAATGTCTTTGTTGGAAATGGCCTTATTGATTTGGGCTCAAGCATCAATCTCATTTCATTATCTATTGTGAAAAAGCTTGGGAACATTGAAATTAAGGGCATCCGGATGACATTACAATTGGCGGACAAATCTACCACTCATCCGATTGGGTTGGCTCAAGATGTGTTGGTGAAAGTTGACAAATTTTTCTTTCCGGTGGACTTCATTATTATTGATATGGAAAAAGATGAGGATGCTCCTCTTATTCTTGGGCGACCTTTTATGAAGACGGCTCGCATGATGATAGATGTCAATGATGGCCTTATGAAAGTGCGGGTTCTAAATGAAGAGGTATCTTTTAATCTATTCGAAGCAATGAAGCATTCCAAAGACAAGCATGATAGCTTTCTTATCGATACAATTGAAAAAGCAACTTTGGAGGTTTCTGAGCATGTTCATATAGTGTCTCCTTTGGAATTGGCTTTTGATGATTCTTTTGAAGTGTTTTCCGATGAAGAAGAGAAAGCTCTTGAGGAATGTTTGAAAGAGCTTGAATCTCTCAAAGAATTACAACCGTGGGAAGTTGAGAATGAAGAGTTGGAAAAAGAACCAAGTGATGAGAAAGGTCAACTTGAATTGAATGTGCTTCCTTCAAATTTTAAGTATGCATTCCTTGATGAAAGTGGGAACAAGCCGGTTATTATTAGCAACGTTTTGTCCAATAAAGAAGAAACCCGTTTGATTCAAGTGTTGAAAAGAAATCAAGAAGCTATAGGGTGGGTTCTTTACGATCTTAAAGGAATTAGTCCATCTTATTGTATGCCCAAGATTCTTATGGAAGAGGATTTCAAGGCGGTTGCTCAACCACAACACCGCTTGAATCCTACTATGAAAGAGGTTGTTCGAAAAGAAGTTGTGAAGCTTTTGGATGCGGGAATGATCTACCCGATCTTTGATAGTCCATGGGTAAGCCCTGTGCACGTTGTTCCTAAAAAGGGTGGCATGACCGTTATCCGAAACGATAAGAATGAGTTAATCCCAACAAAGATTGTGACGAGGTGAAGAATGTGTATTGATTATAGAAGGTTGAACACCGCAACAAGAAAATACCATTTTCCACTTCCATTCATGGACCAAATGCTCGAGAGATTATCCGGGCAACAATTCTATTGTTTCTTGGACGGATATTCGGGGTATAATCAAATTGCGGTTGACCCGACAGATCACGAGAAGACGGCTTTTACTTGTCCCTTTGGCATTTTTGCCTATCGAAAGATGCCTTTTGGTTTATGTAATGCGCTGACAACTTTCCAAAGGTGTGTTCAAGCTATCTTCTCCGACCTCATAGAAAAGACAATGGAGGTGTTTATGGATGATTTTTCTGTGTTTGGAGCATTTTTCGATTTGTGTTTGAAGAATTTGGAAACCGTCCTTGAGAGGTGTGTAAAGACTAACTTGGTGTTGAATTAGGAGAAGTGTAACTTTATGGTGACGGAGGGAATTGTGCTTGGCCACAAAGTTTCTTCCAAAGGCCTTGAAGTCGATCAAGCGAAGATTGAATTAATTGAAAAGTTTCCTCCTCCTACTAACGTCAAGGGAATCAGAAGCTTTTTGGGGCATACGGGATTCTATAGGCGTTTCATCAAAGATTTTGCAAAGGTAGCAAGGCCATTGAGCAACTTGCTCAACAAAGATCAGGTATTTCTCTTTGACGATGAATGTCTTATTGTTTTCCAAATTTTGAAAGAGAAACTGATTACCGCTCCAATAATCATCGCGCCAAATTGGACTTTAAATTTTGAACTAATCTGCGATGCGAGTGATTATGTCGTTAGAGCGGTGTTAGGTCAAAGGAAGGACACAACTTTTCATGCTATACATTACACAAGCAAGGTATTAAATGAGGCGTAAGTAAATTACACCACAACCGAAAAAGAATTGCTTGCGATTGTATACGCACTTGAGAAGTTTCGTTCTTACCTAATATGGTCAAAAGTGGTTATCTAAACGAATCATTCGGCTATCAAATATCTGCTCACTAAATCGGATTCGAAGCAGAGGCTTATCCGTTGGATCCTTTTACTTCAAGAATTTGATTTGGAAATAAAGGATAAAAAGGTTCAGAGAATTTAGTGGCGGATCATTTGTCTCGTTTGATCAATGTGGAGGTAACCAAAGCTGAAAAGGAAATCCGAGAGGAATTTCCCGATGAAAAATTGTTTAGAGTCTAAGTTAGGCCGTGGTTTACGGATATTGCTAACCAGAAAGCAACCGGTTGGATACCCGAAGACCTAACTTGGAACCAACAAAGGAAGTTCTTGTCGGATTCTAATTACTATGTGTGGGATGACCCTTATTTGTTCAAATTAGGAGGTGATAACCTTTTGAGAAGGTGTGTCACGAGTGAAGAAGCTCAAAGTATTCTTTGCCATTGTCACAACTCGCCTTATGGCGGCCATTTTAATGGTTCGAGGACGGCCACGAAAGTCTTGCAATCAGGCTTTTATTGGCCTACTCTCTTTAAAGACGCAAATCTTCATGCGCAAAGTTGTGACACTTGTCAAAGAAGTGGGGGAAATGGAAAAAGAGATGAAATGCCCCTTCAAAATATACAAGAAGTTGAATTTTTCGATTGTTGGGGCATAGATTTTGTTGGTCCATTTCCACTCTCTTTTGGAAACGAGTACATCTTAGTGGCGGTTGATTATGTGTCGAAGTGGGTTGAAGCGATTGCTTCACCTAAGGCTGATGGCAAAACGGTGATAAATTTTTTGAAGAAAAACATCTTTTCCCGTTTTGGCACTCCTCGGGTTCTTATTAGTGATGGCGGGTCACACTTTGTAATGCATCTCTTGAAAGTGTTTTAAAACATTATGGTGTATCGCATAAAGTGGCGACCCCTTACCACCCACAGTCGAACGGTCAAGCCGAGCTGTCAAACCGTGAAGTGAAAAGGATCTTAGAAAAAACCGTGTCAAGTTCTAGAAAAGATTGGTCGCAGAAATTGGACGAAGCTTTGTGGGCATACCGTACTGCTTACAAAGCTCCAATTGGCTTAACTCCATTTCAAATGGTTTATGGTAAAACATGCCATTTACTAGTTGAAATGGAGCACAAAGCACTGTGGGCCCTTAAGCTGTTAAATTTTGATACGAACTTGGCTGGAGAAAAGAGAAAAATACAACTTCAGGAGTTGGAAGAAATGCAGAATGCTGCCTATCATTCAAGTTGTATAAAGAGAAGGTGAAGAGTTATCACGACAAGAAGATCCGGCAAAAGGACTTCAAGGTCGGGCATTTGGTACTGCTGTTTAATTCCCGGTTGAAACTTTTTCCGGGAAAATTAAAATCAAAGTGGTCCGGACCATTTCGTGTCAAGGAGGTAAAGAGTTATGGAGCAATTGTGATCGAGGATTTGGAAAAGAAAGACTGTTGGACCGTAAATGGTCAACGGTTAAAAATCTACCTTGGTGGTAACTTTGATCGTGACAATTATTCTGTTCTCCTCGACGTTCTTCATTGATCGTCTTGGACCGTCGAGCTTATCCGAAGTTAAACAAGCGCTCGTCGGGAGTTCTTATTCATTGTTTTCTATTGTTTGTTTGTCAATCTCCATTATTGTTTGTTTTCTATTGATTGCATGTGTAGAATTTAGGGATTATGATTTAGAAATTAGGTTTTGTGTATAAATTAGGTTTTGATTTTGTGAATTCGTGATTGTGCATATCTCTGTGAATAGGGCTGTTTTTAGGAAGTAGGAGTATCCATGGAAACCATCTGTAGCAGAGGGGATTTTTTCTACATTTCGTAGAGCCCGCTTAGCGCGGTCTGGGATTTGCATAAAAATTCCCCTTTTCTTAATTCTGTTTTGCTTTCCTTGGGTTATTCTTAGTATTTGTTTAGGAATTTAGAGATATTTTAATGCAGTTTTCATTAACATTTGTGGCTGTTTTGTGTGTGTTTTGTTTTTTTCTTTTCAGATGTCTAGACGTAAGAAGCAACGTGTTGTTGGTTCTTCATCAAATCCACCCAGGCGCCCTCCATCAGGCCAGTTTGACAGTACTAGATTACTTGGTCTTGAACAACAACAAAGATATCAGCAACTTGAAAGGAGAATAGTTTGGGCAGACCGAATTATTCTGATTGATCCTGAAGGAAGCTATCACAACATAGCTACTTATGTTCAAGGTGAAGGCTGGGACAAGCTATCTTCACCTTACCCCGAGTACCATTTAGACATTGTGAGGGAATTCTTCGCGAATGTCTTGCCCTCCGATGGTAGGCCTTTCAACTTCAAAACTTGGGTTAGGGGGAAGGAAATTGATTTCTCAAGGGATGCAATTAACTCATACCTTGGTAACCACCTTGAGTTGGCCGAAGATGAATTGTGTGATTTTGGAAGGATGATGGCTCGGCGTAGTTGGAATGCCGAGCAGTTAAGGGAAGTGTTATGTGTGAGGGGGTAAACATACCAGTTAAGCGCTAATGGAGCGCCTCTCAAGTTCTTGAGGAGTGTGTTGACTACGACTGCTCAAGTTATAATGTCGGTTGTTTTGCACAACCTAAAGCCACATAGCCATACCTCCTCAATTCCTATGGAGACAACAGCTCTTATAGCTTATATCCTTGACGACGAGAAGATCGTGGACTTAGCACGGATCATTTCCAATGAGCTTAAGAGGATAGCTGTGAGTGCTACACCGTTAGGTGATAGGGTGGCCTGTACCTTGACATATCCTGGACTTATTATGGCCTTATGCAATAGGGCACGTGTCATCCTTCCTACTCATGGGAATGTAAAGTTGGTTGTGCTGGATGATAATTATATCACTCATCATTGTTTGCAGGCACTTAATTTAGATGATGTTGTTCCTGTAGCTGGTGCTGCCCCTGCAGGGCGTGCTCGTGATTCGAGTGCTGAGGCCAATTGGGCCATGCACGAGGCTCACCAGTGGGCCTTCTTATTCATGCATGATTCGATGAGGCAGTTGCAGCTCCAGATCCGGGAGCCACATATTGATCATCCTTTGAGGTCTCGAGAGGACCTCATGGCTTTTGCTAGATGGCCTGAGGGCAGGCCTAGTTTTCCGGAGGGGTTAGGCGATGATGATGACGATGGTGATGATGGTGCTAGTGATGGAGCGTTTAACTCGAGTTCTTATTGATGATGGGTTTAATGTGTCTATTTTTGTATTTTGTATTTTACTATGATTAGTATGTTTCTATTATTATTTACTTTTGTTTAGGATTGTTGTATTCTCCATCCGGACGGATGTTGATTTTGGATAATTGTTACAATATTTTTTGGTTATTAGTGAATTTTCCTTCCGGGCGGATGATGTTCTATGTTTATAATTTTTGGTACAAAATTTTTTTGTTGTTTGTTCTCTATTTTAAGGTAATTGATGGATGAAGCAATGTTAGTTTCTTTGTACAAAAGTGATGTGTTTCACCATACATTGATGGTGATGATAAATTTCTGAATTGATGCACAAAAAGGTACTCTGTTTTGTGCTTTGTAGAATGTTAATACGTACATGAACTTTTTGCTGTATATAGTTTTCAAGCTTTTCTTCATTTTGCATATTTGTTCATATTGGAATCAATTAGGACATAACCACAAATGTGAGTTTCCTTCATTGTTCACAAATTATTGAGGGATTTAAGTAGTTGTTGCTTACTCAAATTTTTTATGTTTAATCTTACTTTTTGTTTTGAAATTTTGGAAACTTGGAAATGATCAAGGCAATTTTTGAGTACTATGAGTAGAACCACTTTTCCAAAAATCACTTCAAGTCACCTTGTGAGTGAGTGATCATTAGAAACCTCTCTTGAGCCTAAAACGAAAATTTTTGTATCATTGAAGCATTAACCTAAACTTTAACCGTTTTGAAGAGCATTTTGATTTAAGTTGTAGTATTGTTGAAGTTGGGGAGATTGGTTCATTGTGAAAAGAGAAAAAGTAATTGTGGGCAATGCATTCTCAAATAAAATCGAAAAATGAATGAAAAAGAAAAAAAAAGTGTGAAAAATCAAAAGAGAAAGAAAAAGAAAAATAAAAAAAAAACAAAAGAGAAAGAAATCGAATGCATTGTGAGAATAATTTGGAAGTTTGAGCAGGAATGGTTGTTTAGAAAAGAGAACGCTCTTCATGAAATTTACCCTTTCTTGTTCAATGGCCGTGTACATATGACCATTGTTTCTTAACCCCGGCCAAGTTACAACCAATAAAAGTCCTTTAGTGATCTTTGTTTCCATTGTTTTCATTAATTGTGAAATGATTGCATAAATTGTTTTGGATGTGGCACAATTACTTATGAGTGTGTTTTGTCCCTTGTATATATTGAGCATGGCTCATTTGAATAAAGTAGGTGATTCCCGTTTGAACATTTGTTTTCTTATGATGAGTGCTTGTTATTTATGTTTAGAGGTTAGTTCATATACATATTTTTATTCTGTCGGAGCTGAGCATTACTTTCAGGCGTATCAATTCGGTTTGAACCATTGATTTTTGTTTGTGTTTGCTTATCCGATTTTCCTCTTGCTTCTGTTCTATTTTACCTTTGTTTGAGGACAAACAAAGAAACAAGTTGGGGAGAGTTGTTAGGTGCTAAATTGTGTTAATATTTAGTTTAGTTTTTAGCACCTTTTTGTGATCCTTATTTGATAATCGATGCTTTTTCCCATTGTTTCCGGTTAATAACCGTAGTATAGTTAATTACATTAGTAGACTTATTTATTTAACTTTTGTGTTTTAATTGTAGGTTTTTACATGGAAAGGTGAAGCTTGGAGCAGGGAAGACTCCTTAAAAGAAGTTTCTGAAGAAAGCAATTTTTGGAGCATGCTTGTAGCGCGCTAAGCGCACTCCTAGCGCGGGGATGGAACTAGTTACAGAGAGTAGCCCGCTTAGCGCGGTCCTGAGCCCGCTAAGCATGCTCTTAGGTCGGTTTAGTAATAAATGAGACCACGCTTAGCGCGCTCTGCGATTCTCAGCCCCTTATAAATTGAATTGATCAGATCTTTTGGGAGGACTATTCATTTTCCTTAAGAGCAAAAACATTTTAAAAACTGTAGCATCTTATTTTGGAAGATTGAAAGCATCATTCGTCGAGAGATCGTCATTGATGCTTGTTTCTCTTCTTCATCTTCTTGTTTGTAAAGCTTCCATGTCAATGGAGAGCTAATTTCTCTTTTATGTCAAGGTTAGAAGGTAGACAACTCTTTCTTTTGTATGTATAGGTATTGATTCTAGCTTATGAACTCTTGGATGATGAATGTATGGTGAAAAACTTTGTCTTTATGGTTTATTCTTTGTGTTGGTTCATGATTGAGAAATGTGTTCTTACATTTTACCTAGGTTTTTCATCCATCAATGCACATTGGCTAGAGATAGTTATGAGTGTTGATGTTCATAAATATTGAACTTGAATGTTGTCATTTTGATAGTTTGAGTGAGAGATCATCAAAGGATCAAAATGGTAAAACTCACAATATGTGTTAGAGATAAACATATTGGGAGGATATGTGATTGCATTTATCGTCTAAACGAGTTCATTAGCTTTGTCGATTCTATCCGTGCAAAATGGTTTGTCGAATCCTAATCTTGGCATGTTTTTACAAATCGTTAAAACCAATCCTTTTACCGTTCATTACTTAACTTTGAATGCAAGCGTTCAGACTAAAAACAACCAAAACCCCTTGTTACTTTGAAGTTTAAAACGTATACAACTGTAGAACGGCTGCGATATCACGAACAATCTCTGTGGAACGATAACAAAACCCTAACTCTATTTGTATTCCAACAACATGACTTACACAATTTCCAACGTCATTCAAAACCATGAAATCCGTGCGATGAATGTCAACTTGGTGGCAATGCACTCAAGGCAAAGCCAACATCATGATCTACCACAACACGATTACAGTTTCTGTCCTATCTGCTCAATAAATGATCAGGGATGCTCTTTTGTACAAGAGGCCCTCCAGCTTCAGATGGATCTTGGATGGATTGAGGATTACCGTGATAGAAATCAGTATCAAGTGAATATGATTCAAATCTTTGATATTTGCTTGATGAATACCAGCTTGGTGGAGTTACATACTAAGCAGGTCCATCTCAGTTTTCTGACTTCGCATAATTATCAGAAATGTAAGGGATGTCGTGAGAGCGACCAAGGATGTGCTCTCGTTCAAAGAACTTTACAACACTTGTTAAACCACTGGTGGCTTCCGATCTATCTGGACGAAGACACACAACAAGTCAGCATGACTAACGGGAACCCTACTAGGCATCAAAGTCCGGATGTTCGATCGATGGGAACAGATCTAGTGAGGTTACACTGCATACAAAGCGGACGTGGCCAGGTGCCACCACACAACTATGAACGTTGTAAAGTTTTCTCAGAAGATAACCAAGGATGTTACCTCGTGCAAGCAGCCCTTCAAAGTCAGTTGGACCACAAAGAGATTCGACCGTGTCCAAGTTCTTGGTCAACCAATTCGATGCCAGAATTTGTCGTTGATCGAATCAAGGATGTTGTCGTAATCTCTGATCGTAAGAGGACCAAAGATGTTTGTTCCATCATCCCTTTACTTGGCGAATCGAAAATTCCCAACCGGGAACTGATTGAAATTACTTACAATGGTCAAAAGAATCAAAAGGCTCCTGTAGTTATCTATCTACTGGGACCGTTACCGTATAAATCAACTAAGGCTATCCCTTACAAATACGGTGCAACAACGATTGAGAATGGAAAGGAAATTCCATTACCTTCCATCTTGAACATTGCAGACATCAGTCGAGTAACACGGAGCGGTCGAATCTTCAACCGAGGAGTTAGAGAACCTACCAGAGAAAAGGAACCTCAAACAGAAGTTCCTAATCAACCAGTCGGTCAATGCAGTGATCCCGACCTTTCAAAGAACAACGATGAGATGCTGAAGCTCATCCAGAAGAGTGAATACAACATTGTTGATTAGCTGTTGCAAACTCCTTTAAAAATATCAGTGCTATCACTTTTACTCAGTTCCGAAGCTCACAGGGAAGCTCTACAGAAAGTCTTAGAGCAAGCCTTTGTGGAACAAGATGTGTCAATAAGACAATTTAACAGCATCATCTCCAACATCACTTCCTGTAACAACTTGGGATTTAGTGATGAGGAACTGCCGGAAGAGGGTCCAAATCATAACATGGCACTCAATATTACAGTCAACTGTCAGGACGATGCTTTAGCCAGCGTACTGGTAGACACTAGATCGGCTCTAAACGTGATGCTGAAATCTACTCTAATGCGACTATCATTCAATGGACCTCCGATGAGAGGCAGTGAGGTCACCGTCAAAGCATTTGACGGATCCCAGAAAACAGTTATCGACAAAGTCGACCTTCCCATAACTATCGGTCCCCACACTTTCCAGGTCATGGACATCCGGGCAACATACAGTTGTTTGTTGGGAAGACCTTGGATACACGAGGCTGGGGTAGTCATTTCAACACTTCACCAAAAACTGAAGTTTGTCAAGAACGACTAACTAGTCACAGTCTGCGGAGAGCAAGCCTTGATCGTGAGTAACCTATCGTCATCCACTTATGTGGAACTAGAGGAGGTTGTTAGAACCCAGTTCCAAGCACTTTCGGTGAGCAATGAAAATCAGTCAGAAGGAGTAACATCGATTTCCTCATACAAAGATGCTCTCGAAGTGATTAAAAGTAACAATGCAAAGGGATGTGGACAACTTGTCATTCCTACTAATAACAAAACAAAGAAGGGTCTTGGTTTTTCTTCAAACTGTGCCCAGACAGGAACTAATGATGAGAGTCTTCATCCTATTCAGAACTTCTTCCATAGTGGAGGTTTCCTTCACCCAGTGTCTCAAGAAGTACATACCATCAACGAGCGAGATTCCTCTGATACAAATGAAGAATGAGAGTCCTATCTTAACGAGGACGGTTATATGTCTCAGGAAGAGGTGCCTACGCCATTTTGATTTTCGGCGCAGAGTCCAAGATTTATACCAAGGTCAGATGTCAAAATGATATACGGAGATTGTGATCCAGAAAGATGTTGTGCTCCGCCAAACTCATTAGAGGAGGACACTCTGATGAAAGACAACTTTGACCATGACTATTATGGCCCAATGGATGGCTTGCCTATCTGGCAGCCGTACCCAGGAGACTCAGGACAAAAGAGTCAGCCGAACGATGGATATCACCTGAGCATCATTGAAAAGAATACCTGCGTCCCCACCACGGCATGGGATCAACACTCAGGGCATTACACAGCACAACGATGAATTTGCAAAGCTTGCCGGATTAGAGTTCATCAAACTACGCTTTTTCTGAGGTCAACGTCTTCGAGAGAGATGACTCCTCCAGTTCCAAAGAAGTGTGGGACACCTTAGGACAACCAAGTGGAAAATTCGAATACTTGGTCAAGTACACCGCTCCCGAAAGCTCTCGTATTAGGCTCGAAGACATTCAGCCAACTGGACGGGGAGATCTACCTGAGAGTGAAAACACTATGCAGGATACAACAGAGGAATTCTCCTACGACAACTCTGCCTGGGAGGCAGATTCCAACGATCCTACTCCACCAGAAATCAGCGTTATTTCTGAAGACAAATCAAGAATGAAAGTACCAGACTTTGTGATTCACCGCGGAGTTCGCCGCCAATGGGTTGCTGTCAACGTTCCGAAAGTTGTTCATAAGTCAAAGTAATTGTTGTCTTTACTTTAACCTTTCACCTTGCCCAGGTGGAACAGATGTTTTGATAAGGGCTCACTTTCTGTAAATATCTCTCGTCGCTTCGCCCAAAGTGACAGAGTTTTGTTTTATAGGGCTGTAGTTTCAAGAATCGACCAGATCATAAATAAAATAACGTTGTTATGTAATTTCCGCATTTATTGCTGTTTTCTCTTTTCGCTTTTTCAGAAAATGGTAATCCTAAAAAATAACTCAAATAATAAAAACAAGCAGTTTTCAAAAAATACACTGCACACACTCTTGTATTCTCTCTATCTCTTCTAAAAACAATCATCACGTCATGCAGATTGCTTGTTTTACACCCCATTGAAACATACGATCCAATGCCTTCTCCCAACTTTGAATTCCCGGTATTTGAGGCTGAAAAAGAAGATGACGAAGAAATTCCAGAAGAGATCTCCTGATTACTCAGACAAAAGGAAAGGTCCATTAAACCTCACAAAGAGCCGTTGGGAACGGTCAACTTGGGTTCAGAGGAAGAAAGAAACGAGGCCAGGATTGGGGCACTGCTCAGTTCAATTGTCAAAGAAAGTTTGACAAAGCTTCTTAAAGAGTTTCCCAATGTATTTGCTTGGTCATATCAGGATATGCCAGGGTTGGATACCAGCATCGTCGAACATCATCTACCGTTAAGATCAGAATGTCCGCCAGTAAAACAAAGGCTAAGACGGACTCACCCAAACATGGCCATCAAAATCAAAGAGGAAGTATAGAAATAGATTGATGCGGGTTTCCTCGCCACATCAGAATATCCTCAATGGCTACCAACATAGTGCCAGTTCCGAAAAAGGACGGAAAGGTCAGAATGTGTGTATACTACAGGGATGTAAACAAAGCCAGTCTGAAGGACGACTTTCCCTTACCGCACATTGACATGCTGTTAGACAGTACAACAAAGTTCAAAGTATTCTCCTTCATGGATGGATTCTCGGGCTATAATTAAATCAAAATGGCGCCGAAAGACATGGAGAAAACTTCCTTCATCACCCCATGAGGCACTTTTTGCTACAAGGTAATGTCGTTCGGCTTGAAGAACACCGGGACAACCTATCAAAGGGCCATGACTACTCTACTTCATGACATGATACACAAAGAAATCGAGGTATATGTTGATGATATGATTGCCAAATCTAAGGCAGAGAAGGAGCATGTGACCCACCTGTCAAAACTATTTGAGCGGTTAAGAAAATACAAGCTCCGCTTGAATCCCAATAAGTGCACATTCGGTATCCGTTCAGGAAAACTGCTAGGGTTCATCGTCAGCCAGAAAGGAATTGAGGTTGATCCTGACAAGGTCAAGGCCAATCAAGAAATGCCTTCTCCAAAGACTGAAAAACAAGTCAAGGGATTCCTGGGACGTTTGAATTACATTTCCAGATTTATATTCCTCATGACCGCAACATGTGCGCCGATTTTCAAATTACTCAAAAAGAATCAGGACTGCGTTTGGACAGAAGATTGCCAAACCGCCTTCGACAGTATCAAGGAATACCTGTTGAACCCACCTATTCTATCACATCCAGTGGAAGGAAGACCACTGATCATTTACTTAACCGTCTTGGAATACTCCATGGGTTGTGTACTTGGCTAACAAGACGAAACCAAAAGGAAAGAGTCTGCCATTTACTATTTGAGCAAGAAATTCACCGACTGTGAGACTCGGTACACTATGCTTGCGAAAACTTGCCGTGCTTTGGCTTGGGCATCCAAACATCTTCGCCAATATACAATTCGCCTCACTACTTGGTTAATCTCCGAAATGGATCCAATCAAGTACGTCTTTGAAAAACCTGCTCTCACGGGAAGGATTGCTCGTTGGCCGATGTTGTTATCAGAATACGACATCGAGTACCATGCTCAAAAAGCCGTTACGGGAAGTGCTTTAGCCGATCATTTGGCTCATCAACCGATTGACGATCAGGAATCAGTCGGGTTTTGACTTCCCAGACGAAGATGTCATGTATCTAAAAATGAAAGATTGCGATGAACCGCTACCCAGTGAAGGGCCAGAACCAGGTTCCCAATGGGGATTAATTTTTGACGGAGCTGTCAAACATTATGGAAACGGAATTGGGGCAATCATCATAACACCTCAGGTTACCCATATTCCTTTCACTGCCAGACTGATATTCAAGTGTACAAACAACGAGGCCGAATACGAAGCTTGTATCATGGGTCTCGAAGAAGCGACCGACTTAAAGATCAAGAACTTGGATGTATATGGCTACTCAACCCTGGTTATCAATCAGATCAAAGGAGATTGGAGCACATACCAATCAGAACTGATTCCTTACAAAGACTACGCGAGAAGGTTGTTACAATTCTTTAACAGAATCGAGTTTCATCATATCCCTCGTGAAGAGAATCACATGGCTAGTGCATTAGCCACTCTCTCTTCCATGATTAATGTAGGTCAATGGGATGACATACCTCCGACCTCGCATCTTCCGGAAAGGAGACCTTGTGCTAAAAAAGATACAATCTTTTCTCACTGATTCCCGGGGAAAATGGACTCCGAATTATGACGGCTCCTATGTGGTCAAGAAAGCTTTCTCGGGCGTTGCCTTGAGACTCGAAACCATGGATGGAGAAGAATTTTCCTACCCCACGAATGTTGACGTAGTCAAGAAATACTTCGCCTAAGTAAATAAAAAAAATAATAAAAAAAAAACGTCTCGGTGGATTGAAAACCCGAAAGGGCGGTCCAGGCAAAAATTAGAGACATAATCAAAAGTCATCCCGGTGGATTGGAAATATCAAAGTACAATCCAGGCAAAAGTTAGGGATTAATGGCAAGTAACTATGTCTGATCAAGGTCAATATCTCAGCAGCAGTAATGCCATCCGTCAGAAAGACTCCAGTTAAGGTCATCTTTGACAGAAGCTCTGGATGTCCTGAATTCAAAGTTGGTAGAAGGATAGCGGTCGTTATGTTTTATTGTAGCCCTTTTCCCTTAAATTACCATTTTCTAAACTTTGTAAATACTCCATGGAATCACGCGCTTGGCTGATCTCCATCCTATCAGTAAAATTTGAGCCCTAGTGCTTTTGTTTGCAATTCTCATTTGTTTTAGCTTTACAGAATGATACATTTTAACATGATCAACGATTCTTGAAATAAAACAAAAATGAATTTACTTGTCAAAATTTTTCTGCTTTTAAAATAAAAATGGCAATTTCTTTTGACCGTTGAACATCGAAAGAACATCGATTGCTTCTCCAGTAGTAATTGAACCTCAAAGTGCAGAATCAAAGTACTCATTCTAAACCAGTGCGCCTGAATGAAGGATCAGCTATGTCAGAGACCATGTTTCATCTGACATCCCCGGCAGAGTTCTCATCTCCTAAGCCTGACCAACGATTGTTCCCCACAGGGACTATTTCTCCTAAGCAAGGCAGAATTGCTACTTTTGGACCATTGATACTTTTCATCCCCTGTAGTGGCCGAGTATCCAGTCGTGTTCATCTACTAGTTTATATGTCGCGTCAGTTTTGTCAGTATATACATACATACATCACACATTATTGATTTACATTCATATTCATATTGCATCACTATCACTCTAGTCGGTCTTGTTCCCAAGTGATAAAAGTCTTCTCAATCGAGTTGTCAATTCTTTCCTCGTCAGTAAGTGAATCATCTAAGCAATCTCTCTCCCAGTTTATTTTTGGATTAGAGATGGTCTTCGACCACTTTGATAACTTGAACCTTCTGAAAAGACAAAGCAAACTTTCGACAAATATCACTCTTCGCCATTGAAGATGATATCTTCGCTTTCCCGGATTAAGGAAAATCCCAGAGAAAGCCTCTCAACCAAAGACTCTCAGCAACACATTGATTCTTCTCTCCAGAAAATCAATGTTAATGAAGTCATCAGCACCTCAAAATTGGGGTACATTGTATGACATTTCTTCGAGAAGGTCTCGAAGAAAAGTATGATGTAATATCCCCAAGCAGGAAACAGTCTCTCAAGAGACTCATTTTCCCCAGTAGGGTCAACAAATGGTGTCTCCAACAGAGAAGTTTGAACACCTCTACAACTCAGACCCATGGGTTCCCCAACAAGTCAGACATCAAAACCTTTTTCCGTTAAATGGAATCTCCCCAGGAAAATTCAGCGAGAAGTTTGAGGAAAACCGCTATGAATAACGTCCCTTGTCAAGAAAGTTTATTGACAAAAGAAACTGAGACCAGTTCCTTGGTAGGAAACCAGGATCGCGGGGAAGTTTGTATAAAGACTGAGACCAGTTCCTTGGTAGGAAACCAGGATCGCGGGGAAGTTTGTATCAGAAACTGAGACCAGTTCCTTGGTAGAAAACCAGGATCAAGGGGAAGTTTATATCAGAAACTGAGACCAGTTCCTTGGTAGGAAACCAAGATCGGGGGGAAGTTTACGTCAGAAACTGAGACCAGTTCCCTGGCTGAAAACCATGATCGAGGGGAAGTTTAGTCCCAAAAGGAAACTTAGACCAGTTCCTTGGCTGAAAACCAGGATCGAGGGGAAGTTTTTACCTTTTCTAAGTATTATTTCTTAGCAAAAGAAGATGAATGCAAACTACCATTCATAATCACTGTCAAAATTTTGGGTATTCCGATATTTAATCATCTTGCACCCCGAATGCCCGAATACCTTTGCCATTCTCACCTTCGGGTCCAAGAAGATTAAATAGGGGAATCTGTCATACCCCAAATTTTAATCACCAAGATTTCCCATTATTGTGCAAATCCTCATCACAATATGGATGTACCTTTATGCCTCATCAATCTCCTCAAGAATTGTTGAGCATTCCCTGCAATCAAGCATTAGGGTTTTAAGCCCTCTTAGAGCTTAGACAAAGGATCAATCAAGAAATAACATGATCTTTAACTTTTCTAACCTCTTAAACCTCCACAAAGGATCAAGAGGACTCCCATATAAAGAATCAGGCACAAAGTTGCAAGATTCCAAGTGGATCAAGCCTCAGGATCACCAGTGTCACCAAATTAGGGTTATGGTCGACTGAGGCCTCCAGAGGGAAATTTTCCCCTGGGCACGAGCCATTTCTTCAAAACACAACTTAAGATACTCTAAGTGACCTCATGGACCCAATCATCAAGTTAATTTAGCTTCAGGGGATGCATTCACCAAAAATCAGGAATTAGGGTTTCTTGACCTAATTCACCCCTAAGTTGACTTTTGGGACAAAACATGAGCCAAGACCTCAAGACATGATTCGAGGGTCTCTAATAAACTACATTGATCCATTTGCAACAATGGAATGATCCAAGAAGCTTGATCCACAAGTTTCAATTTCATCAGGACCACAATTAGGGTTTTTAGGAAAAAGTCAACTGTACCTTTGACTTTTGACCTGGACATGCTCCCAAACCTTGGGACATGATTCAATACACCCTACAACACCTATGGAACATATCCATTAGGTTTGATTTAGGTCAAGGTCTTGATTTCACCAAGGATCGCGCAGTTTGGAATTCATCTGATAAAAAGTCAATTGTGCACAAAAGTCAAGTTTGACTTTTTGAGATTTTTCACACTTATGGTTCCTTGACCCTAAAACAATGTTAATATGTGATTTGAATCATCATTCATCAAGAAAAATAAAAAAAATTGGGTTAACTTGTAAAAGGGGTAACCATAAAAACTTAGAATTTTTCTAAGTTATGGAACAAAGTGGCTAGGGTACCAACTTCCAAGGATCATAACTTGAGATCCAAGCAACCAATTTGGATGGTTCAAAGATGGATTTGTAGCTCTCATGGCATACTTCAAAAGTGTCAACTACACCTCATTCCAATTCCTCATGGATTTTAAGTTATGGAGTGATCAAAATGGCTGAAAACATGAAATGTCACTTTTTCCAACACTTAGTGAAATTTTCACTAAGTCAGAATCTGTCTTGCTTTTTTTCAAAATGTAGGGGCATTTTTCACTTGGATCCAAAAAGTTTCAAGACAAACTATGATCACACATGTGTTGTGTCACATAAGGGCTTTCCAAAATGTCCAAGAACTCCATCAAACTCCACCTGAGTTAGGAGTTATGACAGCTGCAACATGCCTTGCTGCAAACTGTCTTGGCAAGGCAGATTTGTGCATAAAGGCTCAATTTGCTCAAATTGTGCAAATGACAAACAAGTTTATCCATCTGCATACCTCAAGGGGGAACAACCAAGGGACAAACACTGATCTATCAGCCTCCCAAGTCCATGGATCTATGTCTAGGCATGACACTCCTAAATTCAAAGATGCTTCAAATATTCAATTTTGTTTCAAAGCATTTAACTGATGCATAGAGATGGCATTCATCAAAACAATGTAATCCAAGTTCAGTCAAGACTTATCCCTGAACCAAAGACACATAAGCCTGTGCTCTAACCTCTAGTCAATGGCTAGAGGAGACTTGAGATTCTAAAGTGATCTAATTGGCCACAGACCTGTACCAGTTGCCATACCCTATTCCTTGCAAAACAAACTTGCTCTACTATAAATAGAGCTCATTTGTGATTAGTTTGAGTACACCGAATCACCCAAACTGATGCTTTCCTCAAAATCACCTTCTCACTTCCAAAATTGTCTTCTAAAGCAAGTTACTATCGGGTTTTGAGTTTGAGAACAATTCCAACCAAACCAATCACAAACACACCTCATAAACATCATATAGAAGTGATCCAAACACTTAAACAATATCTGGAACACCAATTTCACAAAATCACCAGCCAATTGCTCAAGTTTTCAACCAAGTTGCAGTTGAGGTGCCATAACCTGTTCCAGTCCATTTCCAATCACTCCAAACCTTCAAACACATTCCATATGGTGTAGGGAAGCTGTTCAGATCTTCACAACTCATTTGTAACACCTCCAACTCAAAAATCAAATTGCTCTTGCTTCCACGACATTCAAGTAAGCCTAAACTTGGTCATTTCATGATTCATGCATATTTCCTCGCACAATAATTTTGCCATATGTTCATAATCATGTATGGAGGGTTTCCCCTCAATTAATTGCTTTGTATGAATCGTGTATCAAAACTCCCAGCCTTCATGCATAATTTAGGGTTCTTGAGGTTTTGTCTTGATTTCTTATTCCATGCTTAAAATAAATGAAATTAAAGACCATAGACATGATCGTGAGGTGAAAACGAGTAGATTGATATGTGGATTGTGTGATCTCATCAAGTATTCAGTGAGATTGAGGGGAAAACAAAAATATGAAGAAACAGAGGGCGCGGGCAAGAACTTGGTGTTCTTGGCGCCCTTTTTTGAATTTTTAAATATTTGAATTTTTGTGATTTTATTTAATTGATTCAAAAATTAATTTCTCTCCGGTTTTTAATGACCTAGAGTTGATTCTTTTTTTAATAATTCACAAAAATGTTAAAATATTTTATTTTACAATAATTTATCAAAAATATTATTTATTTCATATACTTGATATTTTTTCAAAGAATTAATTTTTATTTGTTTTTTGACATTTAAAGTGTTTTTTCTTTCTAGATTTTCCAAACTTAAATGGTTTCCAATCATTTTGTGGATAAAAACATGATTGTTCAAACATTAATCCAAGATCACAACTTGTTTTTCACACATGTTTGATAATTTTGATCAATTTAATCAAATTTTTATTTAATTAAAATACATTTTGAAATTAATTTAGGGTTTTGATCTTAATCACCCTAAACAAATCTCTTTCAAAACTCTTTGGGCCTCTAATAGAGTGTAAGACCCAACCCCTTTGTAAATAAACAATTTTGGGCCTCTCACATTGTATAAGTCCCTTTGTATATTTTCAAAAGTTCGGCGCAATCATCGCCTTTTTAACAAAATCAACTGGGCTTATCCTTGAGTTATAAGACCCATCTCTATTCATTTTCAAACTCTTTGGGCCTCTAATAGAGTGTAAGACCCAACCCTTTTTGAAAACCAAAATAATTTGGGCCTCGGTCATTGTATAAGACCCAATGTGTTTTCAAACCTCGGCGCGATCGCCATTTTTCAAACAAATAATCATTTGGGCCTATCCTCGTGTTGTAAGTCCCATTTCTTTTCTTTAAAAATATTGTGGGCCTCTTGAGAGAGTGTAAGACCCATCCCTTCGTACACAAAACCTTTCTTTGGGCCTCAGTCACTTGTATAAGTCCCTGTACAAAGTCAAAACAATAGTGCAATCACTGTTAAAATTTGGGCCTCACCCTGAGCTGTAAGCCCCGATCTCTGTTCAAAATACTTTATCCTTTGAGTTTGAATCCAAATGTATAGTTACTATCAAAACTTTCTTTAACTTCTTTGTTGAGCAACTAACAAAACAGCATGGAAGCTCTACAACGGGTAAGTGTTTATCCGCTTTCTTTTATACGCTTTCATATACATAACTGTATTGTGGGAAGCTGCACATGGTTAGTCTTCTTTCATACCTTTAAAATACTTGTCATATATCAACTGTATATATACTAGTATAGTTATTTAGATTTTTCCCCGGCAACTACGTCTAGAACTAGGTAAAGCCCTGTTGGTCACTCTTTAAATACAAACAAAACTATATCCCCACAGGATTTCCAGATACAGTCTTCCCTTCTCTTAGGGTTAAACAATATGGAACAAAGAGAAATGCAGTATTCTCGGTGAACCTTTTCTCAGACTGTCACCCCTAGAAATTGTCAAAGAAATTCTACTCCCCAGAATTTATCTATTCTCTGTGAATTGCATCTCTTGAGTTTCTTCCAAACCCTCGAACTTTCCTAGAATGATCTCTTCTCTGTGAATTGCATTTCTTGATCTTCTCTTGGTTTGGGGACCCACAGGATTCCTAAAAGCATCCCCGCCTCCTCTTGGGCTTTGTACAAGGACTCTTCGGCTTCTTAGAAGTTCTCATGCCTTCTCTTGGGCTTAATACAAGGACCCTAACGACCTCTTAAAGGTATAAGATAGAACTTAGTCATCCTTTGCTAGAGCAGTCTTTCCAGTGTCAAACCTCAGGCCACTTTAGGGTTGATTCTCATCCCTTAAGGCCCTTGCCCTCTTTTGGGCATCCTGTAAAAGATAAAACTCTTCAACACCAGTAGACTTGGTCAGTTTAAACCCCCTTTAAGTCTCAAAGACATTCTCAAGTTCCTTTCAAACATAGGAAAAAACACCGATCACTCTGGATAAATTTCTAGCAGAAACCCGGTCTCTCTCATGAGAGTTCCCCACCCTTGGGCCTTCCTATAGATCTAATCCTAAACAGTAAGATAGACTCCTCTTAGGCTTTATATAATGATATTTCCTCAACACAGTCAGCTTCCTCTTGGGCTTTGTACAATAATTCTCCCCCTTAGCGGAGCTAACCTTTTCAGACTCTCTTGTTGAGTCCATCACTTTTCAAGACTCTCTTGTTGGGTCAATCTCCTTTTAGCCTCAATCTCGGGCTTCGTACGAGACAATAAATCATTCTCTTGTTGAGTATAAAAGACTCTCTTGTTGAGTCAACCAACTTTCAAACTCTCTTGTTGGGTCAATCACCTTTGCAAGACTCTCTTGTTGAGTCAACTCTTTTAGCCTCAGTCTTAGGCTTTGTACAAGATATATAAAAACACTCTCTTGTTGAGTCAACTCTTTTAGCCTCCATCTTGGGCTTTGTACAAGACATATAAAAACACTCTCTTGTTGAGTCAACTCATTTCAGCCTCCATCTTGGGCTTTATACGAGACACATATAAACCTTCCCAACGGAGTCAAAAATCTCTTTTAGCCTCAATCTTGGGCTTTGTACAAGACAGATAGAACATTTTCCCTCGGAAAAGTCAAACTTCTAGCCTCCTCTTAGGCTTTATATAATGATATCCCCAAAGAGTCAGTCTCTTTTTTTGCCTCAATCTTGGGCCTTGTACAAGACATATACACTCTCTTGTTGAGTTGGTCTTATCTAGCCTCCTCTTAGGCTTCTGTCATACCCAAAATTTTGACCACTAATATTTCCCATCATTGTGCAAATCATCATCACAATATGGATGGACCATCATGCCTCATTAGTCTCCCCAAAGATGGGTGAGCATCCACTACAATCAGGCTTAGGGTTTCAAGCCCTCTCAGAGCTCTTAGACAAAGGATCAATCAAGAAGTGACATGATCTTCAACTTGTCTAGCCTCTAAAACATCCACAAAGGATCAAGAGGACTCCCACTTCAAGGATTAAGCACAAGGCTTCTCCCTTCTAAGTGGATTAAGCCTTAAGATCGCCGATGTCACCAAATTAGGGTTTGGTCGACCAGGACCTCTAGATGGAAATTTTCCTCTGGGCATGAGCCAATGCTTCAAAGCATAACCTATGATGCTCTAAGGGACATCATGAACCCAATCATCAAGTCAATTTAGCCTCAGGGGATGCATTCATCAAAAAAATCAGGAATTAGGGTTTCTTGACCTAATTCACCCCTAAGTTGACTTTTGGGACAAATCATGAGCCAAGACTTCAAGAGATGATTTTAGGGTCCCTAACACACCACATTAGTCCATTTGTAACAACGTATTGAGCCAAGAAGCTTGAGCAACAAGTTTCAATTTCATCTGAACCACAATTAGGGTTTCGCAAGAAAAGTCAACTGTATCTTTGACTTTTGACCAAGACATGCTCCCAAACCCTATGACATGATTCAATACACCCTATAACACCTATGAAATCAATCCATCAAGTTTGATTTAGGTCAAGGACTTGATTTCATAGAGGATCGCACAATTTGGAATTCATCTGACAAAAAGTCAACTGTGCACAAAAGTCAAACTTTGACTTTTTGAGATTTTTCACAATTATGGTTCTTTGACCCCAAAATGATGTTAATGTATGATTTGAATCATCATTCATCAAGAAAAATCAAGAAAAGTTGGATAACTTGTAAAAGGGGTAACCATAAAAAACTTAGAACTTTTTCTAAGTTATGGAACAAAGTGGCTAGGGTACCAACTTTGGAGGACCATAACTCCTAAACCACAAGGCCATTTTTCCCCATCCAAAGCTGGATTTGTAACCCTCATGGCCCTCTACAAAAGCTTCAACTACACCTCATTCCAATTCATTATGTATTTTGAGTTATGGAATGATCAAAGTGGATGAAAACATGAAATGACACTTTTTCCAACACTTAGTGAAATTTTCACTAAGTCAGAATCTGCCTTCACTTTTTTTTCCAAATGTAGGGGCATTTTTCACTTGGATCCAAAAAGTATCAAAACCAATTATGATCAAACAGTTATTGTATCATATGAGGGCTTTCCAAAATGGCCAAGAACTCCATCAAATTCCACTTGAGCCATGAGATATGACAATGGCAATATGCCTTGCTGAAAACAACCAAGGCTAGGCAGAATTTTGTACTTTTGCTCGATTTGGCAAAATCAGATCATTCCAAGCCTTGTCATCACTTTGGACACATCTGAGGATCAAATCTAAAGGGAACAAACACTGATCCAAGCCTCCAAAGTCTTTGGAACAAGAAGTAGCATGCCAAACCTAGAAATCCCTAAAAGAGGGACAAGACTCCAATTTTGGATTGGAGCATTTAATGGATGCACCAAGGTGGTATGGACTGACACATTTGTAAATGAATTCAGTCAAGAATGATCCAACAACTAGGGAACCACAGCTCTGTGCTCTAACCTCTAGTCAATGGCTAGAGGAGACTTGAGATTCCAAAGTGCAACCATTGGCCAAACCTCTGCAGTAGTTGCCATTCACTATTGCTTCCAAAACAAACTTGCTCTACTATAAATAGAGCTTATTTGTGCTCAGTTTGAGTACACCAAAGCCATCAAACAGATGCTTTCCTCAAAATCACCTTCTCACTTCCAATTTTGCCTTCTAAGGCAAGTCACCATCGGGTTTTGAGTTTGAGAGCTATTCCAACCAAACCAATCACACACACACACACACACACACACACACCTCATAAATATTATATAGAAGTGATCCAAACACTCACGTAACATCTGGAACACCAAAATCACAAAATCACCAGCCAACTGCTCAAGCCTTTGACAGATTTGCAGTTAAGGTGCCAAATCAAGTTCCAGCTCAAATCAATCCACTCCAAGCATCCAGACACACTCCATAGCACCTGGGGAAGTTGTCCATAACCTTGGAACCAAACTGTAACACCTCTAACACAAAACACGATCACCAGCTGCAAGTGGTAAGTATGAGCTCTTCTAACTCTATGATCCATGTAATTTTTGCTGCACAATAATTTAGCCATATGTTCATAATCATGCATAGAGTGTTTACCCTCAATCAATTGCTTTGAATGAATCGTGTATGGAATTTCTGAACCTTCATGCATAATTTAGGGTTCTTAAGGTTTCTCTTTGATTTCTTATTCCATGCTTAAAATAAATGAAATTAAAGACCATAGACATGATCGTGAGGTTGAAACGAGTAGATTGATATATAGATTGCATGATATAATCAAGTATTCAGTGAGATTGGATAGAAAACGCAAATCTGCAGAAACAGAGGAAGGGCGCATGTTCTTGCCATGTTCTTGGCGCCCTTTTTCAAATATTTGAATATTTGAATTTTGTGATTTTATTTAATTGATTCAAAAATTAATTTCTCTCTGAGTTTTAATGATTTTGAGTTGATTCTTTTTTAATAATTCACAAAAATGTTAAAATATTTTATTTTACCAAAAAATCCCAAAAATATTATTTAGTTCATATAATTGATATTTTTGCAAAGAATTAATATTTTAATTGTTTTTGACATTTAAAAGATTTTTTCCTTCTTGGTTTTGCAAATTTTAATGACTTCTAATCATTTTGTAGGTCAAAAATTGATTTTTGAAACATTAATCCAAGATCACAATTTTTTTTCCACATGTTTAACAATTTTGATCATTTTAATTGAATTTTTATTCAATTAAAATACATTTTGGAAACAAATTAGGGTTTTTGATTAATTCAACCCTCGTCAAACTTTTTCAAACCATTTGAGCCTCTAATAGAGTGTAAGACCCAATCCCCTTTTAACCAAAATAATTTTGGGCCTTAGATATTGTATAAGTCCCTATGCGTTAAAAGAAAACCTCGGCGCTATCGCCAGTTCAAAAAATCAAACCCTTGGGCCTACCCTCGTGTTATAAGCCCCATTCTTTTTCTTTAAACACTATTGGGCCTCTAATAGAGTGTAAGACCCAATCCTTTATAAATACAAACCTTTTGGGCCTCAGATGTTGTATAAGTCCCGTTGTATTTCAAAAGTTCGGTGCGATCATCGCCCGTTTAAAACAAACCATCTGGGCCTCTCCTCGACCTATAAGACCCATTCAAAATCATTTTTGGGCCTCTATTAGAGTGTAAGACCCAACCCCTTTGAAAACCAAAACTTTTGGGCCTCAGTCATTGTATAAGACCCACGGTGTTTTCAAAACCTCGGCGCGATCGTCGTCCTTTTCAAAAAAAATCATATGGGCCTACCCTCGTGTTATAAGCCCCATTTCTTTTTCTTTCAATCATTTTTGGGCCTCTTGAGAGAGTGTAAGACCCATCCCCTTTGTACAGAAAACCTTTCTCGGGTCTCAGTCACTTGTATAAGTCCCTGTACAAAATGACAGTGCGATCACTGATAAAACCTTGGGTCTCTCCTTGAGCTGTAAGCCCCAACAACCTTTTCAAAGCACTTTCTCCTTTAATTTTGAATATAATATTGTTATCAAAGCTTTCTTTGTTGAACAACTAACCAAACAACATGGAAGCTCTACAACCGAGTAAGTGTTTACCCGCTTTCATTTACCGATTTCATATGTATATAACTGTACTGTGGGGCTGTTTCACTGTAAGTCTTCTTTCATAAACTCATATCGACTGTGTAATACTAGTATAGATATTTAGAGTTTCTCCAGCAACTACGTCTAGAACTAGACAAAACCTCGTCTCCTTACACCCGACGTTCTCCCGGATATTTCAACATAACCTAAACCATGAGAATTTTCTTTTACAACAAGTTTAGATAACTAGATCTAAGAAATCCCCCCCTTGAACAGTTCATATACAAAAGGCCAATGTTCCAAGTGAAAGCCCTTCTGGAACTGTTTATCAGCCTCCTCTTGGGCTTAGTTCAAAGGACCCACAAGCTTCTTAAAAGAATCCCCGCCTCCTCTTGGGTGTTGTACAAGGACCCGTCGGCTTCTTAGAAGTTTTCACAGCCTCCTCTTAGGCTTCGTATAACGATTCTTCCTCCGGGAAGATAGCCTCCTCTTGGGCTTCGTATAAATTATCCCTTCGGCTTCTTAAAGTTTTTCTCACCTCCTCTCGGGCTTCGTACAAATTGTCCCGACGACCTCTTAAAGGTATAGGAACAGAAATTAGTCATCTTAATAGAACAGTCTTTCAAAGAGTCTAGATCTTTCTATCGTGAATGTACTGTCTCTTAATTTCTCTTAAGCATAGTACAAAAGATAAAACTCTAGACTTGGACAGACTAAATCTCCTTGAGTCTCGAAGACATTCTCAAGTTCCTTTCAAAAATAGGAAAAAACACCCGTAGACTTGGGCAGTCTCAATACCCTTCGGATTCCCCGTTTCTTTAAAAAACAGGAAATAATCCCGGTCCTCAGATCAAATCCATGAGTACAACATTACCCATATAAGAACTGATTTTCTCTTTTAAACAACATACTGGACCTGTTACTCAACTGAAACAGTAACCCTAGCCTCATTTTGGGCTTTGTACAATGATCCTCCCCAGCAGAGTTAACCTTTGCAGCCTCAATCTCGGGCTTTGTACGAGATACAAAACACTCTCTTATTGAGTATAAAAAGATTCTCTTGTTGAGTCGATCACCTTTAGCCTCTATCTCGGGCTTCGTATGAGATACAAAAACACTCTCTTGTTGAGTATAAAAGACTCTCTTGTTGAGTCAATCCTTTTTTAGCCTCTATCTCGGGCTTCGTACGAGATACAAATCACTCTCTTGGTGAGTATAAAAGACTCTCTTGTTGAGTCAAACCCTTTTAGCCTCCGTCTTGGGCTTCTTACAAGACACATATAAAAACACTCTTTTGTTGAGTAAACCCTTTTAGCCTCTATCTCGGGCTTCGTACGAGACACAAAAGCATCCTCTTGTTGGGTCAATAGCCTCCTCTTAGGCTTTGTATAAAGAAATCCCCATTCGATTCAATAAACTTTTTAACATCAAATCATGCTTTGTTCACAGCATACAAACATCAACAACTCCTTTTCCCTCGTCTAAATTGCTGTAAACAGCAAGCCTCTTGATTATTTACATCCACGCCACTGTCCCTCTTTTAGCATGAGAAATTCCTAAGGAAAGACGACATTGCTCTAAACTGAGTTAAAGTCTTCTCCTTCAGGTTAAAAATCCCTTATAAAGGAAATTATGGCATTGTTGGATTCACATATCCCAGTTAAAGTAATTCTCCTTTATAACCAGTCACGCAACAGTTGTGACAAACAGACCCTCTTTAGAGATGACAAATTCTCCCTAAAGTCAAACACCCTTTTAGCTTCACATCTTGGGCTTCAAACAAGATACAAATAGACCCTTCAGCTTCACATCTTGGGCTTTGAACAAGATATAAACCAACTTTAGCTTCATGTCTTGGGCTTTGAACAAGACACCAAAACACCATTTCCTCCCATAGAATAGGAGGAACTACGATCGCTTTGATTTCCCTATCCCGGGAATACGTAGGCATAAGATTGAAAAAGAATCTTAGCGAGCACACTAATCAAAAAAATCCAAAGTCCCCTACCTCCAGCCAATCTAGCACAGTATCCCAACAAATTCCCCATGAATAGTCCCGGTATTTCGTTCTGAACAAAATAAGCAGAGAGAGGCCCACGAACTAAAACCGCATCTGTAAACCAACCGTTTTGACTGTTTAACCTCAGTTTGCAAGCAGGGTTAGTTGGAGACATCTATTTCCCTTCCTTCATCAACTTCAATAGGATAAAAAATGAATCGACCTGTAGTACCCCAGAGCGACAGTGCTTAAGAAGCACGTCCAAAATCGCTCGCTACAGAAAAATGGCGACCACAGTGGGAGCTCTTCTCATCTTTCTTTCTTACAATTTAAGGTGAAAACCTTGGACAAGTCATTTTCATGGCGGTGGTCGCCACAAAAAAATGGCCCCCACCGTGGGGCTCTTCTCATCTTTCTTTCTTACAATTTAAGGTGAAAACCTTGGACAAGTCATTTTCATGGCGGTGGCCGCGCTATAGAAAAATGGCGCCCACCGTGGGGCCAAACAAAGGAATCTTGTCTCTCTTATCTCTCTGGTTGAAACCTTCTCTTGGGATGAGTCCTTGGGTTCACAAGGTATCACCGAATGACGGTTCCATCGGGGAATGTCATTATTGCTAGAATCGGCCCTCACTAGGATCTTAGGTCAAAAAACCTTTAAGTTGGGAAGGTACCACAGAATGGCGACTCCGCCGGGGAGCCTTTTTCTGTTAGGATCATAGGATTCATAGCTCTTAAAAAGTCTACGACATTAGGATAAATATATGTACTGCTTTTCCTAATTGATATCTGTGTTTATTTTTCTGCTAATGGGAATGCGTGTGATGCCGCATGTGGAAAGATTGAGTATACACCTAGGAAAAACCTCTTTCAGTTGTGCGGAAGCTATCGGAAATAGTTTCCACGCGATACTACCCTCTTCTGAGATTCTTCTAAATACATCACCTAGCACGGTTCCCGGCCCGCTGATGTTATCTCGACAAGAATCAATGATTTTGAGAGACAGGTACAAAAATCACTAGTATAAACCTTTGGGATGGGTAGAGCCTTGACTTCATGACACCGACCCTTTGAACCCATGTTTTTTCTATGTTTTTGTGTGCTGCATTCATGCATTCATTCTAAAAAAATTAAGCAAAGAAAATTTTTCTCTTCTAGTCTCTCTTTTTCAAATTAAACTAAGACTATGATTGCAAATGTCAGAGAGAAAAGGATTGCGCTAATGGATTTTGGTAGAAGAAAAACTCACAAGTATACCTTCAAGGTTCCAAAACTAGGGGGTTTGAGAGGATTAGCAAGGATGATCACTAACCCTGACGCTTTCAGAGCCAAGTACAGAGGTCTGCTACCTCTGTTAAGGGTCCATGTAATTGAGGGAATCCTGGAGGCACTCATTCAGTTTTACGATCCGGTCTATCATTGTTTCACATTCCTGGATTACCAGCTCGCACCAACACTGTAGGAGTATTCTCATCTAATTGATCTACCCATTACTGATCAAGCTCCCTTTTCTGGAGTGGAAGAAATTCCAAAGGATCAGACCATTGGAAAAGCAATTTATTTGGACGAATCAGAAGTCAGGACTCACATGACCACCAAGGGAGGAATCCCAGGTTTACCAGCCAAGTTTCTGGTAAAGAAGGCTCTGTACTTTGCTAGTATAGCGAACGTGACTGCTTTTGAAAGCATCTTTGTTTTGCTCACCTACGGGTTATTTTTGTTTCCCAACATCGATAACTTTATAGATATCAACGCTGTCATACCCCAAATTTGTCCTACCCTTTCATGTTTCTTATACTAAACATAATTGTGGCTTAATGACTTATTTCTAGATCATCATAGCCATGGTCCTCTGAAAAATTGGTTCATAAGGGTCTCGTGTGTGTTCATTGTAATTACAGGCACTTGAAGTTGTGTTAGATTTGTGTGGAGATAAAGAAAGTATGTGTCCTTATTTTTTTTGGTCATTTTGGGGCCATACTAAGGCCATGCGTTAAACAAGCCGAGTTTTGGCTAAGAGTTGTCAGGATATCTCAAGATATGGCTGGCTTCAAGATCAATTTGTGGCAAGCTATGATTACAAGTGTTTATAAATTATGGTTGTGCGTATGGGAGCCACAGTGAGAAGCTATGATTAAACATGATCATGCATTAGTTCTCAAAGGTATTAGTTTCAAAACATGTTTTCAAAAGATAAGGAGTTTCCAAATCATTTTAAAGTGAGAAACAAAGGATGTCAAAGATTTGTCTCCAAATCTAAGCCATATAGTTAAATTTGCTTCAAGACATTTCATGACATGGCTTAATTGGTTTAAGTGTCCAAGTGCTAGCTTTGGAAATTCAAGTTATTAACATTCAAGGATGGTGCTAAATTCAATCCATGATGGATACATGTTGAAATGAAAAGGGGCGTTATTTGGAATTCAAAAGCATCCATGTCATAAACGTTGAGTGTGTTACAAGGTCTAAATCACCAAAACTCAAGTTGATCCAAGATTACATGATGCAAGAGTTCTAGCTAGTTCTAAAATCAAGTCACCATGTCTAGGCATATCACTTGAATTACAAGTCTCATTTGAATTACAAAATTCATGTTATAAGTTACAAAACCACTAGTGCTACAAAGTTAAAGTTGCAAAAGATCAATTTGATGCAAATGCTACAATGGCAATTTATCCTAAGGTCCTTGCTAAGTTCTAAACTAAATTCAAGTTTACAAGGCCTAAGTAATAAAATCTATGACAAAGTTCCATGACAATATGTCAAATTGGCGTCACTTTATACTCTCCATGCTCAAGACTTCATTGCTGCTCCAAACCGTACGTCCTCCTCAAGTCCCTACAACAAAAGAGACATTTTCAATATCAATTCCAAAATCCAACATCAAAACTCAGTCACATTCAAAATCCATATCAATACCATTCATGTTCAATTCAAATCACAAAAGCCATATTCAAAATAATCCATTCATTCAACCAAACCAAAAATTTCATATTCATTTCATTCATTCAATTCCTAACCAATTCAACATTAGAACATTTTAAAACCAAGACCATTCATGATCATTTAATTAATCCAAAAACAGCCTCATATAGATTCGTTTCACATTCAAAATCATTCAATCCACATACATATTTATGACACACTCCCTTCACATAACATCAAATTTCAAAAAAAAAACTACAAGACAAGAAAGGTGCTCATTGGACCACAAATTCAGAATTTCATAAGCAAACAAAAGAATAAGGCACACAGCAAAACAAGAACAGGGCTCAGAAAGTACAGACAGGGCAGATTCACCAAAATGAAAAATAGTTTTTTAACATAAAAAAGGAACAGCAGACCTTGCAACAATGGAGATTCCATAGCAAATTTCAAACTTCATAAACCCTAATTCTACTCTATAAAAAAGAGGGCTTTGTTTCAGAAGAGGGGGAAATCAGAAAGAAAAATGAGAGGAAGATAATACCTTATTAAAAACCTTCTGTCCAAAGCACACAGTGACCTTACTTCCCCTTATTCCTCCACACCGTTGTGACCTTCAACAACAGCAACCTACATTTCATCTTCATCACTAAACAGCTATAATCCTTGAACTCACCTAACTCCTTCTGCCTACATCACCATTATCTTCGCTCACTCTTACCACCGCTACCTTAAAACCTTTAAAAGCTCCGCCATGTTAACTCTGAGCAAACCCAGTTCCACTTCGAATCTACATACATCATGGGTCTCCTACTGATTTCAAACAAAACTCATCAACATGCTTCTTGATTGCGATTTTTTCGTTCTATCATAGTAGCACAACTCACCTTCCATCTGCCTCACAATCACAGACCACCACCACCATTCACATCATCATCCTGCTCCAAAACCAAGACTTCATTCCACAAATCCACAAATCACGTTGCAAACCCACACTTTCTTCAACCATTATCACACACACTCCTCCACTTGCAAACTTTCAACAACCACAACCATTGTTCATGACATACACTCCAAGCTTAAAAAAAAACCTTCAACTACACACAAAGAGTATGACACGGCCAAATCCACCCTCCACCTTCTTCGCCTCACAAAGTACCACCCTTCACTTGCTTCACCTTTAAACCACACATCTTTGCTTCACACAACCACAATTGCTCGCACAACACGCCGACACAACCTTCACCGCACCAGAACTACCCCAATCAGATCAATCAACAAGCTTATTTCACCCTAACAACAAAACAAAATCCACACAATCACCACACGAATCCAAATCATTTCAGATCGGAAGGAGTAGAAGAAGAGAATCGAATGGAGCAAACCTTAAATCGAATCAGACGAATGAAAGCGAACCTGGAGTGCACGAGACGAGACACAAGCAAAAGTGACGATTCGGGAAAAGAGGAGGCTTTGCTCTTCCATAGCCATCGCGATTTTATGCTGGCGATGAAGATCTTGAGTTTGGGCTTCATTTGAACACGTTTATCTTTGATTTAGGTATTGTATTTCAATTTGTGAACTGTGTTGTTTATTCTTTCAAAGTCAGTTTTGGTCAAGGAAGGAGAAAGCAACATTCAGAGAGAGAGAAACGCATGAAGAGAAAGGATGAGGGTTTGTGGTAACTCGTTTCATCATTTTCCTTGTTATTTCACTCTCACTGGTGTGTATCTGGTAGCTGATGTGGGGTGACAAATGTCCCCCACTGTCACACTTGTCACTAGGGGATAATCTCTCCTCATGTTCCCATGCATCACTCTCTATAGTCCCTACCGTGGGCTATCATTTGCTACCCTTGGATCAAGAGTCAGATGTTGACTCTTTGTTGATCTACGCTTCTGATGCTTTTTGGTGGTCAAATAAGTTGACCAAGGTATGGGTAGACCCTCTCCAGGCGCGGGCTTTCTTCTATTAGGCCTAGGCAAATTTTCTATTCGCCCCCCCTTTTCCTTTTTTCTGCTGGCCCATTGTTGTTTTTTTGTTTGTTTTTAGTTAAACTTAAAATTATTTACTTAATATAAAAAAAAACTCTAAAAACATTTTATTCTATTAAATTTTGAAAATATTATTATTAAATATTTTGGTTAATTTTATTAAAATTATTCATTTAATATTAAGTAACCTATTTATGATTAATTTTTATTAAATGTTGAATTTTAATTTGATTAATCATAGTTTGGTTTTAATTATAAAAAACTAAAAAATACCTTTTTTTTTTCTAATTAATTCCCATTTCTTTTACTTAATTAATTTTATTAAATTATTTTATTTGATATTAATTAATTTTAATAATTAATTTTATTAAATATTTTAATTTAATCTAATTAATTTTGAATCTTTCTTAATCCTAAAAAATCAGATATTTACCTAAGCTTTAATTAATTTTATTAAATTATTTTATTTAATATTAATTAATTTTAATAATTAATTTTATTAAATATTTTGATTTAATCTAATTAGTTATTTGAATTTTATTTTAATTCTGAATGCCTAGAATTTATCTTTAGTTTAGGATTTTCTCCTTTATACTAACCTTAGGGTGAGGTTACTAATCACTAACATGCTTGAATATTATCTCTCCCCCATTTTATTTTATAATCGTTATATTTTATTTCATGCTTTGAATGCAATTTATGCCATAAACTTAAAATGACTTTTCACTTAATCGACTCTTGGATAATATTTAATTTCGTAAGATATTCAAATCTTTTTTTATTAATTATGAATGTAGTGGGCTTTTGGAGTCTAGCACTCATTGGGTCCTTGGATGTACGCTCTTGAGGCGAACGCTTCGAGTTGTGTTCATTCTGTCTTTCGTTTATAAAATACTTAAAAACTTCCAATTTTAATCCAAATACTTAACACCTAACAATCTTTTCTCATATTAAAATTCTTAATCTACTTAAATTCCTAATAATTTTCTAAACTCAAAATTAAGTCATAAAACATTACTCAATCTTTACAATTATTTTCTTAAATCAAATCATAAAATATTTAGGATAATATTTCTAAACCTTTTACTAACTAATTATGAAAGTAGTGGGCTTTTGGGGTCTAGCACTCCTTGGGTCCTTGAATGATCGCTCTTGGGGCGCACGCCTTGGGTTGTGTTCGTTTCGATCTTCTAATCCTATTAAAAACACTTAATTCTCCTTAAAACTCTTAATTCATTCAAACCTTAATTCAATTAACACGTCTAATTAAGACACTCTAATTAAATTCAAATCATTTTTCTAATAAATTACGAAAGTAGTGGACTCTTGAAGCCTAGCGCTTCTTGGGCCCTTGAACGAACGCTCTTGAGGCGCACACTTAGGGTTGTGTTGGTTCCGATCTTTCATCCCTAAAACACTCGCCCTAATTCATGAAGCCTATTGTCCAACAAACACAATTTCATAATTAATAGAATGAAAAAGGTGTTGTTGAGATCTAGCATCTCAGTAATGCCCCGATTAATTGGTTGCGAGGCCGATGTCTCGTTTATCGAATAGTCGTCATTCTTCCCTCAAAATACTTAACAAACCAAACACTTCCCATGTAACCGAAACCCTAATACACTTAATCCACAACTCAAACACCTTTCCCAAAGAACATTGTTTAAGTCATTCTTTCGCTCATATGAACTCGTGCTTCAGCCTCCCCTAGCGAGCAGACAAGCCAATGTTTAGCAGTTAGAATGCAACCTAAACTCTCGTTCGCCAAAAACACGTTCAAATCGAACTCTTTTTTCCCAATTAAATCTTTAACACAGTTAATCCTTATTCAAACAACTTTCACAAAAGAACATTGTTTAGTCCATTCTTCTGCGCATATGAACTCGTGCTTCAGCCTCCCTCAGCGAGCAGACAAGCCAACGTTTAGCAGTTAGAATGCGAATTAAACACTCGTTCGCTTAAAAAACACAAACCAACCGTAGTCCCACGAACTACGAATGCTCTGACTTTCCCATTGCCTGAGGGAATACGTAGGCACAAGGGACCTAACCCTTGCCGAGCACCCTAATAAAAAACCACCCATTTTCCCCTTAGAAAATAATATCTACCTTAGAAGAAAACAAACAAACCAAGCTAACCTTTCTCACGAATCGAATCAAGAGGTTCCCGTTGAGTACATCGGACGTAGAGGGTGCTAATACCTTCCCTCTTGCGTAACCGACTCCCGAACCCAAATTTGGTTGCGATGACCACTTTCTTATCCTTTTAAAGGTTTTATCGATATTTTCCTATTCCTTCCTTGGAATGAATAAAGTTCGGTGGCAGCTCTGTTTCGAACAGTTCTTTCCGTGTCCATCGCGAGGATCGTATTTTTCGAGGTACGACAAACGCCCTTAAGGTTTTTCTCATTAGAAACGCCGTACCAACCTTACTCGCAGATACGTATCATTCTGTACACTTAAGGAATTTATACAGCGGAGGAATGATCACGTGCTGTGTACCCCTGCTATATAAATGGTTTATCTCCCATTTGCCTAAGTCTGCCGCTTTTTGGGATCATAATGTCATACCCCAAATTTTGACCACTAAGATCTCCCATCATTGTGCAAATCATCATCACAATATGGATGAACCATCATACCTCATCAGTCTCCCCAAAGATGGGTGAGCATCCACTACCATCAAACTTAAGGTTTCAAGCCCTCTCAGAGTTCTTAGACAAAGGATCAATCAAGAAATGACATGATCTTCAACTTGTCTAGCCTCTCAAATATCCACAAGGGATCAAGAGGACTCCCGCAACAAGGATTAAGCACCAGGATGCTCCCTTCTAGGTGGATCAAGCCTCAAGATCGCCAGTGTCACTAAATTAGGGTTTTGGTCGACCAGGGCCTCCAGTTGGAAATTTTTCTCTAGGCATGAGCCAATTATTCAAAACATAACCTAATATACTCCATGGAACCTCATAGGCCCAAGTATCAAGTCAATTTGACCTCAGGGGATGCATACATCAAAAATAAGGAATTAGGGTTTCTTGACCCAATTCACCCCTAAGTTGACTTTTGGGACAAATCATGAGCCAAGACCTCAAGAGAGGATTTGAGGGTCTCTAATACACCACATTGATCTATTTGTAACAATGGATTGATCCAAGAAGCTTGAGCAACAAGTCTCAATTTCATCAGTACCACAGTTAAGGATTTGAGGAAAAAAGTCAACTGTAGCTTTGCCTTTTGACCAGGACATGCTCCCAAGCCCTAAGACATGATTCAATACACCCTATAACACCCATGGAACATGTCCATCAAGCTTGATTTAGGTCAAGGACTTGATTTCCTAAAGGATTGCACAGTTTGGAATTCATCGGATAAAAAGTCAACTGTGCACAAAAGTCAACTTTGACTTTTTGAGACTTTTCACAATTATGGATTTTTAACCCTAAAATGATGTTAATGTATGATTTGAATCATCATTCATCAAGAAAAATCAAAGAAAGTGGGATAACTTGTAAAAGGGATAACTTGCCAAAATCAGCCAATTTCAAGCCTTGTCATCATCTTGGACACATCTGAGGATCAAATCTAAAGGGGACAATCACTGAGTCAAGCCTCCAAAGTCCTTGGAAGAAGAAGTAGCATGCCAAACCTAGAATTGCCTAAAAGAGGGACAAGACTCCAATTTTGGATTGGAGCATTTAATAGATGCTTAGAGGTGGCATGGACTGACACATTTGCAACTGAATTCAGTCAAGATTCCTCCAACAAGTAGGGAACCAAAGCTCTGTGCTCTAACCTCTAGTCAATAGCTAGAGGAGACTTGGATTTTCATTTGCCAACATTGGCCAAACCTCTGCTGCAGTTGCCATTCACTATTGATCCCAAAACAAACTTGCTCTACTATAAATAGAGCTCATTTGTGCTCAGTTTGAGTACACCAAAGCCATCAAACAGATGCTTTCCTCAAAATCCAGTTCTCTAGGCAAAAATACCTTCTTTAGCAAGGCAACTCTGAGTTTTTGAGTTTGAGAACTTTTTCAATCAAACCAATCACACACACACCTCATAAACATCATATGTAGGTGATCCAAACTCTCACAAGTGACCTGTAATCACAAAATCACAAAGTCACCTCTCAAAACCTCAAAATAGGCTTTTTGTGCATTTTTCAAGCCATGTCTTGATTCAGTCACTTTCCAAACCAGATAAAACCTTAAACACACTCCAAATATCATCCTTGAACTGTCCCAAATGGTGACACACATCTGGAACACCATTTGAGAGAGTTGCTATTTTGGTCACTTTTAACCCCTTTTGCAAGAAATGGCCTGTTTGTGTTTTTGCAGGTACCAGCTGATTCCAAGCATCCTAAAAGCTTCTAAGGGATCACTTGAGTGTGTCTAAAGCATCAAATCATTTCTGGAACAAGAGGCTTGACAGATTGCACAAAAACTCCAAAAAGCTCAAAAAGAGGTAAGCCTCATGACTTGAACTTTCCAAAATATGCAATGCTTTGAAGTCCACTGATCATGCACACCTCATACATGTTATATATGTTGTGTTTGAACCAATTGATCATATAATTCATGCCTGTATCAAAGTGTAGCATAGAAAATGCAATTATAGGGCTTTTTGAAAACCACTATCAGGTTTTGAGGATGGAGTGTGATCTGAAAAAACTACCACCACCATTGGATTCCTTGTGAAATTCTGGTCCAGATACATATAAATTTTGTCTCAAACCATTAAGAATTGAGAAAGTTATGACCTTCACGTTTTTGAGCCAAAACTTGCCTCGCCTTGCCTTGGGCCAGGCCTAAAACCAAGGCATGACTTGTATATTTGTGTTTTCACTCAAAACAATGGATGTATCACCACCCCAGTGGTAAGGCGCGCGCCTTGTGACCTTGAGGTCGTGGGTTCAAACCCCACCCATGCCATTTTGTGTTTTTTCACATTTTACCTTTTTTTCCCATATTTTCATGTTTTATTAATTAATTGGAAAATTAATAACTCTTTCAATTTTAATTATTTTTTATTGGTTCTTTTTGAAAAAAATCACAAAAATGTTGAAATATTTTATTCCACAAAAAAATAAGGTTTATATTATTTATTTAATATAGTTAGTATTTTGTGAATAAATTCATCTTTATTTGTTTTTAAACATTTTAAAATGAACATTCATCTTGAAAAATCAAGACCAAATGAGTTTTAATATCTCTTGTGATTAAAACTTCATTTTTCAAACCTTAAACAAAAATCACAAGTGGTTTATTCAAATTCATTTGGTATTTTTCATTGATTTTCTTTTAATATTTACTGTTAAAGGAAAACAAATTAGGGTTTCTTTGATTTTCACCCTCACAAATCATTTTCAAACACTCATGGGCCTCTATTAGAGTGTAAGACCCAATCCTTTTTTAACCAAAACAATTTTGGGCCTCAGATATTGTATAAGTCCCTCTGCGTTAAAAGAAAAGTTCGGCGCGGTCGTCGCCTGTTTAAAAATAAACAATTTTGGGCCTCTCCTCGAGCTATAAGACCCATTCAAAACTTTTGGGCCTTTATTAGAGTGTAAGACCCAACCCCCTTTGAAAACCAAACCATTTTGGGCCTCAGTCATTGTATAAGACCCACTGCGTTTTCAAAAATCTCGGCGTGATCGCCATTTCAAAACGAAAAATCATCTGGGCCTACCCTCGTGTTATAAGCCCCACTCTTTTTCTTTAAACCTTTTGGGCCTCTTGAGAGAGTGTAAGACCCATCCCTTTGTACAGAAAATCTTTCTCGGACCTCAGTCACTGGTATAAGTCCCTCTGTACAAAATGATAGTGCAATCACTGATAAAAAACCTGGGCCTCTCCTCGAGCTGTAAGCCCCAATCTATTATTTCAAAGAACTTTCTCCTTTGATTTTGAATATACTATTGTTTTCAATCTTTCTTTGTTGAACAACTAACCAAACAGCCTGGAGCTCTACAACCGAGTAAGTGGTTATATGCTTTCTTTATCCGCTTTCATATACATATGTTGCACTGTAAGTCTTCTTTCATAAACTCATATCGACTGTGTAATAATAGTATAGATATTTAGAGTTTCCCCGACAACTACGTCTAGCACTAAGCCCTGTTGATTACTATTAAAATAGACAAAACTAGATCCCCATAGGATTACCAGATACAGTCTTCCCTCCTTTTGGGGTTAAACAATATGGAGACGTGAAAGGCAGCATTCTCGGTGAACCCTTTCACAGACTGTCACCTTTAGAAATCGTCAAAGAAACTCTATTCCCCAGAGATGATCTTTTCTCCGTGAATGACATCTCTTGAGTTTCTTCCAAATTCTCAAACTTTTCTGGCTTGATCTATTCTCTGTGAATAGCCTGTCTTGAATTTCTCGGGGTTTCGGGACCCACAGGCTTCTTAAAAGCATCCCCGCCTCCTCTTGGGTGTTGTACAAAGACCCGTCGGCTTCTTAGAAGTATTCACAGCCTCCTCTTAGGCTTCGTATAAGTGATTTCTTCCTCCGGGAAGGATAGCCTCCTCTTGGGCTTCGTACAAATTGTCCCCCGACTTCTTAAAAGTTTCCAGCCTCCTCTTGGGCTTCGTACAAATTGTCCCGACGACCTCCTAGAGGTATAGGAACATAAATTAGTCATCTTAATAGAACAGTCTTTCAAAAAGTCTAGAACTTGCTACTGCTGTTTCTTAAACGTAGTACAAAAGATGAAACTCTAGACTCAGACAGTCTAATTCCCTTGAGTCTCATAGACATTCTCAAGTTCCTTTCAAAACTAGGAGAGGAAACCCGTAGACTCGGACAGTCTCAATATCCTTTGGATTTCCCATTTCCTTAAAGAACAGGAAATAACCCTGATCCTCGAATCAAATCCCTGAGTGCAAACAGTGCTCATATAAGAACTGATTTTCTCTTTATCTAATATACTGGACCTGTCACTAAACTGAAACAGTTACAGTGGCCTCCTCTTGGGCTTGATACAACGATTCTCCCCAGCGGAGCTAACCTATTCACACTCTCTTGTTGAGTATAAAAGACTCTCTTGTTGAATCAAACCTTTGTAGCCTCCATCTCGGGCTTCGTACGAGATACAAAAACACTCTCTTGTTGAGTATAAAAGACTCTCTTGTTGAGTCAAATCTTTGTAGCCTCCATCTTGGGCTTCGTACGAGATACAAAACACTCTCTTGTTGAGTATAAAAGACTCTCTTGTTGAGTCAATTTCCCTTTTAGCCTCCATCTCGGGCTTCGTACGAGATACAAAAGCTCTCTCTTGTTGATTCAACCCTTTTAGCCTCTCTCCCGGGCTTCGTACGAGACACATAAAAACACCCTCTTGTTGGGTCAATAGCCTCCTCTTAGGCTTTGTATAAGAAAACCCCGGTTGAACCAATCAACCTTTTAGCATCAAAGCTGTGCATCATTCACAGTAAACAAACATCAACAACTCCTTTTCCTTCATTTAATTACTGTAAGCGGCAAGCCTCTGGATCATCTACATCCATGCCACTGTCCCTCTTTTAGCATGAGAAATTCCTAAGGAAAGATGGCATTGCTCTACACTGAGTTAAAGTCTTCTCCTTCAGGTCAAAAACCCTTATAAAGGAAATTACGGCATTGCTAGATTCACATATCCCAGTTAAAGTAATCCTCCTTTATAACCAGTCACCCAACAATTGTGACAAACAGACCCCTTTAGAGATGACAAATTCTCTCTAAAGTCAACACCCTTTTAGCTTCACATCTTGGGCTTCGAACAAGATACAAATAGACTCTTTAGCTTCATATCTTGGGCTTTGAACAAGATAAAACCACCTTTAGCTTCACGTCTTGGGCTTTGAACAAGACACCAAAACACCATTTCCTCCCATAGAATAAGAGGAACTACGATCGCTCTGATTTCCCTGTTTCGGTAAACAGGAATACGTAGGCATAAGATTGAAAGAAAAATATTAGCGATCATACGCAACAAAAACCCACAATCCCATACCCACATTCATCAATTAAAAAGTATCAGTCCTAACCCCCTACCCATGAGCATTACTGGTGTTCCGTTCTAAACAAAGTAAGAAGAAAGAGGCCCCACTTCTATATCGCATCCGTAACCTAACAGATCACTGTTTAAACTCGATATGCAAGCAGGGTTAATTGGAGAAATCTATTTCCCTTCCTTAGTCAGCTCAATAGGATAAAAAATGAATCGACCTGTAGTACCCCCAAAAGAGCGGCAGTGCTTAAGAAACACGCCCAGTTTCGCTCGCTACAGAAAAGTGGCGCCCACTGTGGGGCCATGTCTTTGATTTTCTTTCTTTCTCTCTTAAAGTAAAAGCCTTTGGCAAGTTATTTTATGACGGTTTCATCGGGGGATGTCGTTATTGCTAGGATCGGCCTTCACTAGGATCTTAGGTCAAAACCTTTAAATTGGGAAGGAACCACAGAGTGGCGCCTCCGTCGGGAAGCCATTTTCTGTCAGGAACACAAGATTCATAGCTCTTAAAAGTCTAGGACATTAGGACAAATATATATACTGCTTTTCCTAATTGATATCTGTGTTTATTTTTCTACTAATGGGAATACGTGTGATGCCGCATGTGGAAAGATTGAGTATACACCTAGGAAAAACCTTTTTAGTGGTTCGGAAGCTATCGAAAATAGTTGTCACACGATACCACCCTCTTCTGAGGACTCTTCGGAAAAACACCACCTAGCACGGTTCCCGGCCCGCTGGTGTTTTTCTCGACAAGAGTTGATGATGTTGAGAGACAGGTACAAAAATCACTAGTATAAACCTTTGGGATGGGTAGAGCCTTGACTCCATGACACCGACCCTTTGACCCCATGTTTTTTCTATGTTTTTGTGTGCTGCATTTATGCATTCATTTAAAAAACATTACATCAAAGAAAATCTTTTCTTCTAGTCACTCCTTTTTTCAAATTAAATTAAGACAATGATTTCAAATGTTAGAGAAAAAGACTGCGCTCATGGATTTCGGTAGAAAGAGAACTCATAAGTACACTTTCAAGGTTCCAAAGTTAGAGGATTTGAGAGGTTTGGCGAGAATGGTCACTAACCCTGAAGCTTTCAGAGCCAAGTGCGGAGGTCTGCTACCTCTGTTAAGGGTCCAAGTAATTGAAAGAATCATGGATGCACTCGTTCAGTTTTACGATCCGATCTATCACTATTTCACATTCCTGAATTATCAACTAGCACCAACGCTAGAGGAATATTCTCATCTGATTGATTTACACATCACTGATCGAGCTCCTTTTTCTGGACTGGAAGAAATTTCAAAGGATCAGACCATCGCAAGAGCAATTTATTTGGACGAGTCAGAGGTCAGGACTCACATGACCACTAAGGGTGGCATACAAGGTTTTCCAGCCCAGTTCTTGACAAAGAAGGCCCTGTACTTCGCTAGTATAGGGAACGTGACTGCTTTTGAAAGCATCGTTGTCTTACTCACTTACGGGTTATTTCTGTTTCCCAACATCAATAACTTCGTCGATATCAACTCCATTAAGGTTTTTCTCATTGGAAACCCTGTGCCGACTTTGCTCGTGGACGTATATCATTCTGTACACTTAGGGAATTTGTACAACGGAGGGGAGATCACATGTTGTGTACCTCTGCTATACAAATGGTTTATCTCCCATTTGCCCAAGTCTGCTGCTTTTTGGGATCAAAAGAATACTTTACGTTGGTCACAGAGAATCATGTCTCTTATCAACTCTGACATAGATTGGTGCAATAGGATTTATGAGGGAATCAGGATCATTGACCATTGTGGAAACTTCCCCAACGTACCCCTCATAGGAACTAAGGGAGGAATCAATTACCATCCAGTATTGGTTTATCGTCAATTTGGATACCCGATGAGGCATGTCCCGCAGAATACTCATCTGGAAGGTCTTTTCTTCAAAGAAGGAGAAAATGACGGAGCACTAAAGATGGAAATAGTGCACGCTTGGAAACATGTTCATAAGAAAGGACGAGAGTCTCTAGGAAAACCGGACTGTGTCTCGGTGGAGCCTTACCTCCATTGGGTACAAACTAGAGCTCTCAAGCTAAAGATGCCTTATCCTCATCACGGAGTTCTTCCGCCAAGGAAGTCTGTCAGTTACTTCATGACTGAAACAGAAAAACTCCAGGTTACTCTCAACAAAGTTCAGCGGGAGAGGAGGTCTTGGAAGAACAAGTACCGCACCCTCAATGTGGAGTGTATCAAAATACAGCAACTACTGAAGGATAAAGATGCCCTGATTGAAATTTTGGAGCAGCATGCTATGGATAATCAGGATGACCAAAGGAATTTGCTCTCTCCTTTCACCTGGCAAAGGAATGACAATCCGACAACAGCCCAAGAGCCCCGATCCAAGAAAAGGAAAGTACCAGAATCAGCACTCGGTTTCTCCTCAGAGAAGACACAGGACCCCTTAGCTTAGATTTCTGTTTCCGCACCTTGTAATCTACTGTATTTTTATCTTTTGAACTCAATAAAACGGGGTTTCCCCACTGTTTGATATTTGCAATCTGATTGTCAAAGTTTATTTTGATTAAACAAAAAAACACATACACTTAATATAATCATTGCATTCATCATTCTCACGCAACGTATTCTTCTTACCTACGAATCTCATGTTTCTGTCTCGATTCTAGAGTCAAACTGTCTCATTCGTATAATACTCGGCCCAATCGTCAGAAAAAGATGGATGATCTTGAGGAAGAGAACAGAGAGTTGAAAGAAGAGATCGACTCTCTGAGAGAGGATATGAGAAAGCTTCGTAACGATATGTAAGCCATAGCAGAAGCTCAGCTACAAAGAACTGTGATCTCAGAGGTCACCTCAACGCCCATAGTGGAGAAGGAGAAGTATGATCCTAGTTACAAAATGCCGAAAGATCATCCCTGGGGCATGCCTGTTAATTATATCCCGGAAGGATATGTTCCGCCGATCACTGGAGATCCGGAAACTTCAGCAGGAGCCGCTGGGCCTGAAGGTTACAAACTTCGGGAAAGCAAAGATGCCAGAGGCATATTGAGGACTCCTGAAGGTTACAAACTTCGGGAAACGCCAAGATTCACGACCGTAGTCACGGTACCACCCCCTGTGGTGCACACTGTCCCGGAAGGACAGATTCCACAGATACCTTCTGGTAGAAAGGAAACTATGTTCGACAGGATGGACGAGTTCCAAGAACATTTCTCGGAGATGCAAAAGGAACTGCAAGCCATCCGCGGTCAAGATTTATTTGGAAAGGACGCCGCAGACCTTTGTCTGGTCCCCAATGTGAAAGTTCCGTACAAGTTCCAAGTGCCCGACTTTGAAAAATACAAGGGTAACTCTTGTCCTCAGAGTCACTTGGTAATGTATGCTCTGCGAATGTCGGCTTAGACAGAGAATCAGGACCTAGTGATTCATTACTTCCAAGATAGTTTAACCGGTGCGGCACTCAAATGGTACATGGGTTTAAACTGCGCTATGACCAGCACATTCAGAGATCTTGGCACTGCCTTCGTCCAACAATATAAATACAATCTGGACATGGCACCAGATAGAGATCAGCTCAGATCAATGTTGCAAAAGGACAAAGAAACCTTTAAGGAATACGCTCAGAGATGGGGTGAAATTGCTGCTCAAATTTGTCCACCTCTTGAGGAAAAAGAGATGACAAAAATATTCTTAAAGACCTTAAGCTCATTTTACTATGACAGAATGGTTGCCAGTGCGCCCAGTGACTTCACCGAAATGGTCGGTATGGGGGTATGTCTTGAGGAAGCCGTTCGAGAAGGACGTCTAGTAAAAGACGCTGGATCATCAAATAGTACAAAACGATATGGTAGTGCTCTCCCTAAGAAAAAAGAGCAAGATATTGGGAATATCTCTCTCAGAAAGCAAAGGTGACGTTATCAACCAGTAGTAGCTGTGACTCCTGCTATCAATCCCGCGCCTATGTATCAACCTCAGGTTGTACAGAGCCAACCTAATCAACAGCAATTTCAGTAAAGGACACAACAGCCTCTTCAGCAGGCTCGTCCTCCATACAACAACAACCGTACAACGCGGCCACCAGGATTTGATCTTATCCCCGTATCATATGCAGAACTATTTCTGTTACTACTGGCCAAGGGGCATGTCCAGACTAAGTCTCCTCTTACAGTACCAGAAAAGTCGCCTTTTTGGTTTAAGGTGGATCAGACTTGCCCTTACCATCAAGGAGGATCAGGGCATAACATAGAGAACTGTCTCAGTTTTAAATCTGACGTGCAAAAGCTTGTTAGGAGTGGGGTCTTATCTTTCAAAGATACGAATCCGAATGTTCTCACGAACCCGCTGCCTCAACATGAGAAAGCTGCAGTTAACCTGATAGAGGGAGAGTATAACAATGTCTATCAAATTCACGATGTACTTTTGTTAAGGACCAATCTGGTCAAGATGCATTGTAGACAGAGTGGGTATGGCCACGTGCCACCTCATAATTATCACCGGTGTGATATCTGCTCTAAAAACAATCAGGGATGTTCTGTGGTGCAATTAGCTCTACAGGAACAGATGGATCACAGATGGATCCAAGAGCACCGAGTTCGTGGAGTTAACATGGTTTATACGAATTCCAACGTCATTCAAAACCATGATATCTGTGCGGTGAATGTCAACTTGGTGGCAATGCACTCAAGGAAAAGCCAGTATCATAATCTGCCACGGCACGATTATGGTTCTTGTCTGACTTGCTCGGTAAACGAACAGGGATGCTCTTTTGTACAGGAGGCCCTCCAGCGTCAGATGGATCTTGGATGGATCCAGGACTACCATGATAGGAACCACTATCAAATCAACATGGTTCAGATCTTCGATATTCGCTTAATGAATACCAACCTGGTAGAGTTACATGCTTTGCAGGTCCGACTCGGGTTCCTGATTTCACATAACTATCAAAGTTGTAAGGCGGGTTGCGAAAACAATCAAGGTTGTGCCTTTGTCCAGGAGGCGCTTCAGCACTTATTAAATCACTGGTGGATACCAATCTATATAGATAAAGATACTTAGCAAATTAGTATCAATAACAGGAACCCTACTCGGCGTCAAAGTCAGGATGTCCGATCTATGGAAACTAACCTAGTGAGGTTACATTGCATTCAAAGCGGGCATGGCCAGGTGCCACCACACAACTACGAACGTTGTAGAATCTGTTCAGAAGATAACCAAGGGTGCTACCTTGTGTGAGCAGCTCTTCAGGGTCAGGTGGATTGTAGAGAGATTCGCCCATATCCGGGTTCCGGACCAATTAACTGGGCGCCAGACTACCCCGCTGAGTAAATTGAGGACGTTGTCGTAATCTCCGATCATCAGAGGGCCAGGGATGTTTGTGCCATCATTCCTCTACTTGAAGAATCGAGAGTTCCCAACCAGGAACGGATCGAAATTTCTTGCGACAGTCAGAAAGATCAGAAGGCTTCCATAGTCATCTATCTACCAGGACCACTACCGTATGAATCAACTAGGGCAATCCCTTACAAATACTGTGCGACGATAATTGAAAATGGAAAGGAAATTCCATTACCCTCCGTCGTAAATATCACAGACATCAGTCGTGTAACACGGAGCGCTAAAATCTTCAACAGAGGAGTTGGAGAGTCCAGCAAAGAAAAGGAACCTCAGACAGAAGTTCCCAATCCACCGGTCGGTCAATCCAGTAATCTCGACCTTTTGTAAAATAATGATGAGATGCTGAAGCTCATCCAAAGGAGTGAATACAACATTGTTGATCAACTATTACAAACTCCTTCAAATATCTCCGTGCTGTCACTTTTACTCAGTTCAGAAGTGCACAAGGAGGCTCTACAGAAAGTCTTGGAGCAAGCCTTTATAGAATAGGATGTAACAATCAGACAGTTTGATAACAGTGTCTCTAACATCACTTCCTGCAATAACTTGGGATTTAGTGATGAGGAATTACCTAAAGAAGGTCGCCGTCATAACATGGCGCTCAACATTACAGTCAACTGCCAGGACGATGCTTTAGCCAGCGTACTGGTAGACACAGGGTCAGTCCTGAATGTCATGCCGAAGTCCACTTTGATTTAATTATCCTTCAAAGGACCCCCGATGAGAACCAGTGAGGTTGTCGTCAAAGCATTCGACGGGTCCAAAAAAACGGTTATCGGCGAAGTCGACCTTCCCATAACTATTGGTCCTCACACTTTCCAAGTCACTTTTCAGGTCATGGATATCCGGGCAACGTACAATTGTTTATTAGGAAGACCTTGGAAACATTAGGCTGGGGCGGTCACCTCGACCCTCCACCAAAAGTTAAAGTTTATCCAGAACAACCAGCTCGTCACGGTCTGTGGAGAGCAAGCCTTGCTCGTGAGTAACTTATCATCATTTACTTGTGTAGAACCCGAGGAGGTTATTGGAACTCAGTTCCAAGCACTGTCGGTGAGCAAGGACAATCAATCCGAAGAGGGAACTTCCATTTCCTCATACAAAGACGCTATCAAAGTGGTTGAGAGTACCAATATAACAGGATGGGGACAACTAGTCATTCCTACTGACAATAAAACAAAGAAGGGTCTTGGTTTTTCTGTAACCTGTACCCAGACAGCTACTACCAGCGATGAAAGTCTTCATCCCATTCGAGACTTCTTCCACAGTGGAGGTTTCCTTCACCCAGTGCCTCAAGAAGTGCATACCATCAATAAAGATGATTCCTCTGATATGGAGGAAGAATGAGAGTCCTATCATAATGAGGACGGTTATATGTCTCAGGACGAAACGCATACTCCATTTTGCTTTCCTACATAGAGCCCGAGATTTATACCCCGGTCGGATGTCGAAATGATATATGGAGATTGTGATCTGGAAGGATGTCGTGCTCCACCAAACCCATTAGAGGAAGACACTCCGATGAAAGACAACTTTGACCACAACTATTATGGCCCGATGGATGGCCTGCCAATGTGGCAGCCGTACCCAGGAGACTTGGGGCAAGAAAATCAGCCGAACAATGAAAATCAGCTGAGCATCATTGAACAGAATACCTGTGTCCCCACCATTGCATGGGATCAACACCCAGGGTATCCTGAAAATACCCCGCACGACGATGAATTTTCTAAGATTGTAGGACTAGAATTCATTAAATATGCTTTTCCTGAGGTCAACGTCATCGAGAGAGATGACTCCTCCAGTTCCAAAGAAGTGTGGGCTACCTTAGGACAACCAAGTGGCAAGTTCGACTACTTGGTCAAGTACACTGCTCCTGAGAGCTCTCGTATCAGGTTCGAGGACATCTAGCGAACTAGATGGGGAGATCTACTTGAGAGCACAAATGCTATGCAAAAGGCAACAGAGGAATCCTCCTACGACAATTCTGCCTGGGAGACAAATTCCAATGATCCTGCTCCACCAGAAATCAGCGTCATTTCTGAAGACAAATCAAGGAAAGTACCAGACTTTGTGATTCACCAAGGAGTTCGCCACCAATGGGTTGCTGTCGATGTTTCGAAGATCGTTCATAAGTCAAAGTAATTGTCGTTTTTATCTTAACCTTTCACCCTGCCCAGGTGAAACAGATGTTTTGATAAGGCTCGCTTTCTGTAAATTTTCCCTCTCCGCTTCGCCCAAAGTGATAGAGTTTTGTTTTATAGGACTGTAGTTTCAAGAATCAACTTGTTCATTAATAAAATAACGTCGTTCTATAATTCTCGCATTTATTGCTGTTTTCTCCTTTCTCTTTTCTCAGAAAATGGTAATCCTAAAAAACATCTCATATAATAAAAACAAGCAGTAAAAGAAACACACTACACACACTCTTGCATTTTCTCTATCTCTTCTAAACACGAATCATCACGTCATGCAGATTGCTTGTCTTAAACCCCGTTGAAACATACGATCCGATGCCTTCTCCCAACTTTGAGTTCCCGGTATTTGGGGCTGAAGAAGAAGTTGACGACGAAATTCCAGAAGAGATCTCCCAATTACTCAGACAAGAGGAAAGGTCCATTGAACCTCACAAAGAGCCGTTGGAAACGGTAAACTTGGGTTCAAAAAAAGAGAAAAAAGAGATCAGGATTGGGGCACTGCTCAGTCCAACTGCCAGAGAGGGTTTGTTAAGGCTTCTCAAAGAATTCCCCGATGTATTCACTTGGTCCTATCAGGATATGCCAGGGTTGGATACCAACATTGTGGAGCATCACTTACCATTGAAATCGGAATGTCCGCCAGTAAAATAGAGGTTGAGAAGGACTCACTCGGACATGGCCATCAAAATCAAGGAGGAAATACAGAAACAGATTGATGCGGGTTTCCTCACTACATCAGAATATCCTCAATAGTTATCCAACATCGTACCCGTTCCAAAAAAGACGAAAAAGTCAGAATATGTGTCGATTACAGAGATTTAAACAAGGCTAGTCCAAAGGACGACTTTCCTTTACCGCACATTGACATGCTGGTTGACAGTACAACAAAGTTTAAAGTTTTCTCCTTCATGGATGGATTCTCGGGCTATAACCAGATCAAAATGGCACTGAGAGACATGGAGAAAACTTCGTCCATTGCCCCATGGGGTACCTTTTGTTACAAGGTAATGCCGTTCGGTTTGAAGTACGTCTGGGCAACCTATCGAAGGGCCATGACTACTCTGTTTCATGACATGATACACAAAGAAATCGAGGTATATGTCGATGATATGATTGCAAAATCTAAGACAGAAGAGGAGCATGTGACCCATCTGTCAAAGTTATTCGAGCGGTTAAGAAAGTACAAACTCCGCTTGAATCCCAACAAGTGCACCTTTGGTGTCTGTTTAGGAAAACTCTTAGGGTTCATCATCAGCCAGAAAGGAATTGAGGTCGATCCTGACAAGGTCAAGGCCATTCAAGAAATGCCTTCTCCGAAAACTGAAAAACAAGTCAGGGGATTCCTGGGACATTTAAACTACATCTCCAGATTTATATTCCTCATGACCGCGACATGTGCGCCGATTTTTAAACTGCGAAAAAAGAATCAGGACTGCGTTTAGACAGAAGATTGTCAAACTGCCTTCGACAGTATCAAGGAATACCTGTTAAACCCACCGATTCTATCCCCTCCAGTGGAAGGAAGACCAATGATCATTTACTTAATAGTGTTGGAAGACTCCATGGGCTGTGTACTTGGCCAACAAGACGAAACCAAAAGGAAGGAGTCTGCCATCTACTATTTGAGCAAGAAATTCACCGACTGTGAAACACGGTACACGATGCTCGAGAAAACTTGATGCGCTTTGGCTTGGGCAGCCAAACGTCTTCGCCAGTACATGATTCGTCACACTACTTAGTTAATCTCTGAAATGGATCCAATCAAGCATGTATTTGAAAAACCTGCTCTCACGGGAAGGATTGCCCGTTGGCAGATGTTGCTATCAGAATATGACATAGAGTACCACGCTCAGAAAGCCGTTAAGGGGAGTGTTTTAGCCGATCATTTGGCTCATCAACCGATTGACGATCAATAATCAACCGGGTTTAACTTCCCAGACGAAGATGTCATGTATCTAAAAATGAAAGATTGCGATGAACCGCTATCCAGTGAAGGGCCAGAACCAGATTCCCAATGGGGACTTATTTTTGATGGAGCTGTCAATCATTACGGAAACGGAATTGGGGAAATTATCATAACACCTCAAGGTACCCACATTCCTTTCACTTCCAGACTTACGTTCAAGTGCACAAACAACGAGGCCGAATACGAAGCTTGTATTATGGGTCTCAAAGAAGCGATCGACTTAATGATCAAGAACTTGAACGTATATGGCGACTCAGCTTTGGTTGTCAATCAGATCAAAGGAGATTGGAACACATACCAATCAGGATTGATTCCTTACAAAGATTATGTAAGAAGGTTGTTACCTTTCTTCAATAGAACCGAGTTTCATCACATCCCTTGTAATGAGAATCATATGGCTGACGCTTTAGCCACTTTCTCATCCATGATTAGTGTAGGTCAATGGAATGGCATACCTAAGATCGACATAATGCGCCTTGAACGGCCCGCTTACATCTTCACGATTGAAACAGTCATAGACGACAAACCTTGGTATCACGATATCAAATGCTTCCTTCAGAAACAAGAGTATCCACCTGGGGCACTAAGGAAGGACAGGAAAACCCCCAGAAGGTTAGCAGGCAACTTCTTCCTGAGCAGTGATACACTCTATAAGAGAAACTTTGACGTGGTTTTGCTCCGATGCATCGATAGACCAGAAGCAGACATGCTGTTAAAAGAAATTCACGAAGGATCCTTTGGCACTCATGCCAACGGACACACAATGGCGAGAAAAATTCTAAAAGAAGGGTACTATTGGTTGACAATGGAATCCGACTGCTACAAGTACATGAGGAAGTGTCACAAGTGTCAGATATACTCAGACAAAATCCATGTACCGCCAATGCATCTCAAAGTTCTTTCTTCCCCATGGCCTTTTTCCATATGGGCAATCGACATGATTGGCATGATTGAGCCCAAGGCCTCGAACGGACAACGGTTCATCCTGGTAGCCATTGACTACTTCACCAAGTGGGTCGAAGCAACATCATACGCTAATGTAACCCGACAAGTGGTGGTCCGATTTATCAAAAACAATATCATCTGCCGTTATGGTGTTCTGGGTCAGATCATTACTGATAATGGATCTAACTTGAACAATAAGATGATGAAGGAGTTGTGCGCAGAGTTTAAGATCGAACACCATAACTTATCTCCCTACCGACCTAAGATGAACGGAGCGGTAGAAGCGGCTAACAAGAACATCAAGAAGATTGTTCAGAAGATGGTTGTAACCTACAAATATTGGCACGAGATGCTACCCTTTGCTCTTCACGGTTATCGCACTTCAACAGGGGCAACCCCTTTCTCTCTAGTATATGGCATAGAAGCAGTGCTCCCCATAGAAGTAGAGATCCCATCAATCTGGGTATTGATGGAAGCTAAGCTTACAGAGGCTGAATGGTGTCAAAGTGGACATGACGAACTCAATCTGATCGAAGAAAAGAGAATAAGGGCACTATGCCACGGTCAATTGTATCAACAGAGAATGAAGAGGGAGTTTGACAAAAAGGTCCGACCTCGCATCTTCAGGAAAGGAGATCTCGTGCTCAAGAAAATACAATCATTTCTCACTGATTCTCGGGGCAAGTGGACTCTGAATTATGATGGCCCCTATGTGGTCAAGAAATCTTTCTCAGGCGGCGCCTTGAGACTTGCAACTATGGACGGAGAGGAATTTGCCTACCCCACGAACGTTGATGTAGTCAAGAAATACTTCGCCTAAAAAAAAATTCTCGGTGGATTGAAAACCCAAAAGGGCGGTCCAGGAAAAAATTAGAGACATGATCAAAAAAATCATCCCGGTGGATTGGAAATCTCAAAGTACAATCCAGGCAAAATTAGGGATAATGGCAAGTAACTATGTTCAATAAAGGGGAAAATCCCTCAGCGGCAGTTACGTCGTCCATCAGAAAAATCCAATCAAGGTCATCTTCGATGGAAGCTCAAGATGTCCAGAATTCAAAGTTTGTAGAAGGATAGCGGTTGTCATGTTTCAATGTAGCCCTTTTCCCTGTAAATTACCATTTTCTAAACTTTGTAAATACTCTATGGAATCACGCGCTTGGCTGATTTCCGTCCTATCAATAAAATTTGAGCCCTTGTGCTTTTGTTTATAATTCTCATTTGTTTTAAGCTTTATAGAACGACATTTTAACATGATCAACGGTTCTTGAAATGAAACAAAAATGAATTTACTTGTTAAAACTTTTTCTGCTTTTAAAACTAAAGATGGCAATTTCTTTTGACTATTGAGCATCGAGAGAACGTCGTTCGCTACTCCAGAAATAAGCGAGCTTCAAAGTACAGAATCGAAGTACACCTTCTGAGCCAGTGCGCCTAAATGAAGGATCAGCTGTATTAGATGCGGCTTTCCCATCTAATACCCTCGGCCGAGTTCTTATCTCCTAAGCCCGACCAACGGTATTCCCCGCAGGGACTGTCTCTCCTAAGCAAGGCAGAATTGCTACTTTTGGATCAACGGTACGACTTCTCCCCGCGATGGCCGAGTATCCCGTCATGTTCATCTTTTAGTTTGTATGTCACGTCAGTTTTGTCAGCATATACATACATACATCATGCATTCTATTTGCATTCTCATTCATATTGCATCACTATCACTCCAGTCGGTTTTATCCCTAGTGATAGCTGTCTTCTCGGTCGAGTTTTCAGTTCTTTCCTCGATTAGGAAATGTTGCGTTTGAACAATCTCTCCTCCAGTTTATATTTGGATTGAAGTTGGGTCCTTGACCACTTTGATAACTTGAACCTCTGAAAGACCAGAGAACCTTCAACCGATGTCACTCTTCGCCGTTGAAGAAGAAATTTTCGCTTTCCCGGGTTAAGGAAAATCCCCAGAGAAAGCCTCTTAATCAGAGATTCGGTAATACAACAGTTTTGCTCCGAAAAACCACTGATGAAAAGGTCATCAGCACCTCAAAATTGGATCCCATCATATGGCATTTCTCCGGGAAGACCCCGAGAAAAGTATGATGTAAGACCCCAAACGGAAGCAGTCTCTCAAGAAACTCGCTTTCCCCAGTAGAAACAAATGGCGTCTCCGATAGAGAAGTTTGTGCACCTCTACAACTCAGACGATTGGGTTCCCCAGCAAGTCTGACATCATTCTTTTTCCCATCAAATGGCATCTCCCCAGGAAAATTCGGCGAGAAGTTTGAGGAAAACCGCTACGAATAGCATCCCTTGTCAACAAAGTTTATTGACAAGAGAAACTGAGACCAGTTCCTTGGTAGGAAACCAGGATCGAGGGGAAGTTTATTTCAGAAATTAAGACCAGTTCCTTGGTAGGAAACCAGGATCGAGGGAAAGTTTATTTCAGAAACTAAGACTAGTTCCTTGGTAGGAAACCAGGATCGAGGGGAAGTTTATTTCAAAAACTAAGACCAGTTCCTTGGTAGGAAACCAGGATCGAGGGGAAGTTTATTTCAGAAACTAAGACCAGTTCCTTGGTAGGAAACCAGGATCGAGGGGAAGTTTATTTCAGAAATTAAGACTAGTTCCTTGGCTGGAAACCAGGATCGAGGGGAAGTTTACCTTTTCTAAGTGTCATTTCTTAGCAAAAGAAGATGAATGCATAAGCTACCATTCATAACCACCATCAAAATTTCGGGTATTCCGATATTTAATCCTCTTGCATCCCGAATGCCCGAACACCTTCGTCATTCGCACCTTCGGGTCCAAGAATATTAAATAGGGGCATCTGTCATACCCTAAATTTTGACCACTAAGATCTCCCATCATTGTGCAAATCATCATCACAATATGGATGAACCATCATACCTCATCAGTCTCCCCAAAGATGGGTGAGCATCCGCTACCATCAAACTTAGGGTTTCAAGCCCTCTCAGAGTTCTTAGACAAAGGATCAATCAAGAAATGACATGATCTTCAACTATTCTAGCCTCTCAAATATCCACAAGGGATCAAGAGGACTCCCACAGCAAGGATTAAGCACCAGGATGCTCCCTTCTAGGTGGATCAAGCCTCAAGATCGCCAGTGTCACCAAATTAGGGTTTTGGTAGACCAGGGCCTCCAGTTGGAAATTTTTCTCTGGGCATGAGCCAATGCTTCAAATCATAACCTAATATACTCCATGGAACCTCATGGGCCCAAGTATCAAGTCAATTTGACCTCAGGGGATGCATACATCAAAAATCAGGAATTAGGGTTTCTTGACCTAATTCACCCCTAAGTTGACTTTTGGGACAAATCATGAGCCAAGACCTCAAGAGAGGATTTGAGGGTTTCTAATACACCACATTGATCCATTTGCAACAATTTATTGATCCAAGAAGCTTGAGCAACAAGTCTCAATTTCATCAGTACCACAGTTAGGGTTTTGAGGAAAAAGTCAACTATAGCTTTGACTTTTGACCAGGACATGCTCCCAAGCCCTAAGACATGATTCAATACACCCTATAACACCCATGGAACATGTCCATCAAGTTTGATTTAGGTCAAGGACTTGATTTTCTAAAGGATTGCACAGTTTAGAATTCATCGGATAAAAAGTCAACTGTGCACAAAAGTCAACTTTGACTTTTTGAGATTTTTCACAATTATGGACTTTTACCCCTAAAATGATGTTAATGTATGATTTGAATCATCATTCATCAAGAAAAATCAAAGAAAGGGGGATAACTTGTAAAAGGGGTAACCATAAAAACTTAGAAAATTTTCTAAGTTATGAACAAAGTGGCAAGGGTACCAACTTTGGAGGATCATAACTCCTAAACCACAAAGCCATTTTCCCCATCCAAAGCTTGATTTGTAGATCTCATGGCCCTATACAAAAAATTCAACTAGACCTCATTCCAATTCTTCATGGATTTTGAGTTATGAATTGATCAAAATCACAAAAAGTGAAAATGTCACTTTTTTCCAACACTTAGTGAAATTTTCACTAAGTCAGAATCTGCCTTCACTTTTTTCCAAATGTAGAGAAAATTTTCACTTGGATCCAAAAAGTATCAAAACCAAATATGATCAAACAATTGTTGTATCATATAAAGGCTTTCCAAAATGACCAAGAACATCACCAAATTCAATTTGAGCTAAGAGTTATGGTAGTGGCAAAATGCCTTGCTTAAAACTGCCAAGGCAAGGAAGAATTTTGCATTTTTGGTTGATTTGCCAAAATCAGCCAATTTCAAGCCTTGTCATCCTCTTGGAAACTTCTGAGGATCAAATCTAAAGGGGACAATCACTGAGTCAAGCCTCCAAAGTCCTTGGAACAAGAAGTAGCATGCCAAACCTAGAATTGCCTAAAAGAGGGACAAGACTCCAATTTTGGATTGGAGCATTTAATAGATGCTTAGAGGTGGCATGGACTGACACATTTGCAACTGAATTCAGTCAAGATTCCTCCAACAAGTAGGGAACCAAAGCTCTGTGCTCTAACCTCTAGTCAATGGCTAGAGGAGACTTCGATTTTCATTTGCCAACATTGGCCAAACCTCTGCTGCAGTTGCCATTCACTATTTATCCCAAAACAAACTTGCTCTACTATAAATAGAGCTCATTTGTGCTCAGTTTGAGTACACCAAATCCATCAAATAGATGTTTTCCTCAAAATCCCTTTCTCTAGGAAAAAATACCTTCTTTAGCAAGGTAACTCTGAGTTTTTGAGTTTGAGAGCTTTTTCAATCAAACCAATCACACACACACCTCATAAACATCATATGTAGGTGATCCAAACTCTCACAAGTGACCTGTAATCACAAAATCACAAAGTCACCTCTCAAAACCTCAAAATAGGCTTTTTGTGCAATTTTCAAGCCATGTATTTATTCAGTCACTTTCCAAACCAGATAAAACCTCAAACACACTCCAAATATCATCCTTGAACTGTCCCAAATGGTGCAACACATCTTGAACACCATTTGAGAGAGTTGCTATTTTGGTCACTTTTAAGCCCTTTTGCAAGAAAGGGCCAGTTTGTGTTTTTGCAGGTACCAGCTGATTCCAAGCATCCTAAAAGCTTCTAAGGGATCATTTGAGTGTGTCTAAAGCATCAAATCATTTCTGGAACAAGAGGCTTGACAGATTGCACAAAAACTCCAAAAAGCTCAAAAAGAGGTAAGCCTCATGACTTGAACTTTCCAAAATATGCAATGCTTTGAAGTCCACTGATCATGCACACCTCATACATGTTATATATGTTGTGTTTGAACCAATTGATCATGTAATTCATGCCTGTATCAAAGTGTAGCATAGAAAATGCAATTATAGGCCTTTTTCAAAACCACTATCGGGTTTTGAGGAGGGAGTGTGATCTGAAAAAACTACCACCACCATTGGATTCCTTGTGAAATTTTGGTCCAAATACATATAAATTTCGTCTCAAACCATTAAGAATTGAGAAAGTTATGACCTTCACGTTTCTGAGCCAAAACTTGTCTTGCCTTGCCTTCGGCCAGGCCTAAAACCAAGGCATGACTTGTATATTTGTGTTTTCACTCAAAACAATGGATGTATCATCACCCCAGTGGTAAGGCTCGTGCCTTGTGACCTTGAGGTCGTGGGTTCAAACCCCACCCATGCCATTTTGTGTTTTTTCACATTTTGCCATTTTTCCCCATATTTTCATGTTTTATTAATTAATTGGAAAATTAATAAGTCTTTCAATTTTAATTATTTTTGATTGGTTCTTTTTGCAAAAAATCACAAAAATGTTGAAATATTTTATTCCACAAAAAAATTAGGTTTATATTATTTATTTAATATAATTAGTATTTTTGTGAAAAAATTCATTTTTATTTGTTTTTAAACATTTTAAAATGAATATTCATCTTGAAAAATCAAGACCAAATGAGTTTTAATATCTTTTGTGATTAAAACTTCATTTTTCAAACCTTAAACAAAAATCACATGTGGTTTATTCAAATTCATTTGGTATTTTTCATTGATTTTCTTTTAATATTTACTGTTAAAGGAAAACAAATTAGGGTTTCTTTGATTTTCACCCTCACAAATCATTTTCAATCACTCATGGGCCTCTATTAGAGTGTAAGACCCAATCCCCTTTTAACCAAAACAATTTTGGGCCTCAGATATTGTATAAGTCCCTCTGCGTTACAAGAAAAGTTCGGCGTGGTCGTCGCCCGTTTAAAAATAAACAATTTTGGGCCTCTCCTCGAGCTATAAGACCCATTCAAAACTTTTGGGCCTTTATTAGAGTGTAAGACCCAACCCCTTTGAAAACCAAACCATTTTGGGCCTCAGTCATTGTATAAGACCCACTGCGTTTTCAAAAATCTCGGCGCGATCGCCATTTCAAAACGAAAAATCATCTGGGCCTACCCTCGTGTTATAAGCTCCACTCTTTTTCTTTAAACATTTTGGGCCTCTTGAGAGAGTGTAAGGCCCATCCCTTTGTACAGAAAATCTTTCTCGGGCCTCAGTTACTGATATAAGTCCCTCTGTACAAAACGATAGTGCAATCACTGATAAAAAACCTGGGCCTCTCCTCGAGCTGTAAGCCCCAATCTTTTATTTCAAAGCACTTTCTCCTTTGATTTTGAATATACTGTTGTTTTCAATTTTTCTTTGTTGAAGTACTAACCAAACAGCATGGTAGCTCTACAACCGAGTAAGTGGTTATATGCTTTCTTTATCCGCTTTCATATACATATAAACTGTATTGTGGGGCTGTTGCACTGTAAGTCGTCTTTCATAAACTCATATCGACTGTGTAATAATAGTATAGATATTTAGAGCTTCCCCGGTAACTACGTCTAGCACTAAGCCCTGTTGATTACCAGATACAGTCTTCCCTCCTCTTGGGGTTAAACAATATGGAGACGTGAAAGGCAGCATTCTCGGTGAACCCTTTCACAGACTGTCACCTTTAGAAATCGTCAAAGAAACTCTATTCCCCAGAGATGATCTTTTCTCTGTGAATGGCATCTCTAGAGTTTCTTCCAAATTCTCGAACTTTCCTGGCTTGATCTATTCTCTGTGAATAGCCTGTCTTGAATTTCTCGGGGTTTGGGGACCCACAGGCTTCTTAAAAGCATCCTCACCTCCACTTGGGCGTTGTACAAGGACTCGTCGGCTTCTTAGAAGTATTTACAACCTCCTCTTGGGCTTCGTATAAATGATTTCTTCCTCCGGGAATGATAGCCTCCTCTTGGGCTTCGTACAAATTGTCCCTCGGCTTCTTAAAAGTTTCCAGCCTCCTCTTGGGCTTCGTACAAATTGTCCCGACGACCTCCTAGAGGTATAGGAACAGAAATTAGTCATCTTAATAGAACAGTCTTTCAAAAAGTCTAGATCTTGCTACTACTGTTTCTTAAACGTAGTACAAAAGATGAAACTCTAGACTCGGACAGTCTAATTTCCTTGAGTCTCAAAGACATTCTCAAGTTCCTTTCAAAACTAGGAGAGGAAACCCGTAGACTCGGACAGTCTCAATACCCTTTGGATTTCCCATTTCCTTAAAGAACAGGAAATAACCCTGATCCTCGAATCAAATTCTGAGTGCAAACAGTGCTCATATAAGAACTAATTTTCTCTTTATCCAATATACTGGACCTGTCACTAAACTGAAATAGTTACAGTAGCCTCCTCTTGGGCTTGATACAAAGATTCTCCCCAGCGGAGCTAACCTATTCACACTCTCTTGTTGAGTATAAAAGACTCTCTTGTTGAGTCAAACCTTTGTAGCCTCCATCTCGGGCTTCGTACGAGATACAAAAACACTCTCTTGTTGAGTATAAAAGACTCTCTTGTTGAGTCAAACCTTTGTAGCCTCCATCTCGGGCTTCGTACGAGATACAAAACACTCTCTTGTTGAGTATAAAAGACTCTCTTGTCGAGTTAATTTCCCTTTTAGCCTCCATCTCGGGCTTCGTACGAGATACAAAAGCACTCTCTTGTTGAGTAAACCCTTTTAGCCTCTCTCTCGGGCTTCGTACGAGACACATAAAAACACCCTCTTGTTGGGTCAATAGCCTCCTCTTAGGCTTTGTATAAGAAAACCCCAGTTGAACTAATAAACCTTTTAGCATCAAAGCTGTGCATCGTTCACAGTAAACAAACATCAACAACTCCTTTTCCTTCATCTAATTACTGTAAGCGGCAAGCCTCTGGATCATCTACATCCATGCCACTGTCCCTCTTTTAGCATGAGAAATTCCTAAGGAAAGATGGCATTGCTCTACACTGAGTTAAAGTCTTCTCCTTCAGGTCAAAAACCCTTATAAAGGAAATTATGGAATTGCTGGATTCACATACCCCTATAAAGGAAATTATGGCATTGCCGGACTCACACATCCCGGTTAAAGTAATTCTCCTTTATAAACAGTTGTGACATACAACCCCCTCTTTAGAGATGACAAATTCTCTCTAAAGTCAACACCCTTTTAGCTTCACATCTTGGGCTTCGAACAAGATACAAATAGACTCTTTAGCTTCATATCTTGGGCTTTGAACAAGATACAAACCACCTTTAGCTTCACGTCTTGGGCTTTGAACAAGACACCAAAACACCATTTCCTCCCATAGAATAGGAGGAACTACGATCGCTCTGATTTCCTTGTTTCGGTAAACGGGAATACGTAGGCATAAGATTGAAAGAAAAATCATAGCGAGCACACTCAACAAAAACCCACAATCCCATACCCATATACATCAATTAAAAAGTATCAGTCCTAACCCCCTACCCATGAACATTACCGGTGTTCCGTTCCAAACAAAGTAAGAAGAAAGAGGCCCCACTTCCATATCGCATCTGTAACCTAACAGACCGCTGTTTAAACTCGGTATGCAAGCAGGGTTAATTGGAGAAATTTATTTCCCTTCCTTAGTCATCTCAATAGGATAAAAAATGAATCGACCTATAGTACCCCCAAAAGAGCGGCAGTGCTTAAGAAACTCGTCCAGTTTCGCTTGCTACACATAAGAGTGCCTTACGTTGGTCGCAGAAAATCATGTCTCTTACCAACTCTGATATAGATTGGTACAATAGGATTTATGACGGGATCAGGATCATTGACCGTTGTGGAAACTTCCCCAACATACCCCTCATAGGAACTAAGGGAGGAATCAATTACCATCCAATTTTAGTTCGTCGATAATTTGGATTCCCGATGAGGCATGTCCCGCGTAATGCTCATCTGGAAGGTCTTTTCTTCAAGGAAGGAGAAAATGACAGGGCACTAAAAGATGGAAATAAGGCACATTTGGAAACATGTGTATAGGAAAGGACGAGAGTCTCTAGCAAAACCGGGCTGTGTCTCGGTGGAGCCTTATCTCCACTGGGTACAAACTAGAGCTCTCAAGCTAAGGATGCCTTATCCTCGTCACGGAGTTCTTATGCCAAGGGAATCTGTCATGTACTTCATGACTGGAATGGAAAAACTTCAGGTTACTCTCAACAAAGTCCAACAGAAAAGGAGGTCTTGGAAGAACAAGTACCGCATTCTCAATGTGGAGTGTACCAAAATACAACAACCGCTGAAAGATAAGGATACTCTAATTGAGATTTTGGAGCAACATGTTGTAGAAAATCAGGATGACCAAAGGAATTTGCTCGCTCCTTTTGTAACACCCCATTTCTACCCGGCGGATAAGTAATAAAATCAGAGTTTTCATCTTAAAAATTCTTTAACATAAACAGGATGTCACATTTTCAACAGAAAACAACTTCATATTAATCACAAATAATTCAGATACATAACACTGATTCGGAAGAACTGATAACAACCTTGTATTATCCTTTTGAAAACAAAACAACTTTTATTAATAAACGGCTTCACATAATTCAACTTATAATGACATAATCTCATGTCCAACTCAAAACAACTTTGAAACACAATTCTTTAATAACAACAATTTAAGATTCAACTACTAAGACAATAACAACAAATAAACAACAATCGTTCATCCCCCCCGAGTGCTACGTATCAGAGCAAGACCAACTCGAGCAAACAACATCTAAGACTTCACATTATACCTCAACTTCTGCAGATATTCTTGAGTACCTGCTCAGTTACCCATAATAGGTAACATCATTACAGAAGGGGTGAGATATCGAATATTATAAACAAAATATGATAATTAATATGCTAGATTAGAATCATACGAATTTCACCGCTTCATATAACAGTCATGCAACAACTAGAAATAAACAACTTAATAGAAACCACCACTTATAACACCCAGCAACTCATAACCATAACTTGTATCGACAACAACTTATAGTAATAACAACATATAACAACAACTTATATAAAAGATGCAAATTATAGTAAGAACAACATATATAACAACAGCCCACGACATTAGTAATTTATATCGAGCAACAAGACATAGCAATACCAACGACAACTTCACAACAACAGCAACTTCACAACAACAACGAATCAAGAACAACAACAACTTCACAACGACTCAAAATGTGACACAACTATGCACATGCATGTGGTACCATCGGAGTAAAACTTCCAACTTAAACATATGCCAGGTTAACGAGGTATTTCAACAAGGCATAAGCCTTCAACGTGGTGCCATCAAGGCCAACTTAATCAATGCCATCAAGGTCAACGTGGTGTGAGCATACAGCCCCGACTCATGAATGCAATGTATGCGACAATTATCAAAGGCATACAATCAACTACATCATCAACAAGAACAACCAGAACAGCAACAACGAAAACAACAACTCAAACATGCATCAATAGCATCAACTTAATCCAACATTGGTCATTCGACCTACAACTTAATCAACAACAACACAACTCAAACAACATTTGTCATTTGACCTACAACTTAATCAACAACAACACAACTCAAACAACATTGGTCATAAGACCTGCAACTTAAATACTTCGCCCGTAAATCGGGACAATACAACTTATCCACTGTACCTGCAATTCCACGCGTTCAACTTAATTCAACAAAACAAACCGACTAAAATCACCTACTAATTATTACGAACTACCTCGACAATTTTCGTTAAATTCCGGACAACTAAGTTTCTCGCCTAAACCGGCTAAACCGACTAAACTGCACTATTCTTAACCTTTGTTATTTAATACCAGTTTATTCCAAAATTCTACTTTCTGTTTCGATTCCCCTAAAATCATGTCCAAGCTTCTGTCAAGAATTTTTTTATTAATCCTGTTGCTGTCATAATTCTGTTTGTTATACAAAACCTGCTATTTTCATTTTCTGCTAAAACTACCACTGCTACCAATACATGTCCAATTTTGTGCAAAAACCTGCTACGGCTATTGTTACATTTTTCTGTCAATTTACCATTGCTACTTAATTAGCTTTTGTCGACAACCTGCAAGTTCCTGCTATTAATCATACAGCTCCATTAGTAATTCTGCTACTTATATACGTATATCAATTGTATACCAGTCCTCTGCAACTTACTCCTCGAACCTGCTATTTGCTACTACAAAATAACCACACCTGCTGCTGATTGATTCTGCTACTGCTATATACCCATACTTAAATTAATTAACTGTTTTATCTCTAGTAATCGTATGCTGCTACTAATTAGTCTGTTAGATACAAATACCAACAACTCTGTTACTAAATTATCCATTAACCATTATTACTATCATAATTAATATTATATATATATATATATATATATATATATATATATTGTAAAATGGTTCAGTATATAGGTATACGTGCCAGGAAATGTCATAAAAGGAAAGCATAAAGGAGGCGCCCACCTCAATACTTGGAGGCCCTCGCCTCCATCCTATAATTAAATGGGGGTGCTCATCTCCATTACTTTGAGGCCCCCGCCTCCAATTGCTCTGAGGCCCCCGCCTCCATTGCTCTGAGGCCCCCGCCTCCAATTCCTACACTTTGGCTCACGATTTTCCAGATTCCACTCAATATCAATTTAACCAATTACGACATATAACACCTCAACCCATCAACATATTATCAACAATCACAGACCACTAAAATCCACCGAACCAACAATTTTCACAAAATCAAAATATGACAGAATCAACACACAATTCATGGTACAATTTCATACGACCCAATCGACATAATATTCATCATAACCCGGTTATAATAGTCGAACCCACCCTTACCTTAATTGATGGCCGCTCGAATCTCCGGTCGAAAACTAGAACTTTTTCCGGCAATTTCTCATGTTCTCTCCTCTCCAACCGCCAGTGCTTCCAAAACCCTCGTTCCCTTTTTAACTGCAACTTTGTTTCACGATCTCTTTCTCCACACAAAACCCTCGTTCTGCATTTTCTTTTCTCACCTTACTGCTACTTCTTTTCTTTTATTTTCCAAATAATCTAATAATAACTAATAATACTATTATTTGATTTAATGGGCCAACTAATCCACACCTCCACATTGCCACATACCACACTACAACTAACCCAAATAAATAATAATATTATTACTAATATTACTCCTTCAGCATAATCAACTTATTAATTTTTTGATTAACCGACTATTAATCCGACTTTAACTTAATAATTCCGATCGACATATCAAACCAATTAGCCTCTTAAAATAATACCGATAACACCCAATTACTCGATTAATTCTCAAACTTCGTCTAAATCCAATAATAAAACCCTTCACTAATTTAATTAACTAATTAATTAAATTCGGGGCGTTACACCTTTCACTTGGCAAAGGAATGACAACCCGACAATGGCCAAAGAGCCCCGGTCCAAGAAAAGGAAAGTACCAGAATCAGCACCCGAGTTCTCCTCAGAGAGGACTCGGGACCCATTAGCTTAGGTTTTTGTTTCCGCACCTTGTAATTTAATGTATTTCCATTTCCACAATCCTTTGAATTCAATAAAACGGGGGTGTCCCCACTGTTTGATATTTGCAATCTAATTGTCGAAGTTTATTTTGATTAAACCAAAAAACAATTAATACAATCATTGCATTCATCATTCTCACGTCACGTATTCTTCTTACCTACGAATCTCACGTTTGTATCTCGGTTCTAGCGTCAAACTGTCTCATTCGTACAATACTCGGGCCAATCGTCAGAAAAAGATGGATGATCTCGACGAAGAGAACACAGAGTTGAAAGAAGAGATCGATAATTTGAGAGAGGATATGAGAAAGCTTCGTAACAACATGCAAGCCATAGTAGAAGCTCAGCTACAAAGAACTGTGATCTCAGAGATCACAACAACACCCATAGTGGAGAAGTATGATCCTAGGTATCAAATGCCAAAAGATCGTCCCTGGGGCATGCCTGTTAACTATATCCCGGAAGGATATGTTCTGCCGATCACTGAAGATCAGGGAATCATAGCAGAAGCCGTTGGGCCTGAAGGTTACAAACTTTGGGAAAGTGAGGATGCCAGAGGTATAATGAGGACTCCTGAAGGTTACAAACTTCGGGAAGCGCCAAGATTCACTACCGTAGTATCGGTACCACCCCCTGTGGTGCACACTGTCCCGGAAGGACAGATTCCACAGATACCTCCTGGTGGAAAGGAAAGTATGTTCGATAGAATGGATAAATTCCAGGAGCAGTTATAGGAAATGCAGAAGGATCTGCAAGCTATTCGCGGTCAGGATTTATTTGGAAAAGACGCCGCAGACCTTTGTTTGGTCCCCAATGTGAAAGTCTCGCACAAATTCCAAGTGCCCGACTTTGAAAAATACAAGGGTAATTCTTGCCCTCAGAGTCATCTGGTGATGTACTCTCGGCGAATGTCAGCTCAGACAGAGAACTAGGATCTACTGATTCACTACTTTCAGGATAGTTTAACCGGTGCCGTATTAAAATGGTACATGGGTTTAAACCGCACTACGATTATCACTTTCAGAGATCTTGGCACTGCCTTCGTCCAACAATATAAATACAATTTGGACATGGCACCAGACAGAGATCAACTCAGATCAATGTCGCAAAAGGACAAGTAAACCATTAAGGAATACGCTCAGAGATGGCGTGAAATTGCCGCTCAGATTTGTCCACCTCTTGAGGAAAAAATAGATGACAAAGATTTTCTTAAAGACCTTGAGCTCATTTTACTACGACAGAATGGTTGCCAGTGCGCCCAGCGACTTCACCGAAATGGTGGGCATGGGAGTTCGTCTTGAGGAAGCCGTCCAAGAAGGACGTTTAGTTAAAGACGCTGGATCATCAAGTAGTACAGAACGATACGGTAGTGCTCTCCCTAAGAAAAAAGAGCAGGATATTGGGAATATCTCTCTCGGAAAACAAAGGCGATGGTACCAACCAGTAGCAGCTGTAACTCCTGCTATCAACCCTGCGCCTGTTTCTACGTATCAACCTCAGGTTGCTCAAAACCAACCGCAGTCGGAACAATTTTAGTAAAGGACACAACAACCTCTTCAGCAGGCTCGTCCTCAATACAACAACAACCGTACAACGCGGCCACCAGGATTTGATCCTATACCCGTATCGTACGCAGAATTATTTCCGTTACTACTGGCCAAGGGGCATGTCCAGACTAAGTCTCCTCTTATAGTACCGGAATATTTGCCTTTTTGGTTTAAGATGGATCAGACTTGCCCTTACCATCAAGGAGGACCAGGGCATAACATAGAAAACTGTCTCAGTTTCAAATCCGACGTTCAAAAGGTTGTTAGGAGCGGGGTCTTATCTTTCAAAGATACGAATTCGAATGTTCTCACAAACCCGCTGCCTCAACACGAGAAGGCTACAGTCAATTTGATAGAGGGAGAGTCTAACAACACCTATCAAATTCACAATTTACTTTTGTTAAGAGCCAACTTAGTCAAGATGCATTATAGACAGAGCAGATATGGCCATGTGCCACCTCATAATTATCATCAGTGTGATATCTGCTCTAAAAGCAATCAAGGATGTTCTGTGGTGCAATCAACTCTACAGGAACAAATGGATCTCGGATGGATCCAAGAGCACCGAGTTCATGGAGTTAACATGTTTTATACGAATTCCAACATCATTCAAAACCACGATATCCGTGCGATGAATGTCAACCTGGTGGAAATGCACTCAAGGCAAAGCCAGTATCATAATCTTCCGCGTCACGATTATAATTCCTGCCTGACTTGCTCGGTAAACAAACAGGGATGCTCTTTTGTACAAGAGGCCCTCCAGCATCAGATGGATCTTGGATGGATTCAAGACTACCATGATAGGAATCATTATCAAATCAACATGATTCAAATCTTTGATATTCGCTTGATGAATACCAGCCTGGTGGAGTTACATGCTAAACATGTCAGGCTCGGGTTCCTGGTATCACATGATTATCAGGGCTGTAAAGCGGGTTGCGAAGACGATCAGGGCTGTGCCCTTGTCCAGGAAACACTTCAGCACTTGTTGAACCACTGGTGGATTCCAATCTATATGGATGAAGACACGCAGCAAATTAGTATCATTAACGGGAATCCTACTAGACAACAAAGTCAGGATGTTCGGTCGATGGAAACAGACCTAGTAAGGTTACATTGTATTCAAAGCGGACGTGGCCAGGTGCCACTACACAACTACGAGCGGTGTGGAGTTTGCTCAGTGGATAATTAAGGATGCTACCTCATGCGAGCAGCCCTTCAAAGTCAGTTGGAACGCAAAGAGATTCAACCATGGTCAAGTTCTGGATCAGTCAACTACTTCGCTGATCAAATCGAGGATGTTGTCGCAATCTCTGATCATCAAAGGGCTAGGGATGTTTGTGCCATCATCCCTCTACTTGACGAATCAAGAGTTCCCAATCGGGAACTTATCGAAATTACTTACGATGGTCAGAAAAATCAGAAGGCTCCCATAGTCATCTATCTACCGGGACCACTATCGTATGAATCAACTAAGGCTATCCCTTACAAATACGGTGCAACAACAATTGAGAATGGAAAGGAAATTCCGTTACCCTCTGTCGTGAATATTGCAGACATCAGTCGAGTAACACGGAGTGGTAGAATCTTCAACAGAGGAGTTGGAGAACCCAGCAAAGAAAAGGAACCTCAGACAGAAGTTCCCGATGCACCAGTCGGTTAATCCAGTAATCCCGACCTTTCAAAAAACAACGATGAGATGCTAAAGCTCATCCAAAGAAGTGAATACAACATTGTTGACAAGCTGTTACAAACTCCTTCAAAGATCTCGGTATTATCACTGTTACTTAGTTCAGAAGTGCACATGGAGGCTCTACAGAAAGTCTTGGAGCAAGCCTTTGTGGAACAGGATGTAACAATTAGACAGTTCGATAGCATTGTCTCTAACATCACTTCCTGCAATAACTTGGGATTTAGTGATGAGGAATTACCTGAAGAAGGTCGCCGTCATAACATGGCGCTCAATATCAGAGTTAACTGCCAGGACGATGCTTTATCCAGTGTACTGGTAAACACAGGATCGGTCATCAACGTTATGCCGAAGTCCACTTTAATGCGACTATCATTCAAAGGACCCCCGATGAGGGGCAGTGAGGTCGTCGTCAAAGCCTTTGACGGATCCAGAAAAACGGTTATCGGCGAAGTCGACCTTCCCATAACTATTGGTCCTCACACTTTCCAAGTCACTTTCCAGGTCATGGACATCCGGGCAACATACAGTTGTTTATTAGGAAGACCTTGGATACATCAGGCTGGGGCGGTCACTTCGACCCTCCACCAAAAGCTAAAGTTCGTCCAGAACGGCCAACTCGTCACAGTCTGTGGAGAACAAGCCTCGCTAGTGAGCAACTTGTCATTATCTACATGTGTAGAACCCGAGGAGGTTGTTGGGACTTAGTTCCAAGCACTGTTGGTGAGCAATGAGAATCAATTAAAGAAAGGAACCTCGATTTCCTCATACAAAGATGCTATCAACGGTCGAGAATACCAATACAACCAGATGGGGGCATCTTGTCATTCCTACTGATAATAAAACAAAGAAGGGTCTTGGTTTTTCTGCAACCTGTACCCAGACTGCTATTAACGATGAAAATCGTCATCCCATTCAGAACTTCTTCCACAGTGGAGGTTTCCTTCAACTAGTGACTCAAGATGTGCATACCATCAATAAAGATGATTCCTCCGATACAGAGGAAGAATGAAAGTCCTATCTCAACGAGGACGGTTATATGTCTCAGGGCGAAACGCAGACTCCCTTTTTCTATCCCGCATAGAGTCCGAGATTTATACCGAGGTCAGATGTCGAAATGACATACGTAGATTGTGATCTGGAAGGATGTCGTGCTCCGCCAAATTCATTAGAGGAAGACACTCCGATAAAATACAACTTTGACCACGACTATTATGGCCCAATGGATGGCTTGCCTATCTGGCAGTCGTATCCCGGAGACTTGGGGCAAGAAAATCAGCCGAACAATGAAAATTAGCTGAGCATCATTGAACAGAATACCTGTGTCCCCACCATGTCTTGGGATCAACACTCAGGTCATTCCGAACTTATCCAGTACGATGATGAATTGGCAAAGCTTGCCGAACTAGAATTCATCAACTATGCTTTTCCCGAGGTCAACGTCATCGAGAGAGATGACTCCTCCAGTTCCAAAGAAGTGTGGGACACCCTGGGACAACCAAGCGAAAAATTTGACTTCATGGTCAAGTACACCGCTCCTGAAAGCTCTCATATCAGGTTCAAAGACATCCAGCCAACTGGATGGGGAGATACAGCTGAGAGTACAAATACTACGCAAAATACAACTGAGGAATCCTTCTACGACAACTCTGCCTGGGAGACAGATTCCAATGATCTTGCTCCAACAGAAATCAGCGTTATTTCTGAAGACAAATCAAGGAAGGTACCAGACTTTGTGATTCACCGAGGAGTTCGCCGCCAATGGGTTGCTGTCGAATATCTGAAGATTGTTCATAAGTCTAAGTAATTGCCATCTTTACTTTAACCTTTCACCTTGCCCAGGTGAAACAGATGTTTTGATAGGGCTCACTTTCTATAAATATCCCTCTTCGCTTCGCCTAAAGCGACAGAGTTTTGTTTTATAGGGCTGTAGTTTCAAGAATCGACTTGTTCATTAATAAAATAACGTTGTTCTGTAATTTCTGCATTAATTACTGTTTTCTCTTTTCGTTTTTCAGAAAATGGTAATCCTAAAAAACAACTCAATAATAAAAACAAGCAATAAAAGAAATACATTGCACACACACTTGCATTTTCTCTATCTCTTCTAAACACAAATCATCACGTCATGCAGATTGCTTGTTTTAAACCCCGTTGAAACATACGATCTGATGCCTTCTCCCGACTTTAAGTTCCCGGTATTTGGGGCTGAAGAAGAAGTTGACAACGAAATTCCAGAAGAGATATCCCGACTACTCAGACAAGAGGAAAGGTCCATTGAGCCTCATAAAGAGTTGCTGGAAATAGTCAACTTGGGCTCAGAAGAAGAGAGAAAAGAAGTCAAGATTGGGGCATTGCTCAGTCTAACTGTTAAAGAAAGTTTGACGAAACTTCTCAAAGAGTTTCCCGATGTATTCGCTTGGTCCTATCAGGATATACCAGGGTTAGATACCAGCATCGTGGAACACCATCTACCGTTGAGATTAGAATGTCCGCCGGTAAAACAAAGGTTGAGACGGACTCATCCAGACATGGCTGTCAAAATCAAAGAGGAGGTACAGAAACAGATTGACGCGGGTTTCCTTGCTACGTCAGAATATCCTCAATGGATAGCCAACATAGTACCAATTCCGAAAAAGGACGGAAAGGTCAGAATGTGTGTTGACTACAGAGATCTAAACAAGGCTAGTCCAATGGACGACTTTCCTTTACCACACATTGACATGCTGGTAGACAGTACAATAAAGTTCAAGGTCTTCTCCTTCATGGATGGATTCTCGGGCTATAACTAGATCAAAATGGTGCCGAAAGACATGGAGAAAACTTTTTTCATTACCCCCTGGGGTACCTTTTGTTACAAGGTAATGTTGTTCGGTTTGAAGAACGCCGGGGAAACCTATCAGAGGGCCATGACTACTCTGTTTCATGACATGAAACATAAAGAAATTGAAGTATATGTCGATGATATGATTGCAAAATCTAAAATAAAGGCGGAGCATGTGACCCACCTGTCA